>CM053026.1:697400565-697518105 GCA_028564925.1 Lithobates sylvaticus | reverse complement strand
ACCGCAAACCTAGATAGACAGAGAACCATCATCTAAGTAATGTCAATATAATGATTAGAAGACATCTTTTCATTAAAACTTGAAGTACTAAAAGCACCAAAAAGGAATGTATATAGGTTAAGTATACATTATCGTTTTGTATTCAAATTATGAATAAAAATACAATTAAACATTAAAATAAAATAATTGTATTTTTTTTGTCAGGTTAATATGAAATATTCATACTTTGTAATTTAATTTGCAGCTAAAAGGTCTGAGTACCCTTCACATATTTAAGGGTCCATACTTACAGTGAGGGAAAAAAATATTTGACCCCCTGCTGATTTTGTACATTTGTCCACTGACAAAGAAATGATCAGTCTATAATTTTAATGGCAGGTTTATTTTAACAGTGAAAGATAGAATAACAACAAAAATAATCAGAAAAACACATTTCAAAAAAGGAAAAAAAAATGATTTGCATTTTAATGAGTGAAATAAGTATTTGACCCCTTTGCAAAACATGACTTAGTACCACCAGCTTTGCACACATCTGAGGACAGATTTTGTCCCACTCCTCTTTGCAGATCCTCTCCAAGTCGTTAGGGTTTTGAGAAAATATTGAGAAATATGTTTGTTAACTCGAACCTTTAGCTCCCTCCACATATTTTCTATGGGATTAAGGTCTGAAGACTGGCTAGGCCACCCCAGGACCTTAAGGTTTTCTTCTTGAGCCACTCCTTTGTTGCCTTGGACGTTTGTTTTGGAATACTGTCATTGTCATGCTGGAATACTCATCCATGACCCATTTTCAATGGCCTGGATGAGAGAAGGAGGTTCTCACAAAAGATTTGATGGTGTATGGCCCCATCCATCATCCCTTTGATGCAGTGAAGTTGTCATGTCCCCTTAGCAGAAAAACACCCCAAAGCATAATGTTTTCACCTCCATGTTTGATGGTGGGGGGTGGTATTCTTGGGGTCATAGGCAGCATTCCTCCTCCTCCAAACATGGAGAGTTGAGTTGATGCCAAAGAGCTCGATTTTGGTCTCATCTGACTACAACACTTTCACCCAGTTCTCCTCTGAATCATTCAGATGTTCATTCGCAAATGTCAGAGGGGCCTGTACATGTGCTTTCTTGAGCAGGGGGACATTGTGGGCACTGCAGGATTTCAGTCCTTCACGGCGTAGTGTGTTACCAATTGTTTTCTTGGTGACTATGGTCCCAGCTGCCTGGAGATCATTGACAAGATTATCCCGTGTAGTTCTGAGCTGATTCCTCATCGTTGTCATGATCATTGAAACTCTACGAGGTGAGATCTTGCATGGAGCCCTAGACCGAGGGAGATTGACAGTTATTTTGTGTTTCTTCCATTTGCGAATAATCGCTCCAACTGTTGTCACTCTCTCACTAAGCTGATAGGCGATGGTCTTGTAGCCCATTCCAGCCTTTTGTAGGTCTACAATCTTTTCCCTGACATCCTTGGACAGCTCTTTGGTCTTGGTCATGGTGGAGAGATTGGAATCTGATTGATTGCTTCTGTGGACAGAACCCTTTAAGAGAGTGCTCCTAATCTTAGCCCGTTACCTGTAAAGAGGACACCTGGGAGCCAGAAATATTGCTGATTGATAGGGATCAAATACTTATTTCACTCATTAAAATGCAAATCAATTTATAACTTTTTTGAAATGCGTTTTTTTTGGATTAAAAAGTTGTTCCCCTCACTGTAGCTGTTCTCCTGAAAAACAGCTTGAACAGCTACAAAGCTTGAACTCTAGGCGGATATAAAAACAAAGTTTTTTTAAAAAAGTACTGCGCCACCTAATAGATTGTATGACACTGCAATTAGACAAATTGCATAAGAGAATGTGGGGTAAAGTGCAGCGTTAAGTGATTAGCGCAAATGTGTAAATATGCAAACAATAAATAACAGTACAATATTGAATTAAGAGCCAGTATTTGGCACCTGAAAAAACAATGAAAAAAACAATGTCCATCAAACTGAATTTAAAGGAAATGTGAAATAATCCAAAACACGTGTAAATGGACTTGGGGTGAGATAGTTAATGTAAAGGAAAAAAATGAATATTCAGCCTTTGAAGAAAAGTCATTCATGTGGATAAGTAATAAGCTCATCAAGAAGCTCACAGCCAATACAGAGTCACTGTTGGATGTGCGACCACCACCAACAAAGGTATTAGGGTACTCTTACCAGATGGTATGGGCTACCTGCCAGTAGCAAGGAGCCAAACAAGCAGAACTGGAAACTTTGAGCGTCACCGGGACCGATATATGGAATGGGCACCCGCACAGGTCTAACTTCCAGACATCACCAGAACCAGCATACAAGATGCACATCAGTAAAGGTCTGACATCTAGGAACTCATAAGCTCTCCACACAACTCTGCTCTCACGGTCCCAACTGCTCTCCTTTACCTCAGAGACCCTAATACCTTCGCTGGTGGTGGTCGCACATCCGACTGTGACTCTGTCTTGGTTGTGGGCTTCTTGATGAGCTTATTACTTATCCACATGAATGACTTTTCTTCAAAGGCTGAAGATATAAAAACACACATTATGCAGCTCTGTAATTATTAATACAACATTAAATGCATTTTAATACAAGCAGTGTAAATGCCTGGATTTATATGGCATCAGCCTCTTGCAGTCCAGCAGGGCTGGAGTGTGAGAGGAGGAAGCTGCACAAGGCATCAACCAATAAATTTGCTGGCTGGGCTCATCACTGTGCTGCATATCTTTTCACTGTCCAGTCACAGGCTGAGGCGGTATTAGACAACCTGGGCTCTGAGGAAGTAGGTTGCATGATGCTGGCCATCAGATGGAGGACATCTAGTAGCATAAAAATGTACTACAGAAGAAATCTCTAGCTTGAAGTTGAACAGTCAAGAAATTTTTTTATTTTTTTTTTTTACTGTAAAATCTATTCCTTGGAGTACAGTAAGGGCCCATTCACACAGGTATCTGCAATGACACACAGAAAACATTAGTTTTCTGTGTGTCATATGCAGACCAGAATGCAATGTTACATTGCGTTCCAAAGCGGTATAACATGGTTGCTTAATATTGCACTGCTTTGTTCAGTCCCTCATGTAACTGCACAGAAGTGTATTACACTGCACTAATGTGTATTTATATGAATAAAGTAGCACACTGTACACTTCAAATAAAGTTTATTTAAAAAGGGATATGGGTGATGCGATAAAACACGCATTATATCACCCCCTTCTGCGCTGATCTGCAGCCCAATTCAATGTGCGGGTAGCAGCTGTTTGGGCTGCAGTTCAGTGTAAACGGCCCTAAAGGGACACTGTATCAGAAGTAAATCAGAGACAAATGGGCTATCGTGCCACCTACAGGGGCAATTGGACCCTGGCAAAAAAAGAGCCTTTAGCCAGCCAGGTATAACCCCACCTAATCCCATAATGCTTCTGTTTTGTAGAAAAGCAATATAATGAGTAAATCGCAAACACAGATGGGTGGAACTTGTGTCTCCAAGGAACTCCAAGCAACTCATTTTATGGTAATCCTGATTCTTTCTTGTTCATTAAAGGACATGGGATTAGAAATAAATCAGAGACAACTAAGACATCCAAAAGCAGTCCATCTGAGGCATTGGGCAACAGTAACAAGACACTAACAAGCTCACGTTAAAACTAGGGGCACCCTACAGCTCAAAGAGCTGCCCGAAGGACCTTATGCCCAAACCTTGCCTCAGCTGAGGCCTGAACATACACCTGATAAAACTTAGAAAACTTACGAACAGAAGACCAAAGGGCAGCCTTAGGGCTCTTTCACACGGGGCGGATCAGTGCAGATCCGCCCCGTGGATAGCCTCTTGCTCAAGATGACAGGTCCGTCTCTGCACACAGCGCAGGGACGGACCTGTCACAGCGCCAATCTCCCCTATGGTAGATCGGGTGACGACGGACCGTAGAGTCCGTCGTCATCCGATCCGCTTTGCAGACGGATGAAAAAATAGTGTTTTCCTCCGTCTGCAGAAACGGAGCATAGCGGGCACGGACGAGATCGGGTGTCAGCGGATGTTCATCCGCTGACACCCGCTATCCCATAGGGATACATGTATGTCCGTTTTGCATCCGAAAACGGAAGGATGCAAAATGGACATATGGACCGTCCGTGTGAAAGAGCCCTTACAAATGTTAGAAGCAGGTGCCTGATGCTGAAAAGCCCAAGAAGCATTTTACAGACTTACTAGAGTCCACCTTGATGGGAAAAGGTGGTATCTCGTCTTTTAGCCTATAAGCTTAAATGAAGATCTGTCTGAGCCACAGAGGGTTGAAGGAGCGAGTTCTCCTTCAAGGGGAGAATAAGGAAGGAGAAACAGAGAATTAGTCTTTCTAATGGAAGCAGTAGCTGTAAGATAGACACACATAGCACAAGCCACATCCAAGCGATGAAGGGAAAACTCTTTAGGATGTACTGAAGCTTGACAGAGAGATGGAAGCAAAATGTCCCAGTTCAGGTGAACAGCAGACAAACTTTCTTATGCGGCATACACACACTCGGACTTTCCGGCGGGATTGTCCGCCGGACCTAGTCCAGCGGACAAACTGCCGGACTTTCCAGAGGAGGTCCGCCGGACTTTCCGAGCGTGTGGACTTGCCCACACACGCCCGGACTTTTCCGGCGGACAATCCGCGGAAAAAAGTCTGCGGGACTTTTGAAATGAACGGACTGGCCGACACACGATCGGAAAGTCCGTTCATTTAGAACGTAACTGCAGGTAGACGGGACTAGCGAAGGCAGTGAATGCCGCCGCGCTAGCACCGCCACCTGGCATGGATTTAAAGGGGAATCCCTACGCCGAAAAAAACGGCGTGGGGGTCCCCCCAAATCCATCTCAGACCCTTATCCGAGCATGCAGCCCGGACGGCCAGGAAAGGGGGTGGGGACGAGCGAGCGCCCCCCCTCCTGAGCCGTAGCAGGCCGCGTGCCCTCAACATGGGGGGTGCCCTGGGGAAAGGGGGGCCGTGCGCCCCCCCACCCCAAAGCACCTTGTCCCCATGTTGATGAGGACAAGGGCCTCTTCCCGACAACCCTGGCCGTTGGTTGTCGGGGTCTGCGGGCGGGGGGGGGCTTATCGGAATCCGGAAGTCACCTTTATAAAAGGGGGCCCCCAGATCCTGGCCCCCCACCCTATGTGAATAAGTATGGTGTACGATGTACCCCTACCCATTCACCTAAGGTGTAAAAGTGTAAATAAAAAAAACACACACAATTTTTTTTAAATATTTTATTGCACTGCTCCGGGGGTCTTCCTCCGTCTTGGGGGGTCTTCTCGCCGGACTCCTCTGCTCTCTTCTGCTCTTTTACTTAGCTCTTTCACGAGCGGAGGAGCCCGGCTTTCTTCTTCGTCATCGCCGCCGTCATCTGGGGGTCTCGTTCCGTCTTCGGGGATCTTCCAGGGTCTCTTCTGTTCTTGCCGCTGTCGACGCCTTCTGCGCCGTCTTCTTCTTCCTCTTCTTCTTTTCCCGATGTTGACTCATCGCTCTCTCTGGCCGGAATGGCAGAGACGCGCGGTGTTGTGACTTATATAGGGACAAGGGGGCGGGGTCACAGGCTCATGTCACATGGTGACCCCGCCCCCCTATGATGTCACAGTCCCGGAGGATGCTGGATGACTCCAATCTGGCGGACAATCCCGCGGGAAAGTCCGCTCGTGTGTACGCCGCATTAGGAAGAAAGGAGGCTCTAGGTCTCAAGATAAGCTTGTCCTTGTTTAAAAGACAGCCTTATGTGTAAGAAGAAAGGGGAATATACCTAATAAGTACAAAAGGTATTTCAACAAAAATATCAAGAAATACAATGGGGAATGGTGAAAAGTCAAGAGAGTATACATAGTTACATAGTTAGTCTGGCTGAAAAAAGACACAAGTTCAATCAATAGAAGGAAAAAATAAATATATATATATATATATATATATATATATATATATATATATATATACACAGTAAATATTCACATATACACTGTACTGATTTTCAGCTTCCATTTACAGAGCTAAGGAAAACAATCATTATTTTTTTATGAATGACAGGCCTTGGATTGCTTATGCTACTTGATGTAGCACACAAGATTGAAAGGGGGGGGGGGGACTGTTCTCTATATGTATATTGTGAAAATGGAAGGATTAAGAAAGAAAATCCATCCATTTACAAACCATATTTATATATTTGCTTTAAATTTGTATATACAGTGCATCCAGAAATTATTCACAGCTCTTCACTTTTTCCACATTTTGTTATGTTACAGCCTTATTCCAAAATGGATTAAATTCATTATTTTCCTCAAAATTCTACAAACAATAACCCATAATGACAACGTGAACAAAGTTTGTTTAAAATCTTTGCAAATTTATAAAAAATAAAAAAAATAAAAAATCCCATGTACATATGTATTCACAGCATTTGCCATAACACTCAAAATCGAGCTCAGGTGCATCCTGTTTCCACTGATCATCCTTAAGATATACAGGTACATGATTTTGCACTTAAGGGCTGCCCTGCCGCAGTATATGTATGTGGGCGGTCGTAAGCAGTTAATATCACTTTAAAGAGGAAGTAAACCCTGATGGGTTTTACTTCCTTTGCCCCTGCAAACTAAAAGCATAATGTGCTAGTATGCGTTGCATACTAGCACATTATGTGACACCTGCAAACGAAGCCTTCTTCCTTTCAAGCCATCAGCAAATCAGCGTTTTAGTAATAGAGTTATCTGTGAGAATGGCAAACTGCCTGACAGCTTTCCACCCTACAGCCATTTCTTTCTCAGCCTGCTCTTGCCCTGCTCAATTGGGTGATGTTCATTTTTTCAGCAGTGGCTCGATTGGCGCAGCATTGATTGCACATTAAAATAGAGCAGGCTAAGGAGAAGATGGCTGCATGGAAGGAATGCTGTCATAAAATCTGTCATGTCTTGGTAGGCACTGTTACCAAGAACACTCGTCATCCTTCTGTGCTGACAGACTACAAAAAAGCCAAGCGAGGGAGAGGTTTTGGGGTAAAGGAACTGTAAGGTGGCTGAGAGCAGTCGGGGACTGATGTACAGCAGAGGGGGGTGAATTCTCAAGAGGAATGTGGATAGGTTACCCAGCAGAAGTTGGTAGAGTGAGTGCAACAGAGCTAGAATCCCCCACTAAAAAAAAATGGAAGTCCCATTTTTTTTCCATTATTATATATATATATATATATATATATATATATATATATATATATATATATAAACAAATTCATTAATACTTCACAAAGGATTGCAAGAGCACTATGTGTTAAAGAGGAAGTAAAGCCGATTAAAAAAAAACAAAAAAAAACGGAAGCTGCAAGGCAAAGGCATAATGAGCTAGTATGCATAGCATACTAGCTCATTATGAATGACTTACCTGAGAACGAAGCCCCCGAAGCGGTCCTCATCTACGATCTTCTGAGCCGCCATCAAACCCCGTAGTGACTTCCGGGTCTCGCCGCTCCAGTGCTGTCATTCGCTGGAGCTGCGATGACGTCACTCCCGCGCATGCGCACGAGAGCGGCATATCGCCGTGATCTCGGCATGCTCAGTGCGCCTGCGCCCCGCTGTCTACGGCGCATGCGCCGTAGATAGCGGTGCCTTTTCTTTTCTAAATATCTCCTAAACCATGTAGGTTTAGGAGATATTTATTGGACCTACAGGTAAGCCTTAATCTAGGCTTACCTGTAGGTCAAAGTGGTTTGTAAGGGTTTACAACTACTTTAACTAATTAACTAGTTAGTTCTGCGCTCCTGTGACCCATTTTCAACAGGCTGTTGGCTAATATTACAGAGCTGGTCCGACGTTACAAAGCCACTGAGAGCCTGAGCCAGCGCTCCCGCCCCCTCCACAGATCAGTGAGCAGAGCAGAGAGCTGGTGACTAACAGTGGAATCTTTGCTTATCTCCTTCCCCCCCCCCCGGTGCCACATTTGGCACCTTTCGAGGGGGAGGGGAGAATGGGTACCTGTTTTTGACAGGTACCCCTCCCCACTTATGGGAGACAGTCCCTCGGAAGTTTGTCCCCCTCCTCCGCCGCCGGGCCAGTTAGTAAGCGCACTGCGCTTTGCGCCTGTGCAGTAGGGAACCAGCAGTGAAGCCAAAAAGCTTCACTGCCGGTTTCCCTTACGATGAATGGCGGCGACAGCACCCCGACAGTCAATCCGGAAATCGGCTGGTGTGTCGACATTGTGGGCTCCCTGGACAGGTAAGTGTCCATATATTAAAAGTTAGCAGCTACAATATTGTAGCTGCTGACTTTAAATTTTTTTTTTCCCAAGGCGGAACACCGCTTTAAATACTTTATATTTACCAGACTTAAAGGAATATAATTTTACATTTTGACATAATAATGAATGAATATACAAAAGTATTATACATTCCCTTTAAGTAACATAACTCAGAAAGTATAAATATAAATCTGCAATTGAAGATTTTACCTCCAGCACCACCTGCTGTTAAAAATAAGCCCTGAAGCATTTCTGTATCAGACCTGTTGTATTGTAAAATAACCTTAGTGCAAGATCATGGTATATCTAGTAGTAGTTATTCACATTCAACTGCAATTGTTCTGTAATGCTGAATATGTGTTTTAGCTTACCAAGCGACTTTTTCAGTTACAAGAATGTCAAGAAGGTATGCTCCTGATAGTCTAGGAATTAAAGAAGTGGCTTGGTAAGCTACGAAATGTCTTCAACATTACAGAACAAGTGCAGTTGAATGTGACTAACTACTATTATACTCCTTACACACAATCGGATTTTCCGCCAACAAATGTTGGATGTGAGCTTGTTGTCGGAAAGTCCGACCGTGTGTATGCTCCATTGAACATTTGTTGTCGGACTTTCCACCAACAAATGTTGGCTAGCAGGTCCTCAAATTTTCCGCCAACAAAACGTTGCTGTCGGAATTTCCGATCGTGTGAACACAAGTCTGACGCACAAAAGTTCATGCATGCTCGGAACCAAGCAGAAGGAGCCGCACTGGCTATTGAACTTCCTTTTTCTCGGCTCGTCGTAAGTCTTGTACATCACCACGTCACTAAGTTCGTAATTGTTGGCCAACATTTGTGTGACCGCGTGTATGCAAGACAAGTTGGAGCCAACATCCGTCGAACAAAAATCCACAGTTTTGTTGTCAGAAAGTACGATCGTGTGTACGGGGCATAAGATTTACCATGAACTGGATAAATGAAAACCTTCACAGAAGATAATATAAGATACTTTAATATATTAGGGCCTGTTCACACCATTGCAGTACATCAACACGTGCGTTACTGCAACACACTGTAACGCGTGTTACGTGCACTGGAGTAATGCATTCTGAATGGAACCCAATGTACTTTTTTGGAGCACTGTTGTTTCAACACACAAAATAGTGGTGCACTGCAATGCCAAAAATGCTGCATGCACAACTGTTGGCCTGTTTTGGTGCAACAGGCTGCTCTAGGGCAAAGTAGTTAACGTGCAACACAACACTTGCATGTTTAACTTTCTTCACCTGACAGGGTTGGTGTGAATGGGCCCTAACATTTGCTGATTAGAGCGAGCAATGTAGAAAGAAAACTATTCATATATGTAAAAATACCCTGTTGATACCTTTTGCCACAGATTTCGCATATGTATGGTTTTTCACCAGAGTGCCTTCGTAAATGAGTCTGAAGATTTCCAGCCTGCAAGAAAGACATTTGTGTCATGGTCTGCAACAATGGAGAAGCCAAGGACTTAGAGCTGAAAATTATGTTTCCTTCCTTTTACTAAGGAACACAATTTTAATTGTTTTGTCTCACTAGAATTTACAGTATCTCACAAAAGTGAGTACACCCCTCACATGTGTAAATATTTTATTATATCTTTTCATGTGACAACAGTGAAGAAAAGACACTTTGCTACAAGGTAAAGTAGTGAGTGTACAGCTTGTATAACAGTGTAAATTTGCTGCCCCCTCAAAATAACTCAACACACAGCCATTATAGTCTAAACCGCTGGCAACAAGTGAGTACACCCCTAAGTGAAAATGTCCAAATTGGGCCCAATTAGCCATTTTCCATCCCCGCTGTCATGTGACTTGTTAGTGTTACAAGGTCTCAGGTGTGAATGGGGAGCAGGTGTGTTAAATTTGGTGTTATCGCTCTCACTCTCTCATACTGGTCACTGGAAGTTCAACATGGCACCTCATGGCAAAGAACTTTCTAAAGATCTGAAAAAAAGAATTGTTACTCTACATAAAGATGGCATAGACTATAAGAAGGTTGCCAAGACCCTGAAACTGAGCTGCAGCGCGGTGGCCAAGACCATACAGCGGTTTAACAGGACAGGGTCAACTCAGAACAGGCCTCGTCATGGTCGACCAAAGAAGTTGAGTGCATGTGTTCAGCGTCATATCCAGAGGTTGTCTTTGGGAAATAGACATATGAGTGCTGCCAGCTTTTGCTGCAGAGGTGGAAGGGGTGGGAGGTCAGCCTGTCAGTGCTCAGACCATGCGCTGCACACTGCATCAAATTGGTCTGCATTGCTGTCATCCCAGAAAGAAGCCTCTTCTAAAGATGATGCACAAGAAAGCCGACAAGCAGACTACGGACATGGATTACTGGAACCATGTCCTGTGGTCTGATGAGACCAAGATAAACTCATTTGGTTCAGATGGTTTCAAGTGTGTGTGGCGGCAAACAAGGGGAGGAGTACAAAGACAAGTGTGTCTTACCTACAGTCAAGCATGGTGGTGGGAGTGTCATGGTCTGGGGCTGCATGAGTGCTGCCGGCACTGGGGAGCTACAGTTCATTGAGGGAACCATGAATGCCAACATGCACTGTGACATACTGAAGCAGAGTATGATCCTCTCCTTTCAGAGACTGGGCCGTAGGGCATTATTTCAACATGATAATGACCCCAAACACACCTCCAAGACGACCACTGCCTTGCTAAAGAAGCTGAGGGTAAAGGTGATGGACTGGCCAAGCATGTCTCCAGACCTAAACCCTATTGAGCATCTGTGGGGAATACTCAAACATAAGGTGGAGGAGCGCAAGGTCTCTAACATCCACCAGCTCCGTGATGTCATCATGGAGGAGTGGAAGAGGACTCCAGTGGCAACCTGTGAAGCTCTGGTGATCTCCATACCCAAGAGGGTTAAGGCAGTGCTGGAAAGTAATGGTGGCCACACAACATATTGACACTTTGGGCCCAATTTGGACATTTTCACTTAGGGGTGTACTCACTTTTGTTGCCAGCGGTTTAGACATTAATGGCTGTGTGTTGAGTTATTTTGAGGGGACAGCAAATTTACACTGTTATACAAGCTGTACACTCACTACTTTACATTGTAGACAAGTGTCATTTCTTCAGTGTTGTCATATGAAAAGATATAATAAAATATTTACAAAAATGTGAGGGGTGTACTCACTTTTGTGAGATACTGTATGTTTAGAGCAAATTCTTTGTTCAACATCGGGTCCATTTTGAACTTAACCGCCCTAAACCTAACATGATTTGTTATTTGTTTTGGAGACAAACTAAAAGTAACAATAACTGATATCTTTATTCTCCAAAAGTAACCCATACACACCCACTACTTATTGGCCTTCTAATCTATATTTCATGAAAATGTTTCTTACAGAGCTTTTTTGCTCCCTTATAATGTTCTCTGTGAGTTTCTGAGCATCTCCTTTTTTGTTTTAAACAAACAGTGCATGTTAGTTGTGGTCATGTACACTGCTCTATGTACACTACAGATCCCATAGTTCCAATGCCGCATACACACGGTCGGAATTTCCGTTGGAAACCGTCCGATTGGAGCTTTTCATCGGATTTTGCGACCATGTGTATGCCCATCGGTCTTTTTCTGTTGGAATTTCCAACGGACTTTGGCTTGAGAACCTATTCTTAATTTTTCCGACGGAAAACCTTTCTATCAGATTTTTCGAGTGTGTATGCAATTCCGACGCATGCTCGCAAACAATTTGACGCATGCTCAGAAGCATTAAACTTCCCTTTTATAGCGGTGTTGAATCTGTTGTATGCCGTGGTGTTATTGACCGTCGGAATTTGGTGTGACCATGTGTAGGCAAGACAGTTTGAGCGGAATTCCGTCGGAATGCCGACAGGAAAACCATCAGAGCTTTTTCCGATGAGAATTACGACCGTGTGTATGCGGCATCAGAGAGGGTGGCTATGTTCCTACATACAGTGGGACCATGGAGAACACCCTCTAACAGGAAGCTTAAGACCCCTTTCACACTGGGGCATTTTTTAGCCGCTTTTCAGGCGCTTTAGCGTTAAAAAAAAGCGCCTGTAAAGCGCTTGAAAGAAGCCTCATCTGCAATCCCAATGTGAAAGCCCGAGTGCTTTCACACTGAGATCCCTTTCACACTGGGGCATTTTTTAGCCGCTTTTCAGGCGCTTTAGCATTAAAAAAAGCGCCTGTAAAGCGCCTGAAAGAAGCCGCAACTGCAATCCCAATGTGAAAGCCCGAGTGCTTTCACACTGAGGCGCTGCGCTGCGCTGGCAGGGCGTCAAAAAAAGTCCTGCAAGCAGCTTCTTTGCAGCGCTTTTGGAGTGGTGAATACACTGCTCCTAAAGCTCCCCTTCCCATTGAAATCAATGGGAAGCGCCTGCAAAATGCCCGAAAAGCGCCTTTGACAGAAGCTCTTTGTGGGCGCTTTTAACCCTTTATTTGGCCACTAGCAGGGGTTAAAAGCGCCCCACTAGCGCTCGAAAAACGCTGGGAAAGGGCTGCTAGTTTAAGCTGCGCTTTACAAGCGTTTTTCGGGCGCTGGCAGTGTGAAAGGGCTCTTAAAGCACTTGGGCTTTCACATTGGGATTGGATATGAGGCTTCTTTCAAGCGCTTTACAGGTGCTTTTTTTAACGCTAAAGCGCCAGAAAAACGCCTGAAAAACGCCCCAGTGTGAAAGGGGTCTAATCATAGCAACAAAGGCTGAGAGCAATAAATGTACTTTTTAAATTTAGAATACAAACCTGAATAGATTTTTTTTAAACCAGAATTTTCAGTCACTTTAAGAAGGCAGAAAAATATTTTGTTCATTTTCAACCACTTTTTTATGAACTCATCTTTTTGACATTATAGCTTTCCATGTCAATCTTTTTAAAAAATTGTGTTAAAAAATTAGGAAAAACCTGTGGCAGAAATATGGACAAAAAAGGCCCCATACTGTACAAAAAAAAACTAAAGACTAAAATGTAAAATGATTAGCGAGCAAAGTGCCCCCCCTGCTGGTAATGACTCGCTATGACTTTGGGATTTTAAGCAGTGGAGCAACTGGGGAAAATGGCAAGAAAAAAACAGATCAATGAACAACCATTCTAAGAAAATTCACACCAGAAATGCATGTTTTAAACCGCAATGTGCCGATGCGATCAATAATCACATTAGATAGAAAAACAAGGCACACAGCTGCAGGAGGACACAGTCAGATAATTATAGGATAAGTTCACCTTTCTAAATATATACTGTATACACTCGAGTATAGGCCGACCCGAATATAAGCCGAGGCACCTAATTTTACCACAAAAAAAAGGAAAAACTTATTGACTCCAGTATAAGCCTAGGGTGAGAAATGCGCAGCTACTGTAAGTGGAAAAGAGGGTCAACAATGCCCATTTGCAGTCTCACTGTGCCCATTTGCAGCCTCACTGTGCCCATTTGCATGCCTCACTGTGCCCATTTGCAGCCTCACTGTGCCCATTTGCATGCCTCACTGTGCCCATTTGCAGCCATAGGCCCCCTCAAACTTGGTAGTTAAGGGTTCCTAGGTGCCCCCTATCTGCAGCCAAAATTTGGGGTCTCTGGACCCAAAGGGTCCTGAAATAACATTGCTGCAGATGGACATAGTTGACTGACTTTGGGGCCCTGTATCTTAGTGCTAGGAACCCCATCTTTGGATATGTTGTAGTGTTGGTTCCACTGGGTTTGCACACCAAATTTGGGGTTCCTAGCACCAAGAGGCCCCGAGATACGGGGCCCCAAAGTCAGGTTGGAAAATGTCATTTTCTGCTGCAGAAAAATGCTTGACTGGAGTATAAGCCGAGGGGGGCACTTTCAGCACAATAAAATGTGCTGAAAAACTCGGCTTATACTCGAGTATATACGGTAAATACACATTTTTTGCAGGTAATAAAAAAAAAAGTGCATTTATTATTTTTTTAGGAGCCTGTAAGGCACTGCACCCTCGATCAGCAGATCACAGGTGCAATGTCAGGCTCCTGCAGACTGTCAGTGTAGCTGTCTGCCTGTACCTCCGATATGGATAGACAGTTACTGAATGACAAGAAGAATCAATGAACTACTAGAGCACTCACCAGCACTCTGGTAGTTCATTGAGAACTAGAAGCAGACAGCTACAAAGGATGTCGATAGTAATTCATTCATTCAGTCACAGAACTCTGTAAATGAATGACGCGGCCGTGTGGGCAGAGCCCCGTGCGGCCACATTCTTTTCAAATTGTGACAGTGGGTGAGGGGAGAAGATCCCTGGCTTGCTGTCACAATTAGAAGGAGGATCAGGAAGAGGCTGCAGGAGCAGACATGTTATATGTTTTACTCTATAAACAGGTGGCACATGTAACATGTTCCCAATGGTGAACTTATCCTTTAACAGCTCACTCCCACCCCAAAATAAAAGAATGATTGGGTACTGAGAAGAGATCTTCATTCATTGGCAGGAAAAGCTCTATGTATAAAAATAACATAAAAAAAGTGTTCAATTACCATTTCTGTATATAAAATATAACCATCCATTTCAGTTGGGTTTGAATTCCTGACTGCACAGATAAGGACATATGAAGCACTCACCAGAATACTGTCTACACCTCAGGATGTGACCTTATTGTTGGTTCCACAAAGAATGGAATTCCACCAGTATTACACATTACGTAACCGTTTCTTGCAGTTTATACGTGTGATGCCATGTACACACGATCGGAAATACCGCCAGCAAAAGTCCGATGAGAGCTTTTGTTGGAAAATGCGACCGTGTGTATGCTCCATCGGACTTTTGCTGGCGGAATTTCTGCCAGCAAAAGATTGAGAGCAGGTTCTCAATTTTTCGGTCGGAAAAAGTTTTGATCGGAAATTCCGATCGTCTGTAACAATTCCGACGCGCAAAATTCCTACGCATGCTTGGAAACAATTTGACGCATGCTCGGAAGCATTGAACTTAATTTTCTTGGCTCGTCGTAGTGTTGTACGTCACTGCATTCTTGACGGTCAAAAGTTCAGCGAACTTTTGTGTGACCGTGTGTATGCAAGCTAAGCTTGAGGGAAATTCTGTCGGAAAAAACATCCAAGATTTTTCCAACGGAAAATCCGCTCGTGTGTACGCGGCATAAGAGCTTGTAGATGTTGAAAGTATTTACTGCAACTCCTAAAGCAGTGCTTACATAAAATAGATGTTTTTTTTGTTAGTTTTGTTTTGGATAGAGTGGAGATGGATCAATAATAGATTTTTACTGCTGTCTGTGTCCCCATTAGAGAGATTCTCCCCCTCTATTTGTCCTGTTTACCGTTATTGACATTGAGGCTGGGTTCAGACTGCTGCGGTGCGGGAACGCTGCGAATACACTGCGAGTTCCCGCACCGCATGTCTCCCTCCGGCAGTTCACACTGCCCTATGCGAGCTGCTGGGGGTGTCAATGAAATGTTAATGACACCCCCATAGCAGCTCGCATATCGCAGTGCGATCTGCAAACTCGGACAGGAATCGGATCGCATGGTGAGAACACCATGCGATCCGATTCTGCTGCGGAGCGAAAAAAAGGGTCCTGTCCGATTTTGGGCCGAATGCGATGCGAATTCAGCCATACTATCTGTATGGCTGAATTTGCATCGCACAGAGATCGCATATGATTTGAACTGCAGTGCGGTGCGAATCATATGCGATCTGCCACACCGCAGCAGTCTGAACCCAGCCTGAAAGGAAAAGAAAATCCCAAATTTTGTGTTGTGCCCAGAAAAGTAATAGAGGAGAAATTTTCCTTTGGGGACAGTAGTTCTGGTGACCTGAGGGGCCCCAATGGATCTTCTTAATTTGCAGGGATTTCCTCCCACTTCCTGTTATGGCTAAAGGTAAATCTCCCCAATGAGACAGAAAAAAACCTGACAGGGGATATAACCCTCCTAAACTCTATCTAAAAGTTAATTAACATTAAACTCTTACTAAACCTACAACAGTAAAATCTGTCTGTATATGCATTAAAGCTTAATTGTTATTCTCACTGTGGAGCCTAAGGGGTTAATCCTCTGCATTGAGTAAAAAGGCTGTTTGTTCCTGTCTTCTCTGATCCTCTCCTTCTACAGTCCCCAAACCATCTCCTGATAGTACAGAGCCTTGGGGGCAAGCTGCACATGCTCAGTTTGGTGAGCATTGCTAGAGAGTTGTTTTTTTCTTGGGAGACTGCATGTGATTAGCACAGGGCCAATCAGCACTGTCAAGACAGAGAGTCAGGGGTCCTGCAGCCTCATAGGACAGTCAGAGGAGAATGAGAACTTCTCCTACAAGTTTTAACCAGACACTGATAGATGTCATAAGACTGTGATATACTGCTGATGAGAAAAAAAGGTATTTAGCAGTTTATATTTACTAAAATGCTTTCCATGTTCTGTGTACTGTGGGAGACCAGATATAGTGAATGCAGGGTCCTGGGTTTAGTAACACTTTAACACTCTACCCTCTGTCCCTATGATGTATTTGTTTGATGTACGTCATGTGGCTCTTGGTTCTTAAAGTGGTTGTAAACCCTTACAGACCACTTTAACCTACAGGTAAGCCTAGATTAAGGCTTACCTGTAGGTGCAAGAAATATCTCCTTAACCTACACAGTTAAGGAGATATTTTCCTAAAAACGGGCATGCGCAAAGGCGCAGGCGCACTGAGCGTGCCATTAGTAAAGGCGATCATGCCGTCACTGACGGCTCCCGCACGCATGCACCGAAGTGATGTCATCGCTGCTCCGGCCAGTCACAGGGCTGGAGCAGCAACACCCGGAAGTCACTCCGGGTATCATGGCGGCGACGGAGGACGTGAACGAGGGTCGCTTCCATCTCAGGTAAGTAATTTGGGGGCTTCGATCTCAGGTAAGTAATTCATATGCATACTAGCTCATTATGCCTTTGTCCTTCAGGGTTTTTTTTTTTTTTTTTTATTAGAGAGGGTTAACTTCCACTTTAATCCCAGCTGTACCTAATAAACACAACATTGAGGTTGCAGTGTTCATCTACGATGCTACCCTGTTTCCCTGAAAATAAGACCTAGCGTGATTGTCTGGGATGGATGCAATATAAGCCCTACCCTGTTTCCCCGAAAATAAGCCCTACCCTAAAAATAAGACCTACAGGGACTTTAACTAGGGCTTATTTGGGGGGTAGGGCTTATATTGCAGCCATCACCGACAATCATGCTAGGTCTTATTTTTAGGGAAACAGGGTATCTATCAGATTGCATTCTTTAATAAAAAACAGAATAGTATTATAACACTGTACCAAATAAAAATAAATTAGCTATCATGTCAAGGAAAAGTGTATGTTAACGTGTTACTAAACCCAGGACCCGGCATGCACTATATCTGGTCTCCCACAAAACTGCTAAATACCTTTTCTCATCAGCAGTATATAGCAGTCTTGTGACTTCTACCAGTGTCCGGCTGAGCACTGGTTAAAGCTTGTAGGAGGCATTTTCATTCTCCTCTGACTGTCCTATGAGGCTGCAGGACCCCTGATGCACACTATGCATCCCCAACCCCCCACAAAGCTTCCTGTTCTCGCTCTGATTCTGAAGATCTGGCCTCGCTGTGAATGTGTGCAGGGATCTGTTGGATCCAGGAGCCACTGAGCGCAAAGCTGTCTGTGTTTTACATGTGACAGCAGGGAGCAAAGGGTGAGAATCGGAGGTGGCGGAATGGTGTTCCACCACGTTCCGGCTACATGACGAGGGCTACATGACGAGGCCTGGTGGGCCGCATTCGTGCCATATGAGGTCAAACCTAAACGACACTTTCAATCTGTATTCAATCAGGCAAGCCCTTGCAATTTGTTACACAAGCCCTTGCACTACATAGTTGAAGGTAAATCTAAATGAGATCACACAGAAATTGTACAATAAAATTCTTTAATGTATGATCAGCCTGAGTTTGCTGCTTGGAGATAAAGTATGCCACGCCAAGGAACTCTGTGCCTGTATCTCCTGTTTTCAGTTGCCTCCTCTCAGGCTGTGAAGGGTGGAGTATAGTAATTGGTTGACATCCTCTCCAGCTAGGAGCCTGGCTACCATCCGCCCTCACATCTTCCGGGTTTCTTAAATTAATTTGGGATGATGGTACAACATATATAATTATTATTTGGAAAATATTCCAGTCTAACGAGTTTGAAAAATCTTCCGGGTTTAGTGATGTCTGCGTAATCACAAAGCTCCACCCCCTTCCTCTGTATTCAGAATAGCAGGGAGAAGGAACAGTCACATGACTACTAATATTGCTTATACAATAAGGTATTTTGATACTTTTGTATTAACAATACATGGAAGCTGTTTAATCACCTGCCAATCACGTAATGTACATGTACCCAATGTCCGTCGTCTGTATATGGGACTCCTATCTTGTTAAACTTCGGAGAACCTCATCGTAATCAGAGTTCAGAAGTTTAACAAGATAGGAGTCCCATATACAGACCAGTCCCCATAAGAATCATTGCCCAAATTTGCATTTTGCGGCCATCCATACTCGGTGAGATCCGGATCATGTGGTGAGGTCCCGCGGTCCAGGGTACATCCAGTACCATCTCCATACAGGCTTGGTTTAAGCTTGCCTCTGGTAAGCCTAATGTTTGAGTGGTGGTGGATCACATTCGTTGGTGGAATCTATTTCACTATTTTCTGTCTGCACTAGTTGGATATCACATCGTTATATGGTTTTCATCACTTTGGACACTTACTGTTGCATATCATATATATTTTTTTCAAATCGTTGGACTCTAATTTATTGGGACATTTTTTGTGTTTTATTTTATTTTATTATATTTGTATGGTTCAATATTCATATGGATGGTGTAATTTATGCACACGTATTTTTGTATGGCATTTGATTTTGCTGTCACCTGAGACTTCACAGTCACTTGAGTTTATTTACGATATTTTTTATGATTTGTCATCAATATTCCACAGCGCGGCTTTTTGTTAATTATTGTCTTGTTAGTGTGTATATCTCACATTTTTTTAGCTGCAGCTCTGTTTTTGTTCTTTTTGTCTAAGTCACATATACTTACTTAGGGTTTAGCGCGGTGTCACTCTTATTATTTTCACTTTATTAGGTACACCTGTTTAATTGCTTGGTAATACAAATTGCTAATAAGCCAATCACATGGCAGCAACTCAATGCATTTAGGCATCTAGATGTGGTGAAGACGACTTGTTGAAGTTCAAACTGAGAATCAGAATGGGCAAGAAAGGGGACTTAAGTGACTTTGAACGTGACATGGTTGTTGGTGCCAAGTGGGATGGTCTGAGTATTTCAAAATCTGCTGATCCACTGGGATTTTCACGCACAACCATCTCTAGGATTTACAGAGAATGGTCCGAAAAAGAGAAAATATCCAGTGAGTAGCAGTTGTGTGGACGAAAATGCCTTGTTGATGTCAGAGGAGAATGGGCAGACTAATTTGAGATGATAGAAAGGCAACAGTAACTCAAATAACCATTAGTTATAACCAAGGTATACAAAATAACATCTCTGAACGCACAACACATCAAACCTTGAAGGCGATGGGCTACAGCAGCAGAAGACCACACCGGGTGCCACTCCTATCAGCTAAGAAAAGGAAACGGAGGCTAAAATCCGCACAGGCTGACCAAAATTGGACAAAAAACATTGCCTGGTCTGATGAGTCTCTATTTAAGTTGGGACATTCAGATGGTCGGGTCAGAATTTGGCATAAACAGCATGAATGCATGGATCCATCCTGCCTTGTATCAACGGTTCAGACTGGTGGTGTAATGATGTGGGGGATATTTTCTTGGCACACTTTGGGCCCCTTAGTACCAGTATCGTTTAAACACCACGACCTACCTGAGTATTGTTGCTGACCATGTCCATCCCTTTATGACTACAGTGTCCCCATCTTCTGATGGCTTCTTCCAGCAGGATAATGCACCATATCACAAAGCTCAGATCATCTCACCGCTGGTTTCTTGAACATGACAATGAGGTCACTGTACTCCAATGGCCTCCACAGTCACCAGATCTCATCCAATAGAGCACCTTTAACCACTTGCCGACCGCCACACGCAGATATACTGCGGCAGAATGGCACGTACAGGCAAACTAACGTACCTGTACATTGCCCTTCAAAAGGCGGCCTGCGGCAAGCTCCCTGAGTCGGATCGCGGAGAGGAAGAATGGGGAGATGCTAATGTAAACAAGCATCTCCCCGTTCTGCCTAGTGACACTGTCACTGATCTCTGCTCCCTGTGATCGGGAGCTATGATCAGTGACGTGCCACACGTAGCCACATCCCCCCCCCACAGTTAGAATCACTCCCCAGGACACACTTAACTTAACCCCTTAACTGCCCCCTAGTGGTTAACCCCTTCACTGCCAGTGTCATCTACACAGGAATCAGTGCATTTGTATAGCACTGATTGCTGTATAAATGACAATGGTCCCAAATATTTGTCAAAAATGTTTGATGTGTCCACCATAATGTCGCAGTTACAATAAAAATCGCTGATCGCCGCCATTACTAATAAAAAAAAAATTATTAATAAAAATGCCATAAAACTATCCCCTATTTTGTAGACGCTATAACTTTTGCACAAACCAATCAATAATCGCTTATTGCGATTTTTTTTAAATATGTAGAAGAATACGTATTGGCCTAAACTGAGGAAAAAAAAAATTTTTTTATATATATTTTTGCGGGATTTTTATTATAACAAAATGTGAAAAATACGTTTTTTTTTTCAAAATTATCGCTCTTTTTTTGTTTATAGCGCAAAAAAAAAAAACGCTGAGGTGATAAAATACCACCAAAGGAAAGCTCTATTTGTTGGAAAAAAAGGACGTTTTGGAGCCACGTCGCACAATAGTCAGTTAAAGCCACGCAGTGCCGAATCGCAAAAAGTGCTCTGGTCTTTGGCCAGCCAAATGGTACGGGGCTTAAGTGGTTAGGATGTGGTTGAACGGGAGATTCTCATCATGGATGTGCAGCCAAAAAAATCTGCAGCAACTGCGTGATGCTATCATGTCAATATGGACCAAAATCTCTGAGGAATGTTTCCAACACCTTGTTGAATCTATGCCGTGAAGAATTAAGGCAGTTCTGAAGGCAAAAGTGTGTCCAACCCGGTACTAGCAAGGTGTACCTAATAAAGTGTCCGGTGAGTGTAACTCGGCATCACCACACTGGTGAATCCCCTAAACACTGACAACTGTGAACAAGACACGGAGCGTTTTTGAACAAATTTATAATCAGTCTAAATGTGTGTTTTTGTAATATTTGTCTTGAGTTGCACTTCAATAGAATCAGGAAAAGTATCTCACCTGTGAGAAGTGTTTGCCACAAACGCTACATTCAAAAGGTTTCTCTCCTAAATGCAAAAGACATGACATCAGTCAGACGAAAGACAAAATAATTCAGAAATCGAATAATATAGAAATGTTTTTTTTTTTGCTTACATGTATTTACATGGATGTTTCTGTATTTACAATATCCTCATACTACTAGTAAATAGGGGTCTAAAATGTAAAAATCACAGGTTCTCTTAATGCCCCGTACACACGAGCAGAATTTTCGACGGAAAAATCTTGGATGGTTTTTCCGACGGAATTCCGCTCAAGCTTGGCTTGCATACACACGGTCACACAAAAGTTTGCTGAACTTTCGACCGTCCCCCTTACCCCCTTACCATTTCACACAGGGGGGGGGGGCGGGATCTGGGGGTCCCCTTGTTAAAGGGGACCCCCAAGCACCCCCAATGTTTTTTTTTTTTTTTTTTGTAATTCCTTTATTTATTATTTTTTTTTTTTGTAATTCCTTTATTTATTTTCAAAATGGTACAGCATAACAATCACAGAATAACGATGACATTGCTTATAGTCAAAAAACAAAACAAAACAGTAACATGTAGCAAATAGGGTTAGATGTTGTACCAGCTTCGTCGTGTGACGCTTCCCCCGGTTTGGCACCTTGTGGTCTACAAGTGTGGTTGCGGGTGAAAATTAAACTGCACGTGTGCCACCCTGGGAAGGAGCCTCTACACTGTTTCCTTAATAACCCATATGTCGGTGCGGCTGCCACGGCCACACTGAGAGAAACTACTCCGTCTGTCTGGGAGATTTGTCCACCAGACAGCCGGGCCCAGCCATGTGGCACAAGAGACGAGTAATGTATATAAGATATGCATATTATCTGGCTAAACCGGCCCATGGCTGGGGGGAACTTAAAAAAGGGGAAAAAATATATGTAGGATGGGGAGGGGTGAACAGGGGTGGAGAGAGAGAGGGAAAGGGGAAGTGAAAAGGGGTAAAGATGGAGATGGTGGTGCCTCCCTGACCATGCGGGAGATTCAGCTGCGTGGATTAATCAGGACATGCAACCTCACGGAGGTATGCTTCAGTGTATATGTATTGAATCCAAGGTCGCCATGTCTCCGAAAAGGCCTCCTCTCTGCCATGCAGGGTGGCAGTGAGGTCTTCCATGTTCCTCAGTTCATTAACCTTGGCATACCACATAGATTTTGATGGTGGAATCTTCGATCTCCAGCGCAGGGGGATGCATGCCTTGGCAGCATTTAAGAGCTGAATGGTAAGGGATGCTTTGTACTTCTTAATGGGTCGCTTAGAGAGATGCAGCAGGCAGGCCCCGGGATCCCCCTCTAGGACAGCACCAGTCAGGTGCTCGATCGTGTTTGTCACCTCTCGCCAGTAGGGTTTGATTTTGGGGCAATCCCAGAAAATGTGGAGCATCGTTCCCTCCTCCAGACCGCAGCACCAGCAAAGGCTGGAAACCTGCGGGAAGAAGCGATGCAGAGTGGTAGGCACTCTGTACCATCGAGTCATAATTTTATAACAGGTCTCTTGGACTCTCGTGGCTATGGATGACTTCTGGGCAAAGTGCAAGATCTTGTCCTTTTGTGAGTCATTGAGTTGGATTCCTAGATCGGCCTCCCATTTAGAGAGGAAGGGGGGCGAAAACCCTTCTGCTGGTGAGATCAGGGAGGAATAGATAAGAGACAGACAATGACGAATCGGTTGTCTGCGGTGGCAAATTTGCTCCAGTTCTGTGAGAGGGCGCGATATGCCCGGTGTCCGTGCACACCGGCGCAGGAAATTACGCAGTTGGAGACCACTCCAGAAGTCCAGTGGCGGGTCAGTAGCATATATCCCTGCCTCTGCTACGAGTCGGCCGTCCGTGCCCAAGAAGTCATGGAGGTGGAGCCGCTCCTTTGCAGCCAGACGTCCCAAAATAGGGTTCATACAGCCAGGAGGGAAATCTGGGTTACCCAAGATTGGTACCATGGGGCAGGGCATTGGGGATCACCCTCCCAATGTAGAGGGCATGTGGCCTGGTACGGTTCAGGAGGGAGGGGGGGGCGCTCCCGTCCCCCCTCTTTTCCTGCGGCCTGCCAGGTTGCATGCTCGGATAAAGGTCTGGTATGGATTTTGAGGGGGACCCCACACCATTTTTTTTGGCCGGGGTTCCCCTTAAAATCCATCCCAGACCTGAAGGGTCTGGTATGGATATTAAGGGGGACCCCTACATAATTTTTTTTTCAAATTTGACGCAGGGTTCCCCTTAATATCCATAGCAGACCTGAAGGGCCTGGTAATTGAATTTGGGGGGACCCCCACGCTTTTTTTTTTTTTTTTTATGAATGACTTTCAATGAATGACTGTTCTCTGTATTACGGGAGCCGACAATTCATTAGCCGCAAGTGATTTTAAATAGCTTTTTTTCCTGCAAAAATGACACTTTGTGCAGGAACAGTTCTAAGCACGGGAAACATGCGCTCCTTTATATGCATACTATAGACACCCCCCAGGTACGAAATTTAAAGGAATATTACACTTTTATTGTTTCACATTAAGCATTATTAAAATCACTGCTCCTGAAAAAACGTCCGTTTTTAAAAAAAAAATTAGCATTGATACATGTCCCCTGGGGCAGGACCCAGGTCCCCAAACACTTTTTATGACAATAACATGCATATTAGCCTTTAAAATTATCACTTTTGATTTCGAACGTTCGCATCCATTATAACTAATAGGGTTTTAATGCACGAACTTTAGGTCCGTTCGCGGGTTCTGGTGCGAACCGAACCCGGGGGTGTTTGGCTCATCCCTACTCAGTTGTGATGTGATGCTACTTGTATATCAAGACATCGCTTGTGTATCAAGTCCAAATTTATTTAAAAATGTTGCTTGTCTTGCAAAACACTCTCAAACCAAGGTTTTACTGTACCTGTAGCTAAGCCTATAATAAGGCTTACCTGTAGGTACTGTAAATATCTCCTAAACTTGCACCATTTAGGAGATATCTACTATATACACCACCGCCAACGTCATCAGCGCATGCACACTGAAGAAATGGCCCGCTTGTGTAGTTTCTTCAGGGCCCTGTGCCATGACCATCGGGAGTGACGTCATCGCGGCTCTGGCCAATCACAGTGCCGGAGTCCGCAAACTCGGAAGAAACACCAAGGAAGATGTCAGCCATTTCAGCGGTGTGCGTGCGCCACTGCAGGGGGTTCCTTCTAAGGTAAGTATTTCATAATGAGCTAGTATGCGATGCATACTAGCTCATTATGTCTTTGTCTTGCAGGTTTTTTTTTAATAGGGTTTACAACCTCTTTAACCACTTAGAGACCGCCTACCGCATATATACTGTGGCAGGGTGACTCTATTGCACAAAACAGCGCACCTATACGTTGTTTCGTACACAAAACACGGCGTAGGAGCCAATCCGTGAGTCCGGCAGACCCGATGTCCACCGGCCACCCGCGATCGTTCCACAGTGAGGCAGGCAAGGCAGACCCCCTTTCTGACAGGGAAGTACAGAGAGATCTTCTGTTCCTTGTAATCAGGAACTACGATCCCTGTGTTCTTCCTGTCAGTACTTCCCCCACACATCAAAGGACATCAATTTTATTTGGGTACAGCATCGCACATCGCAATTGTCAGTTAAAGTATCGCAGGCCTATCATTAAGGGGGTAAAATCCTTCTGGGGCTGAAGTGGCTAAAGACCACATATGTAGTACATATGTAGTAAAGTTCTCTCAGCGTCAGCACTGTACAAAGTTCTATCTGTGTTTGGCAGATTTTTAATGGAACTACATACTGTAAATCAGACATATTAAAAGGATAAGTTCACCTTTTGACAAAAAATAATAAATGTGCATTTTTTTACAGGTAAAATGGAGCCTGTAAAACATTGCACCAGTGATCAGCAGATCGCTGATGTCATGCTGTCAGTATATCTGCTTGCTCGTACGACAAAACCCATACACTCTAATGCCGTGTACACACGAGCGGACTTTTCAGCGGACTAGGTCCGACGGAACGAATCCGCCGGACAATTCGATCGTGTGTGGGCTTCATCGGACCTTTACTGTCTAAAGATCAGACGGACTTTAGTTTTAAAACATGTTTCAAATCTTTCCGACAGACTCGAGTCCGGTCGAAAAATCTGTTTGTGTGTATGCTAGTCCGACAGACGAAAACCGACGCTAGGGCAGCTATTGGCTACTGGCTATGAACTTCCTCATTCTAGTCTGGTCGTACGTCATCACGTTCAAATCCGTCGGACTTTGGTGTGCTTGTGTGTGGCCAAGTCCATTCATTCGGAAAGTCCGTTGGAACACCGCCGAAAGTCCAGTCGTGTGTACAGGCATTACAGAAGAATCAATAAACTACCACAGCACTGTGGTAGTGCACTGAGAACTACAAGCTGACAGCCATGTTTTTTTTAAAATTGTGACATCTACCGGTAGCAGAGGGAGAAGATCCCCCGCTAGCTGTCAAGCAGGGGCCGGTCCTTTCATAACATGTTACACTCTGAATATGGGTGTAACATGTTATGAAACATGAACTTATCCTTTAACCGCTTGCCGACCAGTGCACGACGATATACGTCGGCACAATGGCACAGCTGCACAAATGGGCGCACCTGTACGTCCCCTTTAAGACGCGGCACTGCGGGTGCGCGCGCGCCCACCGCGTACTCTGTGACCGTGCCCATGGGTCCCGGAGCCTCGATGTCCGCAGGTGTCCCGCGATCATGTCAAGGAGCGGCAGAACGGGGGGAAATGCCTATGTAAACAAGCCATTTCCCTGTTCTGCCTAGTGAAATGACAGAGATCTACTGCTCCCTGTCATCGGAAGCAGTGATCGCTGTCATGTCAGTGGTAGCCCATCCCCCCCCCGACAGTTAAAAATCACTCCCTAGGACACACTTAACCCCTTGATCGCCCCCTAGTGTTTAACCCCTTCCCTGCCAGTGTCATTTACACAGTAATCAGTGCATTTTTATATCACTGATCGCTATATAAAGGACAATGGTCCCAAAATAGTGTCAAAAGTGTCTGATGTATGTAATGTCGCAGTCACGATAAAATTGGCAGGTCACCGCCATTACTAATAAAAAAAGAATAATAAAAATGACACAAATCGACCCCCTATTTTGTAGACGCTATAAACCAATCAATATACGCTTATTGCAATTTTTTTTTTACCAAAAATATGTAGAAGAATACATATCGGCCTAAACTGAGAAAGAAATTAGTTTTTTTATAAATTTTTGGGGGATATTTATTATAGCAAAAAGTAAAAAAATATTGCTTTTTTTTTTTCAAAATTGACGCTTATAGAGCAAAAAATAAAATCGCAGAGGTGATCAAATACCACCAAAAGAAAGCTCTATTTGTGGGGAAAAAGGGGCGTCAATTTTGTTTGGGTGCAACGTAGCACGACCGCGCAATTGTCAGTTAAAGCGACACAGTGCTGAATCGCAAAAAGTGCTCTGGTCAGGAATGGGGGGTAAATTCTTCTGGGGCTGAAGTGGTTAAGCTGGTACATTTTTGTGAGCAACAATGAAGAATAGTGAATGATAATGCAGCAGTGAGTCTGTAAAAGAGCCTGGTTATTACTATCTAAATGGATTTCAATAAAGATTCCATGTCTAGTTTATTAGCTCTCAGCCGGTGATACACAAATCCTGGGGGGGGGCCGTTGATGGGGTTCAGGGAGCAATTCATCAAAACAGTTTAGCGCAGTCTTTCTCAATCTCCAATCCCTGAAATAACTTTCAGGTCTCAGGGAACCTCTGCCAATAATCTGTCCATCTACAGCTCACAAGACATTGTAAGCTGAGATATAAGGATAAATAAAAGAATACTTGGGTGTATTTGAAACGCAGGGCTGCTCTATATAACTAAATTATTTTCAGTAAAAATTTTATTAAACAAATAATCACCCCTTCCCACCGACATTATGCATATATGCAGCCTCTCCGGTCTGGGATTTTTTCCATTAGGCCGCATATTTGCGTATCTCTCTCCGTGCTGGAAGCATGTCACACAGCGAGCTCCCAGCTCAAAGACCGGGGTCTCACTCGGAGCCCTGGGTCCCTTACTAACGATCGGGACCCCGGAACTCCCAGTTCTGGGTCACCTGATCGCTGATCGTCCTGACTTTGAAGGGGGATATCGTTGTTATGGCAGGAGCTAGCTGCCATAACCCCGGTATCCTTTTGTTTGTTTGTTTATTGGTGGCAAGAGAGGGCCCCCCCCTCCCGCCACGCTCCGGGGCCCTCCGCCGCTTACTGCAGCCTTCGGCAGCAGCAGAGGCGATTGGATGCTTTCACTAGCTGGGCATGAAGAAGAGTGAGGGGAAGGTGGCCCACCGCCCGTCTCCATATCATTGCAGGGCAGAAGCGACGTCAAATCGTCACTTCCGCCCATAGCTCTTATTTAGCTTTTATTATTTTATTTTTATCAAATGACAATTTTTTTTTTTTTATTGAATTTTAGTGTAAATATGAGATCTGAGGTTTTTTTGACCCCAGATCTAGTATTTAAGAGGTCCTGTCATGCTTTTTTCTATTACAAGGGATTTTTACATTCCTTGTAATAGGAATAAAAGTGACACAATTTCTTTTTTTTAAAGAACAGTGAAAAACATGCAAGGTATCGCCGCGATTGGTAGAGCGAGAGCAATAATTCTAGCCCTAGGCCTCCTCTGTAACTCAAAACATGCAACCTGTAGAATGTTTTAAACGTCGCCTATGGAGATTTTAAAGTGTAAAAGTGTGTCGCCATTCCACGAGCCGATGCAATTTTGAAGCGTGAAATGTTGGGTATCAATTTACTCGGCGTAACACTATCTTTCACAATATAAAAAAAAAATTGAGCTAACTTTACTGTTGTCTTATTATAGAGGGGAAACACTATGGACACTATTTCTGGTGACCTGGGGGTCCCCAAAGGCCATTTCCTCTCACTACCTGTTTGGTTATGGGATAGGAAGTGAAGGGAAATGTCTGAAATGGGACACAAATGGCAAAAAAAATAAAAAAAAATCTGACAGGGGTTATAACCCTACCTTGCTCTATGCAAAATAAAAAGAATAAAATGGTATGCCTATAGTTCTACTTTCAGCCCTGCTAAGCCACGGTTTCTCAACCAGGGTTCCTCCAGAGGTTGCTTGGGGTTCCTTGAGGAATGAGCAATTTCTGCCTCTCAGATAAGTTCCCACTGACACCACTTATCTTTTTAGCTGTCTATAAGGGGGTAATTCTTCCCAGGGTGGATATAAATCAATGCTTTTTAAAAGAAAATCAAACAAATCTAACTTTTTTATTTAAATGAGATTTTTTTTCATTTAAATCAAATTTATTAAAAAAAATGCTTCTGGAGTAAAAATCCATCTAAAGATAGTTTTCTATTAATTTAATAATTTAGTTTATTCAGCATGAAATGGAGCTTAGTTATGTAGCATGAGGCTGTATATTCTGCAATATTTACATTTTTGAGATATCATGCACTGGATTGATGCATTTACACAATTTCACAGTAATCATGAGATAAAACAAAGTTCAGGAAGATTCCTTTATCCCATTGTTTTGCAAATCTATGTACACTACAAACTGTATGATTGTTTGAAGAGAAATTAATATGTACCAGGCGCTAAGGCCCCTTTTACATGTGCGGACCGTTCAGATCTGCCTGTCAGTTTTTTCAGGCGGATCTGAACGGTTGCTCCATACAGCTCTATGGAGCGTCGGATGTCAGCGGTGACATGTCCGCTGACATCCGATCTGCCCCTATCCGCAAAATCCAGACAGATGGATGTCCTATTTTCCATCTGCCTGGTGGATCTGATCAGATGAAAACGGACAGGCGGTCCGTCATCATCCGATCCCCCCATAGGGGAGAGCGGTCTCTCTGACAGGTCTGTCCCTGCACAGAGTGCAGAGATGGACTTGTCATCCGCTGGCTCAGCGGGGATCATTGGAGCCATTCCCGCTGAGCAAGCGGAGTAGTAAAAACGGACAGCCCCGTGTGAAAGGGGCCCAAGGCCCCTTTCACACTGGGGCGTTTTTCAGGCGCTACAGCGCTAAAAATAGCGCCTGTACAGCGCCTGAAAAAATCTGGCCCCATTCACTCCAGTGTGAAAGCTGGCTGGCTTTCACACTGGAGCGGTGCGCTAGCAGGACGGTCAAAAAAGTCCTGCTAGCAGCATCTTTGGAGCGGTGAAGGAGCGGTGTACCCATACCTATACCGCTCCTACCCATTGAAATCAATGGGACACCACAGTAATACCGCTGCTGCTGCGCCGCTGCTGCTGCGCTTTGCGGTGGGTTTTAACCCTTTTTCGGCCGCTAGCGGGGGTTGAAACTGCACCGCTAGCGGCCGAATACCGCGGCAAAAACTACGGTAAAGCAGCGCTAAATATAGCGCTGCTTTACCGCCGACGCCGCTCCCGCCCCAGTGTGAAAGGGGCCTTAGTGTGAGGAGGAAGTGCAAGCAGTAAAAATGTAAGTGAAACCTAAGCAGCTTATAGACCTTGTGATCTTTCTGCACATGAAGTGCTTTATTCCTCCTGCTGTTGGGATCCCTCGGCAAACATTCAGGATAATTCTATATATGTATACATACTCCATAGCTCCCAACTGTCCCTGATTTCGAGGGACTGTCCCTGATTTGGAGCAATGTCCCTCTGTCCCCCTCATTTTGGTCTGATCCATATAGTTTTATATAAAATGCACTTTTTATCTTTCAAAAAGTTTTTCCCAGTGCTAAACCTTTCATCCAATTTCTAAATTGCTGCATTTGTACATTTTAAAAGCCAATATAAAGTAATAGTAGTGGTAAAAAAAAGTCCTTGTGGATTTAATGAACCTTTTTTTGGTTAATTCTCCTTTTAAGGGGGTGTGGCAGGGGGCGTGTCCTATGCCTACATACGTTTGTTAGTAGGTGTCCCTAATTCCCATCTCAAAATGTTGGGAGGTATGCATACTCATCTTTGTTCTTTTTTATAATTACATCTTGTCCTTTAAGTTTGCATTGGGCTCTCTTATAATGTCATATGTAAAATTACATTTTTCCAGATCATTTATTTCCGATTTGATGTCTATTGTGTTTGTGACTGTATTCTGTGGGGGTTATTCATTGGTACCACTATTATGTATACTTTTGCGCTTATTATGTGTTTATACCCTTCTTTTGGTTTGATAGAACTCATTTTGGTTTGCTTTTTGTTCCTTCCTCCCCTCTTTTTCAGTTGCTTCTCAATTTAAGCATCAATTAAGGTCTAATTGTGTGGGAGGTTTGCTTTTAGGCTAAATCGACCCCTGATAGATCATTTACTTATCATCACCTCTATATATACACAGAGTCAAACTTTAATCATTTAGCTATGACTAAGCACCAACCCATGGTGTGAAACATGTTAGCTGGGTTTCCCTGTTTTCTCTGTATATGAAGTGACCGTGTTGGATTTTTAACTTTTTCAATAAAGATGTCTTCAGCGGAGTGCAGCCATCCAGGATTTTCTTCTTTCTTGCTTTATTCCTCCCTTGAGGAGCAAAATGGCAGAAGGCTGTCATATTTTAATGAAGTTTCTCTACCGATGGATAAAGCAGGTATGCGTGCAAAATCCAAGCAATGTAACAAAGAGATGCAAGGCCTGGAATGAAACAACATTACAAGAAGACGTGCTGTGATGAAAGGACAGTGTTTAAAGTTTTTTTTGTGAACCCAGCTGATATATTCAGTTAAACCGGTTCCCGACCGCCGCCTGTATATGTATGTCGACAGAATGGCACGGCTGCACAAATGGGCGTACCTGTATGTCCCTTTGAATTTGCCGCCGTGACATCGCGTGTGCGCCGACGGCGGCGCACACCCGCCGCAAGCTCCGTGAATCGAGTCGCGGGTCCCGCAGTCTCAATGTCTGTGGGGATACGCGCAATCGTCTCACGGAGAGGATGAACGGGGAGATGCTAATGTAAACAAGCATTTCCCCCTTCTGCCTAGTGACACTGTCACTGATTACAGCTCCCTGTAATCGGGAGCAGTGATCAGTGATGTGTCACACGTAGCCCCTCCCCCTCACAGTTAGAATCACTCCCTAGGACACACTTAACCCCTACAGCGCCACCTAGTGTTAATCTCTTCACTGCCAGTCACATTTACACAGCAATCAATGCATTTTTAATCACACTGATCGCTGTATAAATGTGAATGGTCCCAAAAATGTGTCAAAATTGTTCGCCATAATGTCGTAGTCATGAAAAAAAAATCGCTGATCACTGCCATTACTAGTAAAAAAAAAATTATAAATAAAAATGCCATAAAATTATCCCCTATTTTGTAGACGCTATAACTTTTGCACAAACACATCAATAAACGCTTATTGCAATTTTTTTTTTTTTTTTACCAAACATATGTAGAAGAATCCATATCGGTCTAAACTGAGAAAAAAAAGTGTTTTTGTTTATATATTTTTGGGGTATATTTATTACTGTATAGCAAAAAGTAAAAAATAATGTGTTTTTTTCAAAATTTCGCTATTTTTTTGTTTATAGCCCAAAAAATAAAAACCGCAGAGGCGATCAAATACCACCAAAAGAAAGCTCCATTTGTGGGAAAAAAGGACGTCAGTTTTATTTGGGAGCCACGTCGCACGACCATGCAATTGTCAGTTAAAGCGTCGCAGTGCCGAATCGCAAAAAGTGCTCTGGTCTTTGGCCAGCCTGAAGTGGTTAAGTTCTTTTGTTTGTTTGTTTTTTTTTCAAAGATATTTTGTTTATGCACTTCAGTTACCGTACTAAACATTAAAGTTCAAGCAAATACAAGAATATGTATTATAATGTTATTATTTTAATTAAATAAAATAATTTGAGTAGTTCTCCAACTATGTGCGATTAACCTATTAGGCTGGTTTTACACTGGGGTGGTGGGGGTGGCGGCGGTAAAGCAGCGCTATATTTATCGCTGCTTTACTGTCGTTTTAGCCACGGTATTCGGCCGCTAGCGGGGTGGTTTTAACCCCCGCTAGCGATCGAAAAAGGGTTAAAACCCCCCGCAAAGTGCCGCTGCAGCTGCAGTGTGAAAGCCCTCCAGCTTTCATACTGGAGTGAAAGGACCCGCTTTTTTCAGGCGCTATACAGGAGCTATTTTCAGCGCTGTAGCTCCTGAAAAATGCTTCAGTGTGAAAGCACCCTTAACCTAAAATCGGTTCTTATATCCCTGTTTTACTAACCTGACAGCTTATTATTCTAAATGCTTAATTTTATTTGCAAATATTAAAGATTCTAACAGCCAGCAAGAATATGTCCTTATATTTAAAGAGCACCTGTCATTTCAGATCCATCATGGCAGCGCCTGTTAGCGGCCATCCACTCACTTGCTGTCGCCACGTCCCTGACCTTGTTGTGTCACTGCCACACGCACCAGCTATCCCATTAAAGTGAATGGGACTGTCGGTGAGTCAACAGCGGGTCAGAGGAGGAGCCGCTGCGGGGCAGAGATGACAGCTGCTCTTTAAAAATTATGATTGAAATCAAGCCTTTTTACTAGTGATTTAAATCGACTTTATTAAACCACTTCAGGAAGGATTTTCCCCCTTAATGACCAGGCCATTTTTTGCGATACGGCACTGCTTCGCTTTACCTGACAATTGCGCGGTCGCGCGACGATGTACCAAACAAAATTTACGTCTTTTTTTTCCCACAAATAGAGCTTTCTTTTGGTGGTATTTGATCACCTCTGCATTTTTTATTTTTTGCTATAGTAAATATCCAAAAAATAAAATAAAAAATGTTTTCATCAGTTTAGGTCAATATGTATTCTTCTACATATTTTTGTTAAAAAAAAAAAATCACAATATGCGTATATTGATTTATTTGCGCAAAAGTGATAACAACTACAAAATAGCGGATATATTTATGGCCTTTTTATAATAATTTTTTTTTTTTACTACTAATGGTGGTGATCAGCGATTTTTAGCGGGACTGCGACATTGCGGTGGACAGATCGGACACTTTGTTGACATTTATACAGCGATCAGATCTAAAAATAGCCATTGATTACTGTACTGTACTGTCACTGGCAGGGAAAGGGTTAACACTAGGAGGCGATCAAGGGATTAAGTGTGTCATAGGGAGGTGTTTCTAACTGTGGGGGGAATGGGACTGACAGGGAGTAGACATAGATTGCTGTTTCTGATTACTAAGAACAGCAGATCTGTCTTTTCTCCCCTGACAGAACGGGGATCTGTCTGTTTACATAGAGCATGTGGTTTAGGAAGAGCCCTGATCCGAGACCGAACTCAGAGCCAGAGAGGACAGCGGGTGAAAGACTCCTGGCAAGTCCCCCAAGTGATGAGTGTTGGTTAATACCGACACACGCGGAAAGGTATCTCATCTTGGCTGGGATTCGAGGAACGCCCCATATACAAGCCCAAAACAACAGCGGGAGATCCGAATACCCAGGTTGGGTGACAAGCTAACCTAGCTTGTATAGCTGGTAAGCCTTTACTCTGTGTGGTGGTGGATTCACAGTCTGTGTCCCCTGGAGTCTTGTCACTGGGTGTTGCCATGGTCCATCATTTTTCAAGATTAATGATATAGACTGCTTCCATATTCATCTGTCCTATTATATATATATATATATATATATATATATATATATAGACTGTATTCATTTGTCAAATTTTTGTTTCAATCACAATCACTGATTATATGGTTCATTTTCATAACATATATATATATTTTGGTAACACCTTTTCTAACGTCTGATCATAGGCGGAGGGATAAAATAAAAATATTTTTTGCACTTGCCACTGTGTTTTTTATACATGCATGAATGTGTTTTTTCACATGCTATTTTTATTAATTCAATATTCAGCGCAGCTTCTTTTTATGTGTTCTATTGGTGTTGTATATCACTTTAAGTTGCAGCTTGGTATCTACTTACCTTTTAATAGCGCAGTTTTTTCTTTTTCCAGATCCCCGTTCTGGCTCTGTGAGGAGCGATCGTGTGTCACTGGCCCACTATACCTCTTAATGCGGCCGACGTACACCTACGGCGATTTGCGCAGCCGTGCCAACCTACCGCAGTGTAACTGAGGCGACTGGTCGTTAAGAGGCTAAATCAAATCCACTATGATTCTTCCCAATGATCACAAGTGTAAGGAGAATTCTTCCCACTGACATCACACTAATGTATTATGAGTTATAGATATGGAAATTTTTAGCAGGGGTTCCCTAAAACAGGAACGTTATTTCTAGGGTCCCTCTGTTTTGAATAGGTTGAGAAAAGCTGTGCTAAACTATGAGACGGTAAAGAGTGTAATACGCAGGTATTGCCGCACACTGTATTCAACTCCAATGTTAGGGAAATGAAAGGCAGGCTACTGCTTAGATCCTAGCCCATTGGTCACGCCCCCCTGACATGTTTCACCCACATTGGGATTCATCAAAGAGGCACCGATCTGTTATGATGAAGAGTGGTTATGCAAGGGACCTAAAAGTCACTATGCCTCCATAATAAAAAATCAGTAATTTATAAGCTATTGTGTACCATGATGGCCTGCTTGCTATTTTTCTCTTTCATGTGGAAAACATCAAACCATTACCTCACTGTACCTGTGTGAGAACGTTTGTGCAGCCCCAGGTTGCTGGGGTGTTTGAAGGTCTTGCCACACAAGTCACACGCACAGTGCTTGGGTACCGATCCACCTGCATCTTCCAAATTAGGGCTCTCCGCTCTTTCCACCTCCACATCCTGAGCAATGTTCTCAAGCATTTCACCGTCAGCTTCTTTTTCTAGAAAGGTCTTTTCTGTATTGTCAAGCACCTCATTGGTGAACACCGTTTCCTCTATAGTGTTCTGCAAGACCACGATCGGCTGAGCTGACTCTTCTGCTGCCTTCTGAGACCTGAGAAAGTTTAATTTCTTAAGGTGAATGGCTTTTTTAAGTCGCATTTCTGTAGGGAACTGCAGCGGTGGGGCTTCTTGATCCTGGGAGGAAACAAATGTATGAGAAAATGCAGGCAAAGTTTCCAGAGGTAAAGAATCTGATGGGGCCAATATCGACTCAGAGGAAGTCATTGTCCATGATTGTGATTCTGTCAAATTAGACTCAATGGTGGCTGTCATAGCTTGTTCTGCTGCTTTTTCTGCATTCTCCTTGTAGAAAAGTTTACTGTAAAAGTCCCGCAGTTTGTAGGGCTGACCATACTGCTTTAACTGAAGTTCTTTATTACTTGAGTTGACGGTGACAGATGTGGGTTTAGGGACCTCAGCTGAAGGGACACTGCCCTTATCAGACAATAATGGCTGGGAATGTCGGGCCTCTGTTACTGGATCTTCCAGTATTGGAGCGCTTAGTTGTTCGCTGGATTCAGAGTTAGTAAATGCTGGGTAATTGCCCGGTAAGGGTTCCGAGTTGCTACATGGAATAGGAGTCACAGACTCCACATTTGTAGTCAGTTTTAAAAAACTGTAACACATATTCAGGACGTTTTGTACTTGGAGGCACTGTGCAATGTCCAGCATAGCTTGTATGTTATCATTATTCAGGTCAAGATGTGAGGTGTACATGAAGTCCAGGATTTGACCTATGCCTCCAATATTCTTGATGTCCAAGTGGAAGACATCATTTTTCTGGACTGAGGTATTCTGAAACAGAGATCTGTGGAAGGAAAAATCAAGAATAGTGTAAGTTTAGGATCCTACACTCTTTTACAGGTCCTCTTTGACTATTCGTAACCATCAGGGTTGCAAAGTTTTATTTGTAATAAATTCTGAAGGTTAACAGATATATCTTAGCAGTGGGAGGAAGGACACAAGGATTTTACACCAGTAAGGGTTACTTAAAGCAGTTGTAGTGTCCGCTTGGTCATTTTTACCTACAGGTAGGGGCGTTGCTAGGTGACAAAAAGACCAGGGGCTTCAGCCGAAGTCCAAGGCCGGAAACGGGGGGAGGGGAAATGTATGTGACGCAGGCTTTTTTTTTGGCTGGGCCGTGACCTACATACACTGACGGTAGAGACCTACATACACTGCCCTACACACACTGACGGTAGTGACCTACATACACTGACCTACATGACCTACAATCACTGACAGTAGTGACCTACATACACTGACCTACCTAGCCTACATACACTGACGGTAGTGACCTACACTGACCTACCTACACTGACCTGCCTGACCTACATACACTGACATTTACATACAATGTCTGACTTACCTCATCTCAGCCGTAGTGTGCGGTGTCACAGCAGGCAGTCAGTCAGTCGTCAAAGGAGGAGCCGAGGAGGAGAGGAGAGCCGCCTGCCCGAGCGCCGAGCGGGGATGTGGCGCGGCGGCCGCATTGTAAGATCGGTCCCGGAGCTCGCCGCTCAGGGCTAACAATGGAGAGCTGCATGCCTGAGACTCTGGGCTTTTCGTGGTCACATTCGGGGCTTCAGCCCCCCCCCCCTCCCGACGCCCCTGCCTACAGGAAAGCCTATAATAAGGCTTACCTGTAGCTAAAATTAATATCTCCTAAACCTGTACGGTTTAGGAGATATTCACCTTGCATGCACTCGCAGACGTCAGCGGCGCTACGCAGTAAAGGTCTGGCGTGTCGTGCCGGAACGGAGTGATGTCATCACGGCTCTGGCCACTCACAGCGCCGGAGCCTCGGGCTTTCACACTGGAGTGAATGGAGCAGCTGTTTTAGGGCGGTTTGCAGGCGCTATTTTTAACGCTATAGCACCTGCAAAACGCCCTCAGTGTGAAAGGGGTCTTAATTGGCAGGACTAATCTGTGTACCACATGAACATATACTGTAGCCAGTCTGTGGGAGCCAGAATTATGGTTGGTTGGTAGGGGACCACATACTTATTTTACTCACTGGTCTGCAACTCAATTTATAATGTTTGTTTTATGTGTTTTTTCTGGATTTAAAATACACCTATAATAAAAATAATAGACCCTTCGTTTCTTTGTAATTGTGCAAACTTACAAAATCTGCAGTGGATCAAATAATTATTTTCCCCACTGTATCTTTTAAATTGACATTTGGCTGCACCGATTCTACATGCCTGTACTGCCAGAACCTATGTTTCTGCAACTGTGGTGGAGGAAGAGAGGCATGGATTTTGCTCTGTGTTTCCCTCTCATTTTTCCAGCAACTGTATGGACCATTTTGTATAAAAAAAATGACATCAAATTCCAATTTAATCCACTTTAACCCCTATCTGCCCAGTCCCAGCAGCCCTTTAACTGGCTTTTTTATGGCATGGGGCATGACAGGCTTCCAATTAGGGGATCGCTGTCATTGCCTGTCACAGTGGTCACCCAAATGGGGACCTGTCCTGCCAATTCCCAGTCAGAACAAGAGACCAGGAGCTCCCTGTGACAATAAACTCACTATACTGTAACCTCAGCCATCTTGGTTGAATATGTGCCACGTGTGGGCATTAAAGACCATCCTCATTGTCGCAGCACCTGTGTGTTCTGTGGTTGGAAAGAGGTTAAAGTAGAACTAAATACAAAACTCTTTTTTTTCATTTTGAATAGAGTTATAACCCCTGTAATTTATTTTTGCCATGTGTCCCATTGGGGGGATTTCCCTTTACTTCTTGTCCCATAGCCAAAACAGGAAGTGATAGTAAATCTCTTCAAAGGGTGAGGGAATCCATGGTTGTCACTAGGATCACCAGAAATAGTGTCCCTGTTGGAAGGCTTCCCCTCTATTCCTGTTCTGGTAACAATGTGGGATTTTCTTTGATATTCAAACTTGATGATAGCAGTAACAAATAGAGAGAATGAATCTCCCTAACAGGGGCACAGACAGCAATAAAAACCTGACAGATAATCCCTCTCCACTTTATCCAAAATGAAAAAAAGTTTTGTCTTTAAAGTGGTTGCTAACCCATGCAACCACCTTTGAACAATCCACTCTGCTATATTAAACAATGCCCCCAGTGTATTTGCTTTTTTATTTAAAAAAAAAAGACGCTTTATACCTGATTTCATATCGCAGATCGGCGCTCACAAGACCCGATGCCTCTCTCCTCTCTCGAGCTGACAGCTCCAGTGGGCGGGGCTGGAAAACCCCTACTGATGTAAACCAGGAGGAGAGGAAAGGAGAAGAGAGGCGGCCGGCCACTGACCGCCGATGGGTGTTTTGAAATTAGGTACAAAGCGGATTTTTTATAAAAAAAAAAATACACTGGGGGCATTGTTTAATATAGCAGAGGGGATTGTTCAAAGGTGATTGCATTATAAGAGCAGAAGAAAGGGAGGATCATGGAGTGGACAGAGCTAACAGGCAGGGAGGGGAGGGGGAGAGCAGAGAGGAGAGAGGAGAGGACAGAGCAGGGCTGTGGATGTTGGAGGCACGTAAATTGACCACGATGTCGGGGCTCAGCAGCCATGATAATCCATGGTCAGTTTACAGGGGAGAGGGCAGAAACTGGCAGGATCAGCCAGGTATTACAGGTGATAGAAGGAGCCAAATTACACAGCACAAGCACTGTGCTGTATAACATGCTTTAAGGGAACAGGATCCAACCAGTTTTTTTTTTTTTTAGGTTAACAAACACTTTACATATTTATATATTACTATAAGCTCCTGTAACAGTACTTGTTCAAGAGGATGGATATTTAAGCAAAGCTCTTTGAAAGGAACTCCGGCACATTTTTTTTTTATTCTACTTTGGGTTCACATTTATGTGGTGCGGGACACTGCATGTAACGGATAGGAATCACAACGCATTCCCATTCAAAATCACATGCAATTCTTTTCAGTGCAATTTGAGGCCATTCACTTTGTATAGGCTAAATTCGCACCATACAAAAGAGGTGCAGGCATCTTTTTTTGTGCCGCACCAGAATCAGATTACATTTTACAGATTGCTCCGGATTTTCTGCGTTTCTGGCACCGCTTATATGTGAACCAGGACTTAGATAGCGTGTGAAAGGAATAAATCAGAATTTTACTGCAGCCTGTAACCCCCTCACTTACTGTGTGGTCACTAGGGCAGAAAGCAAAGGGAAATCTCATGGACAGGGTCAGAGCCTGTAATAAAATTCTGACCCTTCCCCATTCTATCCAAAACAAAATTAAAACTTTTTAGTATGAGAAACATAGGTGTATTCTCTACGGCAGAAAGTCATGACACTGAATTAATCTGCTCCATACCTAAAGTACTGGCTGAAAGCTGCCAGCACATTTTTATGTGCTTTAAAGCAGACTCCTTTTACCACCAGCATGCAGTCACACAGCAAGCCCTGGATCCTTTGCTCATGCAGCTGCTGTAGAAGATGGCAACTGTGACTTGCAGTCCTGTCCATTCTGGAGCAACATTTGCTCACCCTGGAAGAAGATGAGAATGGTTATCTTTGGCACAATACACAATCCCAGCAATGCAATATAAATGTGTAACTTTAAGCTGCTGTGCACAGTATTGTGAAGGTCACAATTTATAACCCCCTTCACCTCTCACACATGTATACCCCTTATGGACCAGAGCAATTTTTACATTTCACATTTCCGCCTTTTGATTTGGCAGTAACTGTTATTATTTCTAGTACAGTAGAAATGATTGCACTTAATTGTTGTTACAAAACATTTGAAACATTTTTATGTTAGAGACAACATAAAAGCAAATGACAAAAGTTTAAATACGAATGGTATAAAAAAATAAGCAAAAGCAAAGGAAAGAAGGGGAATAAGGGATTAAAGTGTTTGTAATTTACAGGGAGAGCTGATCAGTGACAGTGTCACTAGGCAGAACCGTGAGACGATCACGGGTATCCCCGCGGACATAGGGTCCGTAGGACCCACGGTCACGGAGCTCCCGGCGAGCGCGCACCCGCGAGCCGCCTCTTAAAGGGCAACGTACAGCTACATTAATCTGCCTGTACGTGCCCTTCTGCTGCAGTATATCTGCGTGAGGCGGTCGGGAAGCGGTTAAGATTTAAATCTATTTTAATTATGTTGATTAAGGTTAACTAAGAGATTAAATGGGTTGAATTTTTATTATTCCAGGTTGCTGTCATTATGTGAAGATCAAACATACACCTACCCACCAAATCTGTACACCATTTACTGAATTCTGAGTTATTGGGAAAACATTGTCCAGAGCCAGTTACTATGAACACTTGTACTAGAGCCAACTGTACCCATTCTGGGTTCCTTTCTGCCCAAGCCCAATAAAGACAAGCCGAGGCATACACATGGATTAAATATGGTCCATGGACCACACTAGAACCACCACCATTTAGACAATCTCTTCCCAAAAAATAAAGATTTATAAATAAGGTACAAGAAGCAAATGAAGAGACACTTGACAAACATATTATTGTGTTAAATAAACTCAAGCACCCTAAACTACGGTACATAATGATAGTGACGCAAGGACTTGATTTCCCTTCGGTCATTATAATAATGTCAGGCCTGTGTATACTGAAAGAAATCATCTAGTGTGACATCTAGCATGGCAGAAAAACAAATCAATTCATCCTTTAAATTGCAGGATATAAAGGAAATAATGAATACTGATGGCGCCAGACAAGTAGAAGGGAACATAAAAGCCCAGCCTATACTAATGGAAAGGAAAGTTACGGTCGTCATCAAATAAATGAAGACAAGGTCCAAATGCTACAATCAGAAAACAAGTCATTCCAATCCAGCAAATAACAAGGTCTGGAGAGTATAATCAGATGGAAGGAGGACTCTGAGGACTTCCCGCTACATATTCATTCCTCACTTTAATCAACTGTACTCAGCGCTGACATTTCAGAGAGGGTTTGTGGTGCCATTTCCGTGTATGTTTGGGCCAAAATATCTAGTGCCCAAATATTATGGCATACGATTCTTCTGGAGAAAGTCATTTCAATCACTAATTAGGTGAGGATTCTTGGATTATGTTAATAAAGATTAGAAGTTGAAGAGCTTGTTTATACCAGATGTAGATCGAACACGTTTTTAAACGTGAATGTATTTCAATGAACCTTGTTTATACCATTGTGGTGCTTTCATGTGCTGCATTTTTTTACACGTGAACATACTGGAATGCACATAAAAGCACACAAACACATGCTAATGCATCTCAGTAAAAAAAAATAAAAAAATGATGCCTAAAAACGGCACTGCAAACATGACAAAAACACACTACATAGCGTGCCGTGGATTGTGGTATAAACAAATTCTAATGGTAAGACTGAGGTAGGTATTATTATACTTACCTCCTCTCCAATGATCTGAAGCCTGCAAGGGGTCCCTCACTGGTATCTTCTGCCCAGCTCCTTCTGGGTGCCAATCTTTATCCATTTTCATTGGACGGTCTAGTAGGGAGCAAGCCAATGCCTCCTCTGTAGTGCTGGCCCCTTTCCCATGCGGAGTGATACCAACTGCACTACACCTCTTATCCTGGCTAGCAGGCTCCAGAGTGGTGCCAGCAGCAGGAAATAAGAGATCTTCAGGTCAGTGTGAAGCAATAGACTGAGCATAATAGTATAGGGCTGCTTTCACCACGGGTGCAGTTTTCTTCGCTTCCCACCACCTACGCTAACCCCTTGGACCATGGAGAAGCATGAACTTGCAGAGTGGCCCCATTTACTTGAATGGGTTGCGATTAATTCCTGTTGCTGCATGTGTACACCATTGTCTGCTGCCTCAGCATCTAAAAGGGGTAGGGTTTGGGGGCAGTAAAACTGTGCCTCAACCGCAGGGTTTTACCTTGTTCTGCACTCCTGTGACCCATTTTCAGTCAACGGCGGGCTAAAGTTTGCTGTTGGCTGATGTCACTCAACTGGTCCAGCCTGCACCGGCACCTGGCTCAGCCTCTCAGCAATCCACTGAGAGCCTGAGCCACCACCTCCAATGAGTGCTGGAGGGGCAGAGCAGAGAACCGCTGATTGACAGTCACAGGTCTCTGCTCAGAGCAGAGGGGGAGAACTGAGCAATCAGCAGTCTTTGATTTCTCAGTTCTGACTGCAAAGCCAGCAGGGGACAGATGCAGCATCGGATTGATTCTGCATTCACCTAGGTGAGTATAAACAGGGCCGATGCTACAACTAGGCAAACTAGGCAGCCGCCTAGGGCACACTGCTGCCTAGGGGCGCTCGGCCACCGGTTTCCCTCCGCGTCTGCATGCTCTGCAGGCTGCAGAATGCAACTAACTAAGTCTGACCGGTAGTGTTATTGGAGGCGCAGCACTGGAGCCAGCGCTAGAGGAAGCAGAGCCGATGCTTTCTGTATAGCGCCGCCTTCTGTCACAGGCACAGTGTAAAGGGGGTGGAGCCAATGGTGGCAGAAAAATTAGGTTTTGCCTAGGGTGTCAAAAACCCTTGCACCACCCCTGAGTATAAATGTTTGTTTTTTTGAAAGTCCATTTTTCTAATTTAAAGCTCTATCATGCAAAGAAGAAGCAATATCGGAACATGATTCAGAAACGCTGCCCTCTTCTCTCGGTCAAAGCTTATTTAAAATGGTCTGTTGCATAGTGAAAAACTGTTCTGGGGTCAGACGAATCGAAATAAGACATTCTTTCTGGCTTCCATGGGCACTGCGTCCTCCGGACTAAAGAGGACAGGGACTTTTTGGTTTGTTATCCGCGCTTACTTCAAAAACCTGCATCTCTGATGGTATGGGGGTGTATTAGTGTATATGGAATAAGCAGCTTGCACACCTGGAAAGGCTCAATCGATGCTGAAAGATATATCCAGGTTTTAGAGAAGCATTTGCTCCCATCCAGATGATGTCTTTTTCAGGGGGGACCTTGCATATTTCAGCAGGACCATGCTAAACCACATATTGCGTCTAAGACAACAGCATGGCATTTGTGGTAGAAGAGTGCTTAACTGGCCTGCCTGTAGTCCAGACAAAGGGAAAGGGAGGGGCCCCACTAGTAGCCAATTAGACCCTGCTGCATGCACAAGTATGGCAGGAGGAGACAGCAGAGTTTGCAAACTTTAAGGCCTCATGCACATTTTTACAGCTGCTTTTAGCAGCGTCAGACTTTTTCTTGCAACTTAAAAATGCCTCTTCATGTTATTCTATGGCCTCATGCACACACAGGCTTTTAGGAGCTGTAAGTGGCATAGGCGTTTTTAAGGCGGAGCTGCACCCGCACCAAAAATATTAAAAGTCAGCAGCTACAAATACTGCAGCTGCTGACTTTTAATAAATGGACACTTACCTGTTCCAGGGTCCAGCGGTGTAGGCAGAATGTGACGAGCGACCGCTCGTCTCTCAGCTGCCCCGCCCCCATCCTGTCAGGGAATCAGGAAGTGAAGACGCAACGTCTTCACTGCCCGGTTCCCTACTGCGCATGCGCATTCGAGTCGCGCTGCGCGTCTCTATTGGTCCCCGCTGTGTCCTGGGAACTTTGTTTCCCAAGACACAACGGGGCATCTCCGGATAGGGGCGGGACAGTCCGGATAATTCGTCACGGAAGTGGGTGCAGATACCTGTATTATACAGGTATCTGCACCCCCCTCCCCCCTGAAAGGTGCCAATTGTGGCACCGGAGGGGGGGAGGAATCCGATAAGCGGAAGTTCCACCGGAGGGTGGAACTCCGCTTTAAGCTGCAAAAAAAACCCAGGGCCAGTGCGTTCTAAGGACTGGCGCTACAGCTTTGAAAACGTCTGACGCTGCTAAAGGCTGCTAAACCCGGCTTAATGCTTGATACAGCGTTAAGCCACGTCAATCGTTTTTTTTTTTACATGTGAAAATCAATGGTTCCCTATGAGACCTGTCTTTACTGATCCCACTTTCAGACCATTGATTTCAATGGAAGTCGCATCCAAGTCGGATCATGATGATTCAACTTGTAGTGTGACTTGTGCTCTGAGGATCTTGAAGGGGAACCCCATGCCAAAAAAAAAACAGCATTGGGGTCCCCTGCCCTCCGAGTCTGGTACAAATCTTGAAAGGGAACTCCATGCCAAAATGAAAAAAAAAAAAAGCGTGAGGCTCCCCCAAAGGCAAACCAGAACCTTTGGTCTGGTATGGGTTTTGAGGGGAACCCCCCACCTCAAAATAGAGTGGGGTTCCCCCCAAAATCCATACCAGACCCTTATCCTAGAATGCAGCTCGGCAGGTCAGGAAAGGGGGGGCGGGAGGAAACGAGCCCCCCCTGGAACCATACCAGGCCACATGCCCTCAACATGTGGGGGGGGGGGGGGTGGGTGCTTTGGGGCAGGCTTGGGGGCAATATCTCAGTTAGCGTAGCAAGAAGAATCATCGCCACACACAGCAGAGGTCCCACGTTCAAGTCCAGGCCCTGACACTTGCAATGCAGCCCCACTGCTAAGTAGCATTTTTACTTTCCCCAGAGTTCAGCTTCTTCTATGATGACTGATATGATTCACAGCCAATAACATATTTGTTAAAGCTAAGAGATGACCATTACAAAAATACTCAAAAGTCTCTGCCTGGAGTTCAGCTTTAAGGTGCTACTTGAATACGTTTTTGTCTATACCTAGTATACTATAGTATTATATGGCATATAATATAGTCACTTATAATTGTATGACTGCAAAAAATCAGCATGGGTCACCTAGAAAACATTCCATAAATAATCTGTCTGTCTTGTAACTTTAGCATTCCATTGCAGGATTTTCTGTGCTGCTGCTGCTCCTATAATGAGTTCTGTCTGGATTCATACGCTGAAAACAAATTAATGGGCTATGCCTTTAGCTGCCCAACATTCTATGACACAGCCTGAGGCCGACTTTACCTGTCTTCACCCTTCGGACATGGCTGGAGCTCATTACAGTAGAAGCACAGGAAGCTGTAAGCAAAACACAAGACTGCCAGATGCAACTGTACAAAGCCTGGAAAAATGGTCCAAATCTTTTTACAAGGCAAGTCCATGGCTGTCTGATGCTGACTTAAGCCTGGTATATACAGATTGCTTTTTTTCGTTCAACCCAGCGAGCTCACTGTATTAATCATGCAATGTTATTACAGCGATCTCCCTGCTGAGCTATTGCCCCCCCCCCCCCCAGAACACACTGATCAGCAATTGGCTGCCAATGCCAATCGGATGCCGGTCAGCTGCTGGGTTTCCACCATGTTTGTTTGACAGAAGCCGGCTGGGCTGCTGTACACACTTGGTTGAATATTCGGCACATGTGTACGAGCCTTTAGGTTTTTTAAGCTTACTTAGATTTTATTTGATTTCAGTTTTGGATTCTCCAGATCCTCAGAGCACAAGTCGCACTACATCATGGCCACTTGCGTCTGACAGACGTGAGTAGAGGAGACCCGATAAGCTGCTCTTCTGACAGGGGGGTCTGTGCTGATTGTTTATCAGCGCAGCCCCCCCCGCGGATCCCGCCCAGGACCACCATCATGCCGCCCAGGACCACCAGGATGGCCATCCACACTGGACCACCAGGTATGCCCCTCCCTAGACTACCAGGGAAATGCAAATCTGTGCCAAGGCAGCTGCCAATCAATGCCCAGACAGCTACCAATCAGTGCCCACTCACAATGCCTACCACTGCCAGTGCCGCCAGAGATGCCTATCAGTTCCGCATATCAGTGCCACGTATCAATGCCCATCAATGCCACCTATCAGTGCCCAGCAGTGCCGCCTATCAGTGCCACACATAAGTACCCATCTTTGCAGCCTTTCAGTGCCCAGTGTCACCTATCAGTGCCCACCAGTGCCACCCATGAGTGCCCATCAGTGCTGCATATCAGTGCCGCATATGAGTGCCCATCGTCAGTGCCTGTCAGTGCCCGCTCATTGGTGCCATCTCATCTGTGCCCCCTTATCAGTGCCCGTCAGTGCTCATCAGTGAAGGAGAAAACGTACTTATTTACAACATTTTATAACAGAAACAAAACTTTTTATTTTTTTCAAAATTTTCTGTCTTTTTTTATTTGATTAGCAAAAAATAAAAACCGCAGAGGTGATCAAATACCACCAAAAGAAAGCTCTATTTGTGGGAACAAAATGATAAAAATTCTGTTTGGTACAGTGTAACATGGCCGCGCAATTTAAACAGCGACACGCGCAGAAAGCTGAAAATTGGCTTGGGCAGGAAGGGGGGAAGTGCCTGGTATTGAAGTGGTTAATGTATCTTAAAGCGGTGTTTCAGCTAAAAAAAATTTTTTTTAAAAGTCAGTAGCTAAAAAAAAAGTAGCTGCTGACTTTTAATAAGTACACTTACCCTCCTAGGGCGCCCGCGATGTCGGTCGTGGAGGCCGAGATGTCCCTCGGCGCTCCGGTCCCAGCGCAGCCATCCTCAGTAAGGGAAACGGGCAAATGTCACGCGGCGATTTGTGAATGGGGAACGCAATGTGTTGTGGGACACAGTTCCCATAACACACACCGCGCCCCATTCACTAGAAGGCGGCGCTAGGAGAACAGCTCCGAGGAACAGGAAGAGGCAGATTAGGACGATCTGCCTAGCAACAGCCATTTCTGGTAAGTAAAAGAAAAAATATTTTTTTTTTTTTCATTTTAAATTTGTATTAACATTTTTATCAAGTTTTGTTTTTCAGGGTGGCCCTCCACTTTAAATAAAAAACTATCTTTTTACTCCAAAAGCATTTTATTAAACATAAATCTGAATTTTTTTTTTACTTTTTAAAAAAAAATCATTGATTTTTATTATCCACTCTAAGTTTAAGGGAAAATATGCTTTTGATCACAAACATTTTTGTTTGGGTTTTCAGTAGAATAATACCAGTAATTATTTTTTATTGCTGCCATAGTTCAAGAGTTTGCTGTTTATGTTCAAAGATTCAATAAAAAGACTTCCAGGAGACAACCAGAGACCAAGGGCATGCTATAAGACAGTCTTTTTCAACCATGATGCCCAGGCAGCCTGGGGTGCCTTCAGGTTTCATCAGGGGGTGACTTGGCAAAATGCCTAAAAACAGCCCAAAATTGAATACAAGCAGCGAGTTGATGAAGTCTGCCTTTAAGTTACACAAAGCCGCAGGTTTTCAAGGTGCACCATTACAACCTTCCAGCCGCCAGAGTCCTAAAAACCATTGACCCCATCAGATGATAAGGAGGACATTGGGCACTTGCCCAGCATCCTTGTCTGTCCCTCCCCTGACCCTCTCCGTCAGTACTGGGTCACATTAGCCTGAGCAAGGAAACTGAGTGAAAATAGAAACATTGGAATTCTAGTCAGTACCAGTGTGAAAAGGTGTATTTGCTTTGGAAGAAGAAGTCTCCTTCAACCCCTTGGCCTCGGCTTCCCCTGACCCTTTAAGGGGTTTGGACTGCCGGGAGACGGGGCTTATGGCCACATGATCACCATGACTGGCACAAATCGGTTGGAAGCTATCCAGGAGCACGCAGGACGCATGCTCTCGGCACAACTCTGTTGGCACCAATGCACGCAAATATATGGACTCTCTGTGCCAAGGCCCGGCCGCCAAGAGGCCACGGGTTAATGTTGGGTGTCTGATGTGTGTTGATGTTGCTGTGTTATGTAAAACTATTTAGTTTAGTTTTTCACATTTTAGAATGGGCTGCCGTGAGATGCTAAAGGATAAGTGCACTTTGTCCTAAAGAAAACCTTCACCGTAAAGGTGACGTTGGGCTGCCGCTGCCTCACGCTCTTTTTTTGTAAAGTTCTTTATTCTTTTTGCCTTTTTTGCTTAAGCGAGAAGTTCTTTCCACCCCAAATATGCTGCAGCGCCCAGGGGGAGAAAGCCCTGCGGCTCATCTGCGCATGTGCCAGTTCCCCTAATCATCTGCGCACATTTAAATACTTCTAGGAAGGAAGACCTGATTATCAGTGCCGCCTGATCAGTGCAGCTTATCAGCTTATCAGTGCCGCCTCATCAGTACCCATTAAAGCAGCTTATTAGTGTCACCTCATCAGTGCAGCTTATCAATACCCATCAGTGCTGCCTCATCAGTACACATTAGTGCAGCTTATTAAAGCCTCCTCGTCAGTGCAGCTCATCAGTACCCCTTCATCAGTGCAGCTTATCAGTACCCCTTCATCAGTGCAGCTTATCAGTGCAGCTTATCAGTGCAGCTTATCAGTGCCCCTTCATCAGTGCAGCTTAGCAGTGCCTCCTCATCAGTGCAGCTTAGCAGTGCCTCCTCATCAGTGCAGCTTAGCAGTGCCTCCTCATCAGTACCCATTAGTGCAGCTCATCAGTCCCTCCTCATCAGTGCAGCTCATCAGTCCCTCTTCATCGGTGCAGTTTATCAGTGCCCATCAGCGAAGAACAAAAATTACTTATTTGCAAAAGTAAAAGAGGATTTTTCAAAATTTTCAATCGTTTTTCGCTTGTTTAGCAAAAAATAAAAAACCCAGTGGTGATCAAATACCACCAAAAGAAAGCTCTATCTGTTTAAAAAAAATGATAAAAATGCCATAAGGGTACAGTGTTGTATGACCGTACAATTGTCATTCAAAGTGCGACAGCGCTGAAAGCTGAAAACTGGCCTGGGCAGGAAGGGGGTGAAAGTGACCGGTAATGAAGTGGTTAAACATGTTTGACATGTTGGATATCTATTTACTCAGCACAACCTCACCTTTATATTCTAACAAAACAATGGGTACGTTGTTGTGTTTGTGTGCCCTAAAATTAACATAAGTATATTTTTTACTGTAACTTTACATTTCGTAAACAATTGTGCTAATATCATGCGGAATAAAACAATTGGAACTATCAATATTTTATTCTCTAGGGTTTATGTTATAGGGGTTTTACGTAATCTTTAGGCCTCAAAATATTTATTTTTGTGTGCAGAAAATTGCAAAAACAGCTCTGGCAGCAAAATGGTTAACCACTTCCCGTCCAGCCTATTGAAAAATGACAGAACGCTCCTCCACCCAGCCGTGATCTGCCACTGGCTGTGTCCACCAGACACAGCTGATAACAGATCACTGTACTGGCCTGTTGTCATTACCATGTGATCAATCACAACAGATCACATGACAATTGTATTCAATCGATAGCTTCCTTTCATGCCATCCATTGTGTATAATTGTGTTGCTAGCTGTGATTGGCCATGTTGATCACATGGTGCGGACAGGGCCAATCACAGCCCATCTGTACCATGTGATTTGCTGCGACCAATCACAGCTAATCACAACACTACACACAGAATGAATCATCAGTTTCATTCAGTAAAAATGGTTGTACAGTAAAATTCATAGGTATAAGCAATCATAATGTGTAAAAAAAAAAAAAAAATCTTGATCACTTCCCCAGAGTAGTACAGTGTTATTATAATAACACTGTATTGCTCTGGTCACAGCGTGTTAAAAAAAAAAAAAATAATAATAATTATTACTTTTTTTTTTTTTTACACACTGTCACCAGTCAATGTCTCTGATCACCGCCCCACCAGTTAAATGATAACGCTGTACTACACTGGTGAAAGTATGTTTAAAAAAATTGTGAGAAAAAAATTACAACTTCAAAAAAACTTGCCATGCCTCTTACTAAATACCCTGGAATGTCTACTTTCCAAAAAGGGGTCATTTGGGGGATTATCTGCACTGTCCTGGCATTTTCTGGCCTCAAGAAATGAATTATCAGTACATCAGGATTGATTGATTTTCATATATATATATATATATATATATATATATATATATATATATATATATATACCATAGTTTGTGGACCTAAAGACTAAATAATATACACTGATTTGGGTTATTTTCAACCAAAAAAATGTTGCAGAATATATTTTGGTCTAAATTTATGAGGAAAGATTATCGATTTGTAAAATTTTAAAACAGAAACAAAGAAAAGCGTGTTTTTTTTTTTGTTCACGACTTTCAGTATTTTTTCATTTATTTAGCAAAAAATTAAAAAACCCAGTGGTAATTAAATACCACCATAAGAAAGCTCTATTTGTGTGAAAAAAAAAAATGATACAAAATTTCATATGGGTACAGTGTTGTATGACCGCACAATTGTCATTCAAAAGCCCCATACACACGGTCGGACCGTGGACCAACTTTCCCTTGGACTTTTGTCCAAAGGGCGTTGGCCCTCAAGTTGGTACTGCATACACACGGTCGGACTTTTGAGACAACCAACACGAACGTAGTGACGTTTCAACGTACTGACGACACTTCAAAAGAGGACGTTCGAATACTCCAGCGCCACCTTTGGTCAACTTCTATATTGTTGTCTGATCTTTTGCATTGGTTCTGAGCATGCGTGTTTGTACTGTGGACAAAAGTCAGTTGGTACTGCATACACACGTTCGGACTTTCGTCCTTCGGACTTTTGTTGGCAGAAAGTTGGTCCGTTCGCACAGCCAACAAAAGTCCGATGCAACCTGGAAAAAGTTGGTCCGATGGAGCGTACACACGGTCGGATGTTGGTCCAAACCACCTAATTTGCATGTTGGTTGTCAAAAAGTCCGACCGTGTGTACGGGCCTAAAGTGTGACAGCACTGAAAGCTGAAAGTTGGGCAGGAAGGGGGGTAAAAGTACCCAGTATTGAAGTGGTTAAAGAGGGACAAGCTCCTTTGTCCTGCACAAGCAAATCATTACTTGCTTTGCGTTTTTAAACCTGCGTTTTTGCATGTAGTTTTCATGCATTTTATGTTTTTTTTCCCTTTAAAAGCACTGTATATAGCTGGTTGCTATGGAGCGGGCTGGTAAGCTGGCCGATCAACGAGTCATCAGCTGTCAGCGGGGTTCCCTGCTGATAGATAGCTGAATGTAAAAGAAAGAATTGCCATCAAGCATACCTATGAAAATATTTTTTGATAATAGCATCTTGTGTTGATACTATTTTGCTCTGTTTTTGGTGATCCATAGCTAAACTGTGTTTGTTTTTTAAAAACTTGAATAAACGTTATGTTTAAAAAATAAAAAATAATAAATTTCCAGAAAAATTATTTGTGAAACAAAACGGCGTGGGGATCCCCCACAAATCTATACCAGTCTCTTATGCATGCTGCCCGGCAGGTCATGAAAGAGAGGGAACGATCAGCGCTTTGGGGCAGGGGAGGGCTCTGACATCACAAAAAGGCGGGTCACCAGGTGGCTCTGCCCATTACAAATTTAAGAACTGTTAGACGTGGAGCTGGCAGTCAGCAGTTAGCTTTTCACGAGTACAGAGCTTTTTTCTTTTTCGGGTTCGGCGGGCAGCGTCATTGACCATGGATCTACATCAGGGGACATCATTTTTGGATTATTAATAAAGGAATGGTCAAAAACTGTGTTTGTGTTTTTATTTCTAAGTGACACCTTTTTTGGTGAATGAGTAGCGTGTTTCGACACATATGGCGACCCATCACATTTGGCTACCCGCTGGACTGCGCATGCGTGACGCCGCCATATGTGTTCCTACACTGTGGCGATCTGCACTTGCGCAGAATTTTGTGGCCACACCCCTGAGTCCAGGTTCAAGTCCCACCATCCAAGTGGACATAGAGTTACATTATAATTATGCTGAGCGAAGCGAGGCCGTGCCCTGTGGCAAAGTGGTGTCTTACAACAGTGTTGGAACGCATATGGGGTTGCGCATGCGCACTCCAGCGGGTAGCACAATGTGATGGGTAGCCGAATGTGACATGACAGCGGTACAATACCCCATACTTATTCACATGGGGGGGGGGGGGACTGGGATCTGGGGACCCCCTTGTTAACCGCTTCATGACCGGCGCACGATGTACGTCGACAGAATGGCACGGACAGGCAAAAGGGCGTACAGGTACGTCCCCTTTAAAGTGGAGTTCCACCCACTTTTACAACTCTTCAGCATCCCTCACTAAACTGTGCACTGTAAACAAATTGGATATTTTTTTTATTTTTTTTTCAGCACAGACTGTATATCTGCTGTATTCATTTTTCACTTCCTCCTCCCTGGCCGCGGCCCATCGCATCATTTCCTGTTTGCAATGCCTCCTGGGAAGGGGCAGCAACTTCCTCTCAAACTGCCGTTGCTATGGAAACCTGACCTGAAACCTATTACACTGCTTGTGCTGCACTGAGCATGTACGAGATCTGCAAGGATGAGATCCAGGAAGAAATACAGTCTGGCATCAGATGCCCACACATAAGATGGCCACGGCCTGCTGCAAGTTTATAAAATAACAAACTACTGCTAAAAACGAACAAAACAGACCTTAGTTTACAGACTAACTTTACTAGAATACATTAAGCGTGTGTATTATAGGGGTATTTTTATTTAAAAAGTATAATTTCGGCCGGAACACCGCTTTAAGATTGCCGTCCTGCCTATGCGCGCGCCAGTCGGGACCCCCGTGAGTCCGGTCGCACCGCGGGGATACCCACGATCCTCTCACGGGATGGCTGAACGGGGAGATGCGGAAGTAAACAGCATCTCCCCATTCTGCCTAGCAACTAGTGACACCGATCTCTGCTCCCTGTGATTGGAGCAGAGATCAGTGTTCACTAAATCACAGCCACGCCCCCCCCACAGTTAGTAACAAGCCCCTAGGAACACTTAACCCCTAAACTGCCACCTAGTGGTTAACCCCTTCACTGTCTGTGTCATTTACACAGGAATCAGTGCATTTAAATAGCACTGATTGCTCTATAAATGACAATGGTCCCAAAAATGTGTCAAAAATGTCCGATGTGTCCGCCATAATGTCGCAGTCACAATAATAAAAAAAAAAAAAAAAAAAAAAAAAAAAAAAAAAATCGCTGATCGCCATTACTAGTAAAAAAAAAATTATTAATAAAAAAATGCTATAAAACTATCCCCTATTTTGTAAACGCTATAACTTCTGCGCAAACCAATCAATAATCGCTTATTGCGATTTTTTTTTAACAAAAATATGTAGAAGAATACGTATCGGCCTAAACTGAGGAAAAAAATGTTTTTTTATATATTTTTGGGGGATATTTATTATAGCAAAAAGTAAAAATAATGTCGCTCTTTTTTTGTTTATAGTGCAAAAAATAAAAACCGCAGGGGCGATCAAATACCACCAAAAAAAAAAAAAAAGCTCTATTTGTGGGAAAAAAAAGGACGCCAATTTTGCTTGGGAGTCACGTCGCACGACCGCGCAATTGTCAGTTAAAGCGACGCAGTGCCGAATCGCAAAAAGTGGTCTGGTCTTAAGCCAGCAAAATGGTCCGGTCTGAAAGTGGTTAAAAGGGGCTTTCAGATTCTGATAAGCCCCATCCGCAGAACATGGGGATAAGGTGCTTTGGGGTGGGGGGAATGTGGCCTGGTATGGTTCGGGGGGGGGAAGCTCACTCACTGATGACTCATCGGTTGTTAAGGACACAGCGGCTCCTTAGCAACCAGCTATATACAGTGTTTTTTATATTTAAAAAAAGCATCAAAAACGCAACACTTGTGCTTCTGGTGCGACTCCATTGAAGTCTATTACACGCAATCTACTGCGGGAAAAAAAGTTCCTGACCCTTTCCAAAAACGCAGCGGCTGAAAAAATGCATAGATGTGAACGTGTCCCGTAGGAAACCATGTTAAAGTGGAGTTCCGCTTAAAATAAATAAATAAATAAATGTCAGCAGCTACAAATACTGCAGCTGCTGACTTTTAATAATCGGACACTTACCTGTCCCAGGGTCCAGTGATGCGGGGGAACGAAGCCCCGCTTCTCCCTGTGGCGCCGGCATTGTAACTGTGGGCACCGGGCTGTGGCTTCACAGCAGGGCACACACTGTGCATGTGCGAGCCCCGTGATGTTCTGCGACTGGCCAGCCAATCATCTGTGACTTGTGACGTGTCCCAGATGATTACCGAGAGGGAGAGAGGAGAGGTGATCCCCCTTCCGGTGCCGCGGTGCCCCGGGAGGAAGTGGGAGCTGGGACCCTCTAAAACGACATGACAAATATCAGGGGGTCACCTTCTCTTAAAGCGGACGTTCCATTTTTGAGTGGAGCTGCGCTTTTAATGGACTGCAGTGTGTTTCTGCAAAATGCACCAAAAAGCACATAGCTGTGAATGAAGGGTTGAAGGAAACCTCCAGCACACCAAGTCTTCTAGAACACCCTGCCTCTCAGCTATGCTCACAATCAGGGGTCACCCCCTTCTCCTCCCTCCAGTCCTCCTGAGCAGTCATAGAGAAGACTTGGCACAGCTGTACCTGCAGCTCACAAGAAAGTCCCCCTTCTATGATCCTGAGCTGAATCCCCCATTATTAGCCACCCTTTCACAAGGCACAGACACCACAGTACAGTTTCTATACACACAAACAACAATACAGAGGGAAGACATTATCCTCTCACCCACTAATCTCCGCCTTCTGTCATCTGGTGACAACACTTTATTCTGCGACGCACGTGTCGTCATTTCCGCCCCCCTGGTGAAGCCTCTCCGGTGGTCCACCCGGCGGAGGGGAAGTGAGGTCACGCGGCGCCCGGCTTGGAGGAAGCACACGTGGTTGTGAGGAGGTGAGTGTGATGTACAGAGAGAGTAATGCGGTGTAAGGTATAAAGGAAACCTGTAGTGAGACAATATATAAGCTTGCATTGCTAGACTCTGGCGGTGTATGATGTCGTAGCCTGCCTGGCTATTGCATTTTTCCAAAGGCTTCAATATGGAGTCACTGATGTGGAACGTGTGTGCACATCAGTAGTTCTGTCTTCACTGGCCACGTGCTTGTTTCTGTTCAGTGACTGATTGTATAGACGGTCATATGGCTCCTTCCATGATTTGTGTGTGGAGAGATGTGGAGGATTCCTGGCAGGGAACATTCGGCATGCCTCCTCTGTCAATTAAAGTAGAGCTGAAGGCAGTTTTTTTAATATACGTTTTGGCTAGAGTAAGTGAGGGTTATAACCCTTGTCAGATTTTATTTTTGCTCTCTGTGTCCCATTAGGGAGATTTCCCTTTACTTCCTGTCCCATAGCCAAAACAGGAAGTGAGGAGATCCCTCCACAGTAAGGGACTAGGGGTGCACCCAATGTTTTTTTTGTTGCCGAAAATGAAAAATGCACTAGGTCGAAGACCGATACTTATTTATAAAAAAATATTTTTATACAGGAGACGGTCAGAGACCGGGGGGCATGGGACCATGGAGACGGTCAGAGACTGGGGGCATGGGACCATGGAGACGGTCAGAGACTGGGGGGCATGGGACCATGGAGACGGTCAGAGACTGGGGGGCATGGGACCATGGAGACGGTCAGAGACTGGGGGGCATGGGACCACGGAGACGGTCAGAGACTGGGGGGCATGGGACCACGGAGACGGTCAGAGACTGGGGGGCATGGGACCATGGAGACGGTCAGAGACTGGGGGGCATGGGACCATGGAGACGGTCAGAGACCGGGGGCATGGGACCATGGAGACGGTCAGAGACTGGGGGCATGGTACCATGGAGATCAATGCAGCCTCACCAGTGCCCGTCAGATGCAGCCTGCCTGTGTGTCCCCCTGCGCAGGGGAAGAGAGGGGAGCCAAACATATTTTGTTATAACAGTAGAGGTGGCTGTTAGCTGAACTGTAAGTGCAGATCTCCCCTCAACTGTCTACAGAATGAGCTCCTTCCTTCTCCCGTCCCAGCTCTTCCCACACACCTACACATGCTGGAGACTGAGGCTCCAGCTGCCATTTTTGTGCTGGACAGAGAGTCTGAAATCTCAGGATAACAATAAAAACATATATAAATTAAACAAGACAGAATATTCTTTTCATTTCGATTACAACATACACAAATATACTTTAGTTGAAACGGTAAAAGTTAAGCTTTGGATCTTTCAAAATTGTCGGTAAAGTTGGGTCCATTAATGGCAGGATTGTCGAATGATCTTTCCGAAAAGTTTTGGCTGAAATTCTGTGTGTGGGGCCAGCATTGGACTGGGATGCCATTCAAGTTCATGTAAAGGCAGGTGTCCCAATACTTTTGGTAATATAGTGTGTCTCTATTTATCTGTTTATAGTATTTAAGTGTATGTATAGCTCGGTATGAGCCGAACACCCCCCTGTTCGGTTCGCACCAGAAACTGGGAACAGACCTAAAGCTCGTGTGAACTTTAGAACCCTATTAAAGTGGTTGTAAACCCTTACAAATCACTTTGACCTACAGGTAAGCCTAGATTAAGGCTTACCTGTAGGTCCAATAAATATCTCCTAAACCTACACGGTTTAGGAGATATTTAGAAAAGAAAAGGCACTGCTATCTACGGCGCACTGAGCATGCCGGAGATCGTGGTGATATGCCGCTCTCGTGCGTATGCGTGGGAGGGACGTCATCACAACTCCAGCGAGTCCCGGAAGTCACTCCGGTATTGATAGCGGCGGTGGAGGACGTGGACGAGGGTCACTTCGGGGGGCTTCGTTCTCAGGTACGTTATTCATAATGAACTAGTATGCTATGCATACTAGCTCATTATGCCTTTGCCTTGCAGGTTCCGTTTTTTTTTTTTTTTTCCGAGGAGGCTTTACTTCCTCTTTAAAGTCTATGGGACTCGAACGTTCAAAATCAAAAGTGCTAATTTTAAAGTCTTATATGCAAGTTATTGTCATAAAAAGTGTTTGGGGACCCGGGTCCTGCCCCAGGGGACATGTTTTAATGCAAAAAAAAGTTTTAAAAACTGAAGTTTTTCTGGAGCAGTGATTTTAATAATGCTTAAAGTGAAACAATAAAAGGGTAATATACCTTTTAAATTTCGTACCTGGGGGGTGTGTATAGTATGCACGTAAAAGGGCGCATGTTTCCCGTGCTTAGAACTGTCCCTACACAAAGTGTAATTTTTGCAGGAAAAAAAGCTATTTAAAATCACTCGCGGCTAATGAACTGCCGACTCCCGTAATACAGAGAACAGTCATTGAAAATCATTAAAAAAAAAAAAAAAAAAAAAAGCGTGGGGTTCCCCCCAAATTCAATTACCAGGCCTTCAGACTGATTCCCTCAGTGTCTCCATGGAGACAGGATGCGCTGGATGTCGGAAGAGGTCAGCCATCGCTGGACCCCGGAGAAGAGACCACCTATCGCTAGATAGCAAGAGTGGATTGCCACCACCGCTGGAATCTTTTTTTTTTTTTTTTTTTTTTTAAATAAAGGACTTTTCCCAACGGTGTCAGTGTGTTTGTTTTTTTTTTATCAATGATTTTCAATGACTGTTCTCTGTATTATGGGAGCCGACAATTCATTATAGCCGCAAGTGCTTTTAAATGGCTTTTTTTCCTGCAAAAATTACACTTTGTGCAGGGACAGTTCTAAGCACGGGATGCCCGATGCGCTCGTGTCACCCGAACACGGTGCATCTCGGATCGGCAGGAGGGCTCTGTGATTGGCCCTCCTGATCACATGACGGCCGTGTCCAATCACAGCCGTCATGTGATGTAAGCAAACAGCCGGTTGCTAGGCAATCGGCTCTCCTCTCCTTACACTGAAGTTGTCGGTGAGGATAGGAGAGCAGATCGCTGCAGCCGGCTGGTGATCAGTGAGTATTAGCTGTTTTTTTACTCACTGATCACCAGTCTAGTGTAAACACACATGTCCCCAAAACACACATGTCCCCAAATAATAAAAACGCATGTCCCCCACATATGTCCCAGTAAAATAACATGTGCCAATGATTATCTGCACACATATGTCCGTGATCACCTGCACAAATCTGTACATGATCATTTGCGTACATATGTCCGTGATCACGCAAACCAATTATTATACACTTAACGGAATTATTTTTTTTTTTACTAAAAACATGTAGCAGAATACATTTTGGCTTAAATTTATGACAAAATTTGATTTTATTAATTTCTTTTAAAAAAGAAAGGAGAAAATATTTTTTTTTTTTTCAAAATTTCCGCTATTTTTTCGCTTGTTTCGCAAAAAATAAAAAAACAGAGTCGTGAATAAATACCACCAAACTAAAGCTCTATTTGTGCAAACAAAATGATAAAAATTTCATTTGAGTACAGCATTGCATGACCGCGCAATTGTCATTGAAAGTGCGAGAGCGCTGAAAGCTGAAAATTGGTCTGGGAAGGAAGGGGGCGAAAGTGCCCAGTATTGTAGTGGTTAAAATCACTGCTCCCGAAATAACCCGGGTTCCCAAACACTTTTTATGATAATAACTTGCATATAGGCTTTTAAAATGAGCACTTTAGATTTCCCCCATAGACTTTTACAGGGTGCTCGCGGCTTTTCGAATTTGCCGCGAACACCCCAAATTGTTAGGTGAAGCTCATCCCTATTAGTCAATGTCCAATTTCGGGCAAATTATTATTTTTTCCCCTGTGCAGTGGGGGCTGTGCCTGCACTGCATGGGCCAACTGCTCGTTTTTTCTAGGCATGAGCACGAAGTTCATACCTGATCCACCATTCCTCCGGAAAACCCTGCTCCCCCATGATCCAGCGGCGGACTGTTCATGTCTATGGAGCGTGCTGATATCAGCAACAGTCCATTTTCATGGCCGCTGGAATGTGAGAGTGGCGAACTGGTCTGGGGCGGGGAGAATCGCTGGGTCAGAGAAGTACATCTCTGCTGTCCTCTCCCCTAGATCCAAACAAGCAGTTAACCCTAAAAAATGTTTTGCCCGATGTTCTGTTTTAACCACTTTCAGACCGGACCATTTTGCTGGCTTTAGACCAGACCACTTTTTGCGATTCGGCACTGCGTCGCTTTAACTGACAATTGCGCGGTCGTGCGACGTGGCTCCCAAACAAAATTTACGTCCTTTTTTTCCCCTCAAATAGAGATTTCTTATGGTGGTATTTGATCACCACTGCGGTTTTTATTTTTTTCGCTATAAACAAAAAAAGAGCGACAATTTTGGAAAAAAAAAACATTATTTTTTACTTTTTGCTATAAATATCCCCCAAAATTATATATATATAAAAAAAAAAAAAACCTTTTTTTTTTTCCTCAGTTTAGGTCGATGCATGTTCTTCTACATATTTTTGGTAAAAAAAAAAAAAATGCAATAAGCGATTATTGATTGGTTTGCGCAAAAGTTAGTTATAGCGTCTACAAAATAGGGGATAGTTTTATAGCATTTTTATTAATAATGATTTTTTTTTTACTAGTAATGGCGGCGATCAGCGTTTTTTTTAATTTTTTTTTTATTGTGACTGTGACATTATGGCGGACACATTGGACATTTTTGACACATTTTTGGGACCATTGTCATTTTTACCGCAATCAGTGCTATTTAAATGCACTGATTCCTGTGTAAATGACACTGGCAGTGAAGGGGTTAACCAGGGGTGGCAGTGTAGGGGTTAAGTGTTCCTAGGGGCGTGTTACTAACTGTGGGGGCGTGGCTGTGTTTTAGTGAACACTGATCTCTGCTCCCATCACAGGGAGCAGAGATCAGTGTCACTTGTTGCTAGGCAGAAGGGGAGATGCTGTTTACTTCCGCATTTCCCCGTTCAGACTTCCCGTGAGACGATTGCCGGTGTTCTGTCACCAAAAGTCCGGCTATCGAAAAGTGTCCGCCCCGTACTGCGCAGGCGCAGCACGGAGCAGAAGGCGATTCGGAAAATCTCCGAAGATGAACAACGCCTGCGCCGTGAGTCGAGGTGCAAGCCCCACCATCGAAGTGGACGTAGGGGTACACAAAGTTAGAGGTTTTTTTTTTGGGTTTACCAATTACTATAAGGACATTTTTAAATACTCCTTTTAGTCTGTAGTCAGTCGGAAATGGCCTTTTAGCTACTCGGGTATTAACAGCCATTACATTGTAGTTCTATCCAGCACTGACCTTCAGCACTTTTCCCCCCATGCTGCAATGATTTTGAATTGAAATAGCAGTAAAACATTATGGGTATTGTCCGCTCTAAATGATGTTTCTCTGTTTGTTTTCGGGCAGTAGGATCCGCTGTGCCTGCCGCTGTCACCATGGTATTTTTCACCTGCAATGCTTGTGGAGAGTCCCTGAAGAAAGGACAAGTGGAGAAGCACAGGGCGATGTGCAGGAATTGTCGATGCCTCTCATGTATTGACTGTGGGAAGGACTTCTTGTAAGTGTATAGTTGAATACAAGTTTCACATTGATATCACTGAATCTTCTTCTTTTCTTAGACATTTAGTGGTTTAAAAGTAAAAAGCCATGCGTTTATATGTATTTTTTTGTATCATAATGGAGGACTTGTACATGTTACTGTGAATGAAACCAGGTCCCCTACCCCATACTTCTTAAAGGAAAACTTCACTTTGATGAAACAGAGCTGTAATTGCTGAGTTGATTTTGTATGTTCTGGGTTGTGGTTGAGCTCATTATCCATCTATCAATGATTTGGAACAAAAGTCACATTCAGCAAATACAGTTCCTATTTCTATTAAAGTGGTTGTATACCCATTTAAAAAAAATTTTTGGGGGTTATCTACCTGCAAGACAAAGTCATAATGAGCTAGTATGACTAGCATACTAGCTCATTATGCATCACTTACCTTAGATCGGGGCCCCCGACGCCGTGTTCTTCTCCCCCTCCGGCCGCATCCATATCCTTCCGGGTATCGCCGCTCCGGCCAATCACAGCGCCGCTGTGATTGGCCAGAGCGGCGAGGACGTCGCTCCGCGCACGCGCGGGACACTTCAACTGCGGTGAGCCGCGGTTGAAGATGGGGATTAACCCTGTAAATGCACCGTTGTCTACGGCGCGCATGCGCCGTAGACAACGTTGTAAAATGTTCTTTTCAAATATCTCCTAAACCGTGCAGGTTTAGGAGATATTTCTTGTACCTACAGGTAAGCCTTAATCTAGGCTTACCTGTAGGTGCAAGTTTAATTTTAGGGTATACAACCACTTTAATAAAAATTGCCTTTGCAGTTGCCGTGTCCATCTTCGCCCCTCTTCCTTCTGGCGCCACGAAATCCGGCTCTGTCACGAGCCGTGTGCCGTCACTCCCGCACATGCGCACGGGAGCCGTCAGTCATGGCACACGCTGGGGGAAGAAACGGCACGGTGGTGTGTTTCTTCACAGCGCATGCGCCGATGACGACATCGGCGCACTATAAGTGAAATATCTCCTAAACGGCGCACGTTTAGAAGATATTTCCACTACCTATAGGTAAGCCTTATTCTAGGCTTACCTATAGGTAAAAGTCACTTAAAAGGGTTTACAATCACTTTAAAATGTTACTAAACCCAGGACCCTGCATTCACTATATCTGGTCTCCCGCAGTACACAGAACATGGAAAGCATTTATTTTAGTAAATATAAATGGCTAAATACCTTTTCTCATCAGTAGTATATCGCAGTCTTTTGACTTCTATCAGTGTCTGGTTAAAGCTCGTAGGAGGAGTTTTCATATTGCACTGTCCTATCAGGATACAGGACCCCTAGCTCTCAGTGCTGATTGGCCCTGTGCTGGTCACATGCACTCTCTCAAGAAAAAAAAAAAACTCCTCTAGCAATGCACACCAAACTGAGCATGTGCAGCCTGACCCCAATAACTCTGTCTTATCCGGACATGTTTGGGGGACAATGCAAGAAGGGGAGGGAGGATCTGTGGATACAGGATCAAACAGCCTTTTTATACAATGCAGAGGATCAACCCCTTAGGTTCCACAGTGAATATAACAAGCATGCTATGCTGCATATACAGATTGATTTCACTGTTGTGGGTTTAGTGACACTTTAAAAAAAATGGGCCCCAGGTTTTTTTATTTTATTAATTTTTTTGCCATAATGTACTAATATGCCCAGCGATCCACCCCAGTGCTGTGTTGCTACTGCTTTTGGCTGTTACAGGTGCTTCTAGCTTCTCTCAGTCGTCCTGAGTTCAGACTCTTCGATTGACTGGGCTGTGAAGACCTAACTCCTGCGTATGCACCATCATTTCACATGATGGCACAGAGTGGTGCCGTAAATGTACACTCAGCTGTATGTGTGGCTCTGTGTAAATAAACACTGCTAAGCAGGTAGAAGGGCTTATGGCATATAAGACCAGTAAGGGTGTCTTCTGTCATAACTATCGTACATGTCTGCATGTGTTTTTTTTCATATATATATATATATATATATATATATATATATATAAATTATTATATATTTTTTTTTTTCAGCTTTAATCTGTTGCTACCTATGATTTGCAAAACCGGTTTCTATGGTATTATGTGCAGATAACATCCAAGAACTGCTAGTCATGTGTTCCATGGTGGAAAATATTCATACCGTCGCAAGTGACACAATGCTTATTGGGGTGGGGAAGGGGAAGTCTTTTTGGCTGCATTCACACTAAAGCATTGTGTGAACATGAGTGTCACAAATGTGCTGCCGCTTATTGTTAATGGCACCCCAAATGCAGCAACTTGACGTGGATTTTTTGCATGGTTGAGAGAAAAAAAAAAAAAAGCTTGAAGCTCAAAAAGGTGCACAAGCTTCTTTGCTGTGCATAGGGCGGGCCGTTGACATGAATTGGTTACCCTATGCACAAAAACATTGGTTATGAATGGTACTCAGTTTTGTGTTTTTTATACTCTGTTCATTCCAGGGGAGATGATTATAAAAGTCATCTGAAGTGTATAAGCGAAGACCAGAAATACGGTGGGAAGGCTTTTGAAGCGAAGGCCAACAAGGGAGATGTGAAACAGCAGCAGTGGATTCAGGTATATATCACTGACAATGGTAGCAGGTGTTTAGGTTGCTATAACACGATACTAAAGAGCACTGCATATACTATAGCCTATGAAACAAAACTGGACAGAGCATAAAGGTCAATTGCCGACAGCTTAGCCAAATTTTTGTAACTATAAAATATCCAAGCCATGTTAGCCATGCTGACTCAAAACTACAAGAATATAGCATCCTGTTTTGAGATCGATGTGTTTATATGAAGTTTTCCATAAAGTACTGGAGAGCAGAATTCACAATCTACCAGTGATCAGATCTCTTGATTTTCTAGACCAGCCTTTCTCAACTGGGATCACTCAACAGAAATATGACCACAAAAAACAGCGAATGGGCAGCCTAAGGCGCGCATGTCAGATCATGCCATGTCATTTTCAGCTATACCCAGAAGATTGGCATGTGAGCAACCTCATACTGGCCTACCAAAGGATCCTCCGGTGCTCCTCTATTCCCTACAAATGCATTCCTTCTGCAGTTGGCTATAATTAACAGCTTACTAGGTGGTTAGCTGCATAGCCTGGCCTGCCAGCTGCAGCAGTCAGGACTTATTTAAAGGTACAGTAATTGGGTCTGATATGGTGCCTGGGGGTACAGGTAATTGGGTTAAACTGAGGTCTGTTGGTGCAGGAATTTGGGCTGATCTGAGGTTTGGAGGTGCAAGAATCAGGGCTGAACTGAGGTCTAAAGGTGCAGGAATTGGGGCTGATCTGGGGTCTAGAAGTGCAGGAATATGGCGCACTAATGTTCACTGGCACGCAGGTTGTTCGATGCTTCTAAATTAGCACTTAATTGGTACAGTTTTGCTGACCCTGCAGTAAAGCCTCTCCCAAGTAAGTAACCAATGACCATTTTTAGTTTTGTATAGGATGGAAATTCCTCCTACTGTTCACTAATAAAGCGGTAGTAAACCTCAAAAAAATGCAGGATAATAGCATAATGTGCTAGTATGCATCACATACTAGCACAATATGAAAGACTTGCATTAGAACGAAGCCCTCCAGTGGTGCGCTGTCACCGATGACAGAACTTCCATCTTCACGGGTTCACGAACTTCAGCTGCTTGAATGGCTTAGCCGCGGTGATGTCACTCCAGCAGCACACCGTCCATTGAGAATGCAGTGCGCCAGTGATGTCACCGGCTGCTAGTGCTACGATTGTAGATATTTCCTAAATGGTGCATGTTTAGGAGATATTTACTCTATACCTACAGGTAAGCCTTATCATAGGATTACCTGTAGGTACAAGTAAACAAGATGGGATTTTAGTTGCATAGTAACATAGTAGGTGAGGTCGAAAAAAGTCCAAGTCCAACCTATGTGTGTGATTATGTCATTACATTGTATATCCCTGTATGTTGCGGTGATTCAGGTGCTTAGCCAATAGTTTCTTGAAACCATCGATGCCCTAACCGCTGAGACCACCGCCTGTGGAAAGGAATTCCACATCCTTGCCGCTCTTACAGTAAAGAACCCTCTACGTAGTTTAAGGTTAAACTTCTTTTCTTCTAATTTTAATGAGTGGCCACGAGTCTTGTTTAAACTCCGTGAAAAAGTTTTATCCCTATTGTGGGGTCACCAGTACGGTATTTGTATATTGAAATCGTATCCCCTCTCAAGCGTCAGTTCAGTGCTCGCAACCTTTCCTCATAACTAATATCTTGAAAACCCTTTATTAGCTTTGTTGCCCTTCTTTGTACTCGCTCCATTTCCAGCACATCCCTCCTGAGGACCGGTGCCCAGAACTGGACAGCATACTCCAGGTGCGGCCGGACCAGAGTCTTGTAGACTGGGAGAATTATCGTTTTATCTCTGGAGTTGATCCCCTTTTTAATGCATGCCAATATTCTGTTTGCTTTGTTAGCAGCAGCTTGGCATTGCATGCCATTGCTGAGCCTATCATCTACTAGGACCCCCAGGTCCTTTTCCATCCTAGATTCTTACTTCAGCTTGTTCAATTAAGCTTGAAAAAAAAAAATTGGAAGCTGATTGGTTTCTATGCACAGCTGCACCAAATGTTGCACAGTCTTTGTAAATCAACCCCTCTGTCTCCAGCTTTCAGCTGTACTTCTGTAGGGGCTGTCAGCTTGTAAGCTGAGGGGAGTGTGAACGTGCTGATCATCGCGCTTGTGGCCCATTCATACTACAAGTCAGTTTGACGAGGTGGAAGACGGAAGGAATGTGATCCTGTTCAGCCCAGATTTCGATCCTGGGGAAGTACCGCTTTGCACCCTCTGCCTACTAATTGGACAGTGAAGGAAGAACAAGACTGAAGATGCCATCCCTCTGCTCAGTCTGCTGTATTCTTCTGTCAGAAAATGCTGTGCAGCACAACCAGGATGACTGCTAGTGCTGTCCTTTCCTCTAACCAGCCTCAGTGCTTCTGTGCTGTGTATGATAGGAGGCTGATAGGACAAATTCATTTGTTTTATATTAGTTGCATTTGGGGGGGTCCTAAATCTGTGCCTTTAACCATTAACGTGGGTTTTTTTTTTTTTTTTTATAGGAGGTTTTGCTTCTCTAGGCCCTCTAACAAAATAATTTACTGAAAAAAAAAATTTTTGGTAGATAAACCGCAGAATCAAAATGTAGTAAGTTGCAGTTCACCACTCCCTAGATGTGGTGGTTGCATTATTTTTTTTTTTTTTTCATTATTATACCTGGTAATCCTGCGGATAACAAATTTTATGGCCTAAGGTGACAATGCTTGCTTACTGTACTGATCCTCTCCTCCATGACATGGGGGGGGGGGGCTTATTCTGTAGCCCAAAGAGAAAGTTTGGAACAATGCTAACTGATGATGGTCAGGAAAGGCACGAAAGTACAGGTTGCCCATTGGATTTCTGGCAGGGTCAGTAGGTACCTTTTTTGTGTCGTGTGTCCCTCACAAATTGTTGGGTATATAAAATAAACACAGGCTCACTTCTTATCCTTCACATTTTAAAAGAGAACCGCTTCTATTCCTATAGTACATCGACACCAGTGCATGGTTAAAAAAAAGAGGGTTAACAGACTAGAGGGTCAATATGGGGTAGCAGTTATATAATTAAATGGTTAATGATGGAGGTAATTTCATGACGTCGAAGTTATGTGTTGCCAGAAGCAAGGATATGTTTGTCTTTTAATTTGTACCCAATTTATAATTATTTCCATCTGCTCCATGTACCTGAAATCCCGTGAGCCCAAGTCATGTAATTTCCATTCCTTTAACTGCCACTTATAAATAGTTTTTCAGCTTAGCTTTTTGGAAGTGATTATAGGAACATTCTGTATTTCCTGTGCTATACGAGTCTCTTATTCTGTTGGAATTTAAAAGGGAATTTTTCAACGGGTAAACTCCACTCAGGACTGAAAATTTCCATTCAAAGCACACGTAACCCCTAACAAGTATTTTTATACATATTCAATAAATGCAAAAAAATAAGTTGGTCTTAGAAAAATACAAATGTGCTTCCTGTGCTCCCTGCCTCTGTGCCTCTGCTGACTGTTATCATTTGCCATTGTTTCCTGCTTTCTCTTCAGGCTACGGGACAGCTACCTCCATATTATGGCGAGAGGGAGGTGTTATGTAGACCTAACACCAATGTTTAGATCTAAATATCATTCTTGGTAGATATTTTGTTTCATAAATTCACCAAATGTGAGTGTGTATAAATGCAGGCCAAGTGTTCCCAACTCTGTGCCCTTGGTTTACATGCGAGTTAGCTGCACTTTGCCATAAACTTCTGTTATGTCTCTCGGTTTGCATGCAGGACTTTAGTGCACTTTCAGAAAGCTCACCCAAACTGCATAATGGGAGCAGACTGTGATTGAAACTGATTTTAGCAGCTAACATACTGTGTGTTACTACAGTACAAAAGAGATGCTGATAGGAAGAGAGGGCAGAGTGATGGTCATACCAGTTTGCTGGTGGCTCCATCACTGTCCAGTCCTTAGGCTGGGACTGGGGAAAGGACGCCACTTTATTCCTTTAATGTGATAGAGAACATGGTTTCATGGGTTTTAAAGCCATGACAGTTGTACAGGAGCTAATGGACACAAATCTGTAATTCTCCATGTCACTGTTCTCACTGCTGTAAACAGGTGATAGTTTATGGTTTACTGTACAACTTTTTACTTCCCTCCCCTTCCAATCCAGAAAGTACACATTTTCAAATTAGTTTCCTTTTTTTCTTCCTATTACAGAGAATTCATGAAGTGATGAATAAACCTAGCATTACTCCAAACCTGAAGAACATCTTGAATCAGATAAGCACATATGATAACATCCCAAGAAAAAAAGCCAAATTTCAGGTAAGTCTAAATCTGGCCATACTCTAGTAGAATTTCGTTTTTGGAAGGTTTGTTTGATTCTCTACTGGTTGGTATGGTCAAATTGACAGTAATTTTTGTAATTCTGAGAAAATTTTGAAGCATTGGAATGGAAAAAATTGACGTCCCTTTTCTCCCACAAATGGAGTTTTCTTTTGGTGGTATTTGATCACCCCTGCGGTTTTTATTTTTTACAGCAAGTGAGAGGGAATCCCTTGAGGTCACCAGAACCAGTATACCTATGAGAAGAGTTCCGCTCTATTACTTTTCTGGGGACAGCCCAAAATGTGGGTTTTTATTTTACTTGCACTTTCAGTGATCATGGTAAACCATACTAATAGGGTAAATCTCCCTAATTGGGACACAGACAGCAATACAAACTGACAGATGTGCTGTTCCCTCTCTACTCTGTTCAAAATTAAAAGTTTTGCCTTTTTTAGTTATATTTTAAAGAGGAAGTAAACCCCCCCAAAAAAATTCTATTTTTTCAATCAATGCTAGTGTTGCAACATTCCCAATAATGCTAGCTGTGCTAAAGCGAAAACAAGCGCTCCAAGTACCTTTTTTTTTTTTTTTGTATTTCTTGTTTTCCTCTATTCTCTGCTGCTCCATTTTTAGTATGGATTCCAGTGATAGATGCGGACGTCATTTCCGCCCTTACTGCGCGGCCCTGTCTAAATCTTGCGCATGCGCCGTAGCGTCCTAACCAAGCAGTCACAAGGGGGAGTGTCAGGAAGAGGAGAATGAGTTTAACATTGAAAAACGGCATTGACATATGCCGATCTGTAAACTACAGACTGCGCAAGCGCGCATTACGTCATACATAATGAAAACAGGCATATCTTCAAAACTAAACAAGTAAGTGCAGTTTCACAAGCAGCAATCAGCTGCCTGTGTTATCTACTATAAGAAGAGATTAAGTTGTCTCTGAGGGTTTACTTCCTCTTTAAGTTTTGTATGGATTATGGAACTACTGTCTCTTGGCCCTCTTTCAAGTTTTTATTTTCTGTCCCCTTTTGGGGAGTTTCTCCCTCCATTTGTACCGGTGACCATCATCACCAAGAATAAAAGCTAGAGGGGAAATCCAATTTTAGAGCTGTCCCCATATCAGGAAACAAGGGAACATTTAATGGGGCCACCTTTTCCAGGGACAGTTGTCTAGGAGGAGACATCTGCTCAGTTTATAGAAATCTCCTCTCGTTTCTTGTTGCGTCTCCAGGATAGGAAGTTAAAGGAAATCTATCCAAAACTAAAGAAAATAGTGTTGGCAACACAGTAACTTTAAATGTAACGGTTTGTTTTCTATTTTCCCAAGTGCTCTTCCAGGACAGCCCTTGAGAGATGGAGTCCCTCCCATCGACACAGGAAACACATTGCCAATCAGTTCTTAAGGCGGTCCCTCAGGTCCCTGGTCAGTCATTTGTGTTTCCTCCCTCGGAGGAACATGTTGCCAGGAACCTGGGCTAAAGCCTTGTGGAGGACTCATCTCTCAGGGGCTGCCTGCAGAGGGGAGAAACCGCGCAGGGGACTGGGTCCTATCTAGCGGTCGTTTCTAAGTCCTACCTTATGTCTGTTTATGGGCCGGGTATCGTCCAGCAGAACCGGAGCAGACCCGCAGCCCCCCTCCATCCTGTGCCGAGTAGCGCCTGTGGCAGCATGACGCGATTCCCCCCGGAGCGGTGAGTGGATTCGTCCAGCTCAGCTTCCTGTGTGGGGGCCGGAGACGCCGAGCGTCATTTCCGGCGGAACCGCGTCATTGCTGTGCGCGGAGACTTCCGGTTCCGGGTCTCGGACGCGCATGGAGGAGGGGAAAAAGCCCACGCTGGGCCTACAAATTCCCGCCAAACAGCCAGCTATACCGGACTTGTGGCGGGAACCGGAGCACGTGAGGAGCAGAGCCCTGTGCTAGCAACATGGAGGCTAATCCCCAGGACACTCCGGTCGATGTAGGCACCAGCCAGGCCCAGGTAAGCCGCTGTGCGGACTATTACTCTGGGGTGTTTTTTGATTGTGGTGTTGTAGGCTGGGACCTGTAGTACCCCATGGTGGTGGTGTTTCACAGTCCAGGATATGCAGTGGTGACACGGGTGGATAATGGCATACAGGCTTAAGAGGCTAAGGGGTTTGTTCTCTATTCTTTCAGACCAAAGAAGCCCCAAGGGAAGACAAAGCTGGCCGCAAAAAGTGTCCTAATTGTGGTAATAAGCTTTCCTCTGGCTCTAACAAAGCTTTGTGCAAACAGTGTATTGCAGGCTTATTAAAAACTGAGGCAGACTCTCCCTTAGCAAAGTTCTTGGGTTCCTTCAAAGAGGAAATGGCGTCCACTTTTAAATCTCTGAGAGATTTGATTACGGATGTAAGCACAGCCTCCACCAGTAGAGCTGCAGTATCCTCTTCACCTTGCCTCACAACACCCATTTCAGGGGAGCCCCGTATATTCAGGGAGCAGAGCCCCGTGCTAGTTAGTCCCGAATCCTCTGAGGAAAATTCTGACCAGGATGAGGACCAGGCGGTAGCTAGCAAGTTCGCAAGATACAAGCTCTCTCTTGAGGAGGTAGACGAGCTGTTGAGCGCAATATATGACACACTGGAAATTGAGGAGGAGGAGACTCAATTAACCAGGCATGACAAAATGTATGAGGCCCTGGGGGAAAAGAAAGCTAAAGTTTTCCCAATTCATAAGGTACTTTCTGACCTTATCCGCAAGGAATGGTCTGAGCCGGATAAAAAGGTGTTCTTTCCTAATTCCCTCAAAAGAAGGTTTCCTTTTGATGAGAGCCCAGAGGCAGTCTGGAATAAAAATCCCAAACTGGATGCCCCTCTGTCCAAGGTCTCAAAGCAATCAGATCTAGCTTTTGAAGATATGGGGCACTTAAAGGACCCTATGGATAGAAAGACAGATATAGTCTTGAAGAGGGCCTGGGATGCCTCTATGGCAGGTTTGAAGCCAGCTCTGGCCACATCCTGTGTGGCCAGAAATCTGGAATTTTGGCTTTCCCAATTACAGGACCACCTAAAAGCAGGTACTCCTAGGGGGGAGCTCTTAAAAACCTTTCCCATGCTGTTTAAAGCCACAGGTTTTATCTCGGATGCAGCTACTGACTCGGTTAAGTTTGCAGCCAAGTCAGCAGCACTTTCTGTAGCAGCTAGGAGGTCGGTCTGGATGAAGACCTGGGGGGGAGACACGGCGTCTAAAACTCGCCTGTGTAGTGTCCCCTTTACAGGTGACTTAGTCTTTGGGCCTGAGTTGGAGACCGCCTTAGAAAGGACGGCGGATAAAAAGAAAACCTTTCCAACAAAGAAGAAAACATTTCCTAGGAAATTTTTTCGTCCCTCTAAGGACCAGTCCAAAGCAGAGAAAGAGTTCAAGCCCAAGAAGCATTGGGCAGGACAAAAAGGGAAAGGAAAAGGGGGCATTCTTTTTAACCGCCCCAGTCAAAACCCCAAGCCCCAGTGACATCAGAGTCCCGGTAGGGGGAAGGTTAAGCAACTTTCTCCCACAATGGGAAAAGATAACATCAAACAATTATGTTCTGAACATTATAAAGAGAGGGTATGCGCTGGAGTTTCACAGCAGCCCACCCTCAAGATTTCTAGTGACAAAATTACCAAGGCACTCAGAAAAAGCCAGGGCCTTACCACTCTTGATAGGGGAAATGGTGGATCAAGAGGTATTGACACCAGTCCCCATTCAAGAACAGGGGGACGGTTTTTACTCTCATATATTTGTGGTAAAGAAACCGTCCGGGAGGTTCAGACTAATTATGAACCTCCGACCCCTGAACCACTCCATCCGCTACAAGAAGTTTCGGATGGAGTCCATTTATTCAGTAAGAAATCTTCTTCAGGAACGAATTTTTATGGCTACCCTGGATCTAAGGGACGCTTATCTGCACATCCCCATAAAGAAGGAATGCCAGAAATTCCTTCGGATGGCAGTGCAGATAGACACAAGAATCTATCATTTCCAGTGCAGAGCACTCCCTTTCGGACTGTCGTCCTCGCCCAGAGTCTTTACCAAGGTTCTGGGGGAGGCACTAGTTCCATTGAGACTCAAGTCGGTCTCAATCATCCCCTACTTGGACGATCTTCTGATCACAGCACACTCAGAGAGTCAGCTGTCTCAGGACCTAGAGTTAACGCAGCTCAACCTAAGTCAGCTGGGGTGGATCATCAGCCAAGAGAAATCAAAATTTACCCCAACTCAGGAGATCATGTACTTAGGTTACAGGATCCTGTCAGTACCGCAGAGGATAGTACTGCCAGAAGAGAAGATATCAAATCTATGGCAGAAAATGCATTTTCTACAAAACAGCCCCCAATGTACGGTCAGGGAGGTGATGTCAGTATTGGGTCTCATGACAGCAGCCATCCCGGCAGTACAATGGGCAAGATTCCATCAAAGAGACCTTCAGTGGTTTCTGTTGGAACATCTAAAAGGCAAAGGTCTGGAGGAGGAGGTTTCAATCCCCTCAAAGGTGAAACGCTCCCTCTGGTGGTGGAAGAACGCAGGGAACCTAAACAAAGGGGTTCCCTGGGTTCTTCCTATCTCGGCCACACTGACCACAGATGCGAGCAGTTGGGGTTGGGGAGCCCATCTAGGCTCGAGCTGGGCTCAGGGAGGTTGGTCACCAGAGGAGAAGGTTTTCTCCTCGAATTGGAAGGAGCTAACAGCGATATTGAGAGCCTTAGTAGCCTTTCAAAGCAAGATTCAGGGCCACCATCTACAGGTCCGTTCAGACAATATGACGGCTGTAGCATATTTAAACAAACAAGGAGGTACCAGGAGTCCTCGGTTGATGTCAGTGGCCAGAAGCATTTTCCAGTGGGCAGAGACAAATCTAGAGTCGATTTCGGCTATACACTTAAAGGGGGAGCTGAACAATACTGCAGATTTCCTGAGTCGACAGTGGATATCGAACCAGGAATGGTCCTTACACCCAGAGGTTTTTCAGCTCATAGCAGCCCATTGGGGAAATCCAGTAGTGGATCTGTTTGCAAACAGAGAGAATGCAAAGGTCCCAGATTTTTGCTCGCTACGCCCAGGAGATCAGCCCTTGGCAGTGGACGCTTTTCAGACTCCATGGACTTTCAGCCTGGCGTATGCATTCCCTCCCCTCCATCTCATTCCGAGAGTTTTGACAACATTTCTGGTAGAAGAAACATGTCTAATTTTGGTAGCACCGTTTTGGCCCAAGAGACCTTGGTTCACAACCTTGCTGCAACTATCAGACCACCCGCCTCTGAGGCTTCCCCTCAGACGAGATCTCCTGTCGCAGGGACCTCTTTTTCATCCCCAGGTGGACATGCTGAATCTGTCAGCATGGTTACTGAGGAGGAAATTCTGAGGAGGAAGGGTCTATCTGAGAGAGTTATTGCAACTTTGCTTCAGAGTCGCAAACCAGTCACTAGAGCAATCTACAAAAAGGTTTGGAAAAAGTTCAATAGCTGGCTGAGTAACAACGGGGAAGAAAGCATGGATATCGCAAACATTCTCCAGTTTCTTCAGGAGGGGATAGACAAGGGGTTATCCCTCAGTACGATCAAGGTACAAATAGCAGCCTTGAGTGTATATCTAGATAAGCGGTTACAAGAGGATCCTTTTATCTCTAGATTTTGCAAGGCAGTTGCTAGACGCAAGCCAGTTAAACTAATTAGAGCTCCATCCTGGGATCTTGCTGTGGTGTTAAAAGCTTTCTTAGGGTCTCCTTTTGAACCCATCTCAGAGGCCTCTCTAAGACTACTTACTCTAAAAACAGCAATGCTGGTAGCAATTACGTCAGCCCGCAGGGTTAGTGAAATTCAGGCCCTTTCCATGAGGGAACCTTTCTTGCAGATCTTAGAGGACAGAGTCATCCTAAAAACAGACCCTGGGTTTTTACCAAAAGTATCATCCAGTTTTCATAGGTCACAGGATATTGTTCTACCATCTTTTTGTCAGAACGCAACAAATGAAAAGGAGAGTCGTTTTCATTTATTAGATGTAAGAAGGTGTATTCTAGAATACTTAAGAGTAACGGAGACTTTTAGAGTCTCTGACTCGCTTTTTGTACTTTTTTTCAGGAAAAAGAAAAGGGCAAAAAGCTTCAAAGGTAACCATAGCTAGATGGATTAAGCTAGCCATAGCAGAGGGGTATAAAGCTTTGAGTAAAGAGCCTCCTGGGGGTATTAAAGCTCATTCCACAAGGGCATTGTCAGCATCTTGGGCAGAAAGGGCTGGTGCCACCCCGGAGCAGATATGTAAAGCGGCCACATGGTCCAGCTTTTCTACGTTTACAAAGCACTATCGACTGGACTTAATGTCTAGTCAGGATCAGGCTTTTGGGAGGAAAGTCCTCCAAGCCGTGGTCCCACCCTAATCTGGTAAGTACTTGGGGATCCTCTCAAGGGCTGTCCTGGAAGAGCACTTGGGAAAACTGGAGTTAGTACTTACCGGTAACTCCTTTTCCAGTGATCTTCCAGGACAGCACGATCCCACCCTATTATATTATTGGAATGTACTAACATTATTACCTGTTGTGGTTTTATATATATTTTTCAGTTCCATCCTTCGGTTCTTGGTGGTTCTTGGTGAATGACTGACCAGGGACCTGAGGGACCGCCTTAAGAACTGATTGGCAATGTGTTTCCTGTGTCGATGGGAGGGACTCCATCTCTCAAGGGCTGTCCTGGAAGATCACTGGAAAAGGAGTTACCGGCCTCCTCTGACCAGTGACCACCGGCATGGTGGCATCCAGTGCACACTGCATTACAGGCCATCCCTCAGACCTGAGACCATGACCCAGAGCACACTGCAGCATTACTGGCCTCCTCAGTCTGTCCAGAGCGGCTAAATCTGTATCTGAGTTTGTTCAAAGCTTAATACCATAAATAGTGACACATTCCATTTTTTTTTTTTTTTTTTTACTCCAGCAGTATACGAGTTTGGAAATTCTAGAGAAATGCTTAAATAATGCATTACAATTTAACTAAACGCATTCGATTTCGAGCCCAGTGTACTCTATTATGCAAATTCTGACCCACCCCTCTCACATTAGGGACCAAAAGTGAGGTACAGGGCAAGATGGCTTGGAGCTTTTCCTTTTTATTTTTTAAAAAAACGCTTGGTTCAATTTTACTTTTTTTTTTCTCTGCAGAACTGGATGAAGAACAGCCTAAAAATTCACAATCAAGCTATACAAGACCAAGTTTGGGAGATTTTCTCAGAAGCCACCAGCACAGTAAGTATTATTCAAGTAAATGCTAACGAATGGTGCATATCCTACTCTGACATTTACTTAGAAGTTCTGAATAATTTCAGACAAAAGAAGCGGCTGGCAAAGAAACGGGAAAACCAGAGGACACGGCTTCTCCTGAAGAAACATCTCAACCTTCAGAAACCATGGAAGGAACTAAGAAGAGTAGCAAAAGGGAACGCAAGGAGGAAAGGCAGAAAAAGAATAAAAAGGAAAAGAAGGATGTGAACTCAGAGGAACACACAGAAAATGAAACAAATAAAAAGGCCAAGAAACGCAAAATAGAAGAGGAGTGTCAGGAGGGCGATGATGAGGATAGAACAGACAAAAAGAAAAAAAAGAAAAACAAACGTGAAAATGATGGCGGGGATGTCCAGGAGAATGGCGAAGAAGAGCAAAGAACACAGAGGAGGAAGTCTGAAGAATCGCAAGGTATCTGTCTGGTGCAGTTAGATGTTGTTTTGGAAACTGGCTGTAGTGTAGCTACTAAGCTACCCTTGTGGCATTTGTGGACCATTCTTCCCTGCCTCAGCCTTACTGCCCTGTTAGAAACTTGCCATAATGCAGAGAAGGTCAAGCAGGTTGTTGGATAGAGTATTACATGCAGGATCAGCTCAGTGTACAAGAGTACAAGGAAGTTTCCCTTTGTATCTGCTTTTGTTGGTTGTGTGATATTGCATTACCAAGTGTTACTGTGCCAGCTCTACACTATAGTATATCATAGTAAAATTACAGCAGGGGACAGTAAAGATAGCATAGGAACCAGATTGCCCACCGCCTCTAGAGTGGTCTTCTTTGTAGCTGTTTTGGTGCACAAGTCTGCACTACTGCGGCTCTCATCTGAATGGTGCCGTTTCCCAGTCAATGGTGAGGGGACAAGCAGAACTACATAAATGTATACCGTAGTTTAAGGCTAGGCTATGGTCTATATATTTAAAAAAAAACTGTAAATTCGATTTAAAGCAAGACTTCACCATTTTGTGTAGCTGTAGATACTGCAATTCATCCACAAGTTTTGCAACAGCAGTAATGATTGGTGCAAGTTAGATCTTAGCATTTGCTCTTTCCATCCCAGAGCTCTTGCTCTGTGTTATAAATTAGTACTTATGCCGCGTACACACACGGTCGGAATTCTCGTCAAAAAAAGCTCTGATGGTTTTCCCGACGGAATTTCGCTCAAATTGTCTTGCCTACACATGGTCACACCAAATTCCGACAGTCAATAACACCACGCCTTAAAAAAACGTTTGACTGCACTATAAAAGGGAAGTTTAATGCTGCTGAGCATGCGTCGAATAGTTTCCGAGCATGCGTCGGAATTTTGCATGTCGGAATTGCATACACACGATCGGAAAAATTAAGAACAGGTTCTCAATCCAAAGTCCGTCGGAAATTCCGACAGAAAAAGACCGGTGGGCATATACACGGTCGGAAAATCCGATGAAAAGCTCCCATCGGACTGTTTTCATTGGAAATTCCGACCGTGTGTACGCGGCATTATACTATAAACCTTGAGGATGAATTACTTCACGGTAAACAGTCTTGTGTGTGGCAGCGCTCAACCCCTGCTCTTAATACAAGAACTTCTGATGTAAGGCTTAGAAACATCCAGTCCAACATTGATATAATAAACACCACACCAGTGTTAATTTTGGCAGCAAATTTCGATTTTAGTTTTAGTCTTGGGACTAAAATGGCAATTTCGTTTTAATCTCATTTTAGTCTTCTGCAATTGTTTTAGTCGACTAAATCTCCAGTACATTTTAGTTGACTAAAACTCGACTACAACTCATTTTAGTGATCGAAAATCTAATGGGTGTAGTTAAATTGTAATGCATTATTTAAGCATTTCTCTACAATTTCCAAACTCATTATATACTGCTGGAGTGAAAAATAGAATATGTTATTATTTATGGTATTGAGGTATGAACATGCACTACAGACCAGTGTTCATTTTGACGTCAAATTTCAATTAGGCAGTTTTTTTTTTTTTTTTATATATTTTTTTTTTTTTTTAGTTTTCGTCTTAGTCTTTTGAATAAAATGGCGTTTTAGTTGTATTTTAGTCATCTCAATTGTTTGTCGTATTTTAGTAAAATAAAATGGTATTAAGTTAGTCAACTAAAATGTTTTAGTCGACGAAATTAACACTGCACCACACTTATAATGGCATTTCTTTTCATTAACCTTTATTGAAGTGGATAGCTTTGACTAAGACTGATAGACCAGATTAAAGTGACACTAAGTTCTAGTTTAAAAAAAAAAAAAATCAATTTAACCACTTCCCGCCGGCCATATGCTCTCGGGTGGGCTTAAACGCTGAGTGGCTGCATACATGTGGCCCTGCATAAACAAATTACCATGCTGGGAGTTCCCAGCGTGGTAAATGAGTACTAGAAAGCTGATGTTATCCAATCATGTGACAGTCAAACACAGTGGTCACATGATCGGAATGACCGCCTCCACCTTCCAGCATTTAGAGCCTCTTAAAGGGTCGGGAGGCAGTGTCAGGAAGGGGTTAAGTATGTATTAACTTAAAAAGGTACCTTGCTTTCAACCTCCTCCGAATCTCCAAATTTCTTTTGTTTTTGTTGCTGTGGTTTGACTTTCGGTAAAGGTTGGCTGCGTTCATTCTTCATGGTCGCACTGTATGTGTAGACACCCTCTCATGCTCGCTCCTGAGAAGGACTATAAACTATGGACTATACACTATAGGATTTGTAGTGTGCATAGAGCAGTGCACATGACTGCAGCTAACATGCACTGTTCGTTACAAACAAACAAACAGATGTGAAAGGGGTAAAAGAGAGGTTTAGGAGCTCTGAGAAGACGTAAAGAGACAAAAAAACGAAGAAGGAAAAAAATTGATTAAAATTAAAAATAAATAAAAACAATAAAACTTTGCGCTGTATCTTTAATGTGGTAGTAAGCTGCTGTTTTTTTTTTTTTTTTTTTTTCCGTTTTTAAACTTCCAAGGCTAAGTTTATAATGTGCTAGTATGCATCGCATGTGAAATTTACCTTAAAACGAAGCCATCCAGCAGCACGCTCTCGCCACTGACAGGGCTTCCATCTTCTTTCCGGGTTAGCAGGCTGCGGTCCTTTGGATGATCAGTGATGCCGACGCTCCCGCGAATGTGAGTGGGGACCGCTGTTCATGGTACAGGACTGAAGAAGCGGCACGGGTATGTGCTGGTGACATCACAGGTGGCTTTGAAAATAAATATCTCCTAAACGGTACATGTTTAGGAGATATTTACTGTAACTAATAGGTAAGTCTTATTATAGGCTTACCTATGAGTTAAAAGCGACCAAGGGAATTTACTCCCACTTTAATGTATTTCTACTTGACTTTTCATATTAATATTGTCATTGTGACTGTTCTCTATTACCTGGTTGATCCTGCCTGTGCCCCCCCTCTTGATATTAAACTGACCACACTAAGCATGGCAGCCAATCCATGCTAGCATCGTTGGTTTACATCCTCTGTCATCCAGCATTCAGATACAGGCAGGCTGTGCAATCGCACATCTTGCTTGTATGTTCCGTAATCAGTGTAAAACCATGTCCCTCGCCTATCCCTCATGCCTTGACTGACTGACAGCATATTTCCCTCTAGCCATTCCTCCCTTCCTCTTTGTGACGCTGCCCTGTCCCCCAGACATGTCTGCCCTCTGGCTCACAGTCTCTGCTCTAATTCATCCCAAAGGTGTTCTGTCAGGTTGAGGTCAGGACTCTGCAGGCCAGTCAAGTTCCTCCACCACAAACTCACTCACATGTCTTTATGGACCTTGCTTTGTGCACTGGTCCAAATCATTTAGTGGAAGGGGGATTATGGTGTGGGGTTGTTTTTCAGGGGTTGGGCTTGGCTCCTTGGTTCCAGTGAAGGGAACTATTAAGGCGTCAGCATACCAAGACATTTTGGACAATTTCATGCTCCCAACTTTGTGGGAACAGTTTGGGGATGGCCCCTTCATGTTCCAACATGACTGCACACCAGTGCACAAAGAAAGGTCCATAATGACATGGGTGAGCGAGTTTGTGGTGGAGGAACTTGACTGGCCTGCACAGTTTTGACCTCAACCTGATTGAACACCTTTTGGGTTGAATTAGAGCAGAGACTGCGAGCCAGGCCTTCTCATCCACTTCAGTGCCTGACCTCACAAATGCGCTTCTGGAAGAATGATCAAACAGTCCCATAGACACACTCCTAAACCTTGTGGACAGCCTTCCCAGAAAAGTTGAAACTGTTTATAGCTGTGAAGGGTGGGCCAAGTCAATATTGAACCCTACAGACTAAGACTGGGATGCCATTAAAGTGTGTGTGTGTGTATGTGTGTGTATATATATATATATATATATATATATATATATATATATATATATATATATATATATATATATATATATATATATATAAAATGTATATGTAATGCATGCATATGTCCCAAAACTTTTGGCAGTATAGTGTATGTTCGGGCATTGGAGCATACAGATTTACTGCAAACCACTTTTTTAATGCCAGGTATTTTCACTGTAGCCTGTTGATACAAATAACGGACGTTTTAAAAATGCCATAAACATAAGATGTGTTCATTCACAAGGCATTGAAGCACAATCCTAATAGTGTATACCTTGGTATGTGTGGCCCAATGTAAATGCCCGATACCTTCTGTGGCATCTCTAAAAGAACCCACGGGCTGTGTACATTAAATAAACCTCCTTGTTTAAAATGGTACAAATATACCATCCAGTGATGAGTGTTTGGCTAAGTTGTTGTTTTTTTTTTTATTTGAACAAAAACCTGTACCCCAAGAAGAATACATCAATGTACCGCCTATCAACCTACAGGTCTAAAACTTTTTTCATAGCAAAGCCTTGCCTGCGTGTCAGAAATGAAATCTGCACCTCACTTATTCTGTAATATAAATCCATAGAGAGCGTAGATAGAACTTGTGATTTGTATTTTGTGAGGTTGAAAATCATTCACTGAAAGTATTGAAGACTTTGGTGAGCAGAACAGACAGAAAACTGGTATTCTCAGAAAGAGGTCAGCAATAGTAGTAATACACAATGTACCGACATTTCATATGTTGTCTCCTCTGCATAAACTGTTCACTTTACATAAGTTTTTATTTATTTTCTTTATTCCAAACAGAACAAGAAGATGGTGTAGAAAACTGTGGGGAGGAGGAAAATGATGAAGAGAATAGTGCTAACAAATGTAAAGGTGCGTTTATTGCTAGACAAGGTTTACGTTTTTTTGTTTTCTTTTTTTCATTACCACCCCCTGTATCACTTTAGGAATAGACTTAAAGCGGTTATAAACCCTCACATATACCCAGTTATGTGACTGGCCTCAGGTGATACAAAGAGATGAAACAAATCCCCCCCCCCCCCCCCCCCCCCCACATAAGGTGTATCTGTCTATCTGCAGTCTTCTCTTCTCTACATCCGTTCAAAGTGCAGAATTTTATAAAGCTTGTCTGAGATGGTAGAGAGCTGATTATTACACTGCAGAGCTCAGTGAGGAGATCTCAGAGTTGATTGGAGGGAAGAGACCCTCCTTCACACAGGAACAGAGCTGAGGCTGTCAATCAGCTGGAGCTTTCTCCCTTGTCACCATTTTTTCTCTTGGTGTCAGGAAAACTTGTCAGAAGTGATTCATGCTGATAGTGGAGGAATGAAGTAACAGACAGAAATTACGCTTAGTGCTCCTAATTGAGACAGCTACACACTATAGAGGGATATGCTTTGTTCATATTTCATGTCTGAGGTTTAGGTTCTACGCCTAGAATTACAAATTGTTAAATGCTCATTATGTCTATGGGGTACAGCACTTTTACTTGCCTTACACCAATGATTGCTTGGCATCATCATGTACAATGCTGGACTAGTAACCCTGTATTATACGTTAACCGCTTCCCGACCGCCTAACGCCGATATACGTCGGCAAAATGGCACGGGCAGGCAAAATCACGTACCTGTACGTGATCGTGCATGTGCCTGCCTGTGGGACGCGCTCGCGACCCGGTCGGGAGCTCCGTGACCACGGCCGCGGGACCAGCGGACCCGATCGCCGCTGGTATCCCGCGATCGGGTTACGGAGCTGAAGAACGGGGAGAGGTTTGTGTAAACCTCTCCCCGCGCTTCCTACACTGCCTGTCATTGATCGGCTGTTCCCTGTCATCGGGAAAGCCGATCAATGACGTCAGACGTACAGCCACGCCCCCCTACTGTAAAAAAAAAACACAACACGTCACACTGACTCCTCCCCGCACCCTAGTGGTTAACTCCTTCACTGTCATTTACATAGGAATCAGTGCTATTTAAATAGCACTGATTTCTGTATAAATGACAAATGTCCCAAAAATGTGTCAAAAATGTCCGATGTGTCCGCCATAATGTCGCAGTCACAATAAAAATCGCTGATCGCCGCCATTACTAGTAAAAAAAATAATAATAATAAAAATGCTATAAAACTATCCCCTATTTTGTAAACGCTATAACTTTTGCGCAAACTAATCAATAATCGCTAATTGCGATTTTTTTTTTTTTTTTTTTTTTTTTTTTACCAAAAATATGTAGAAGAATACGTATCGGCCTAAACTGAGGAAAAAAAATGTTTTTTTATATATTTTTTGGGGATAGTTATTATAGCAAAAAGTAAAAAATATTGCATTTTTTTCAAAATTGTCGCTCTATTTTTGTTTATAGCGCAAAAAAAAAAAAAAAACCGCAGGGGCGATCAAATACCACCAAAAGAAAGCTCTATTTGTGGGAAAAAAAGGACGCCAATTTTGTTTGGGAGCCACGTCGCACGACCGCGCAATTGTCAGTTAAAGTGACGCAGTGCCGAATCGCAAAAAGGGGCCTGGTTCTTTGGCTGCCAATTGGTCCGGGGCTGAAGTGGTAAATGAAGCGAGAGTGCGACCACAGGCGTAAGCGGCTTAGATGGGAGGCAGTGTGCGAATGGTCGCATTGCTGGAGGGACTCGGCTGAAAGGCAGAACTATATATTTTTATTTCAGCCACTAGACATAACAAGCATTTTACTCTTTCAGCGCAATGGAACCACTGCAATGTTGGAATTTTTTCCAATTCCTTGAGTTTAACTTTAATAACCTTGTGAACTAGAAGAGAAAGACCACTTTAAATTGCAGTATAATGGAAAAAAGCAGGATACTATTTTAACTGGAGACTTGTATACATTGTGGTGTTCAGTAATGCATTGCCACCAATCAGAAGCTAGCTTCTAAGCAGTTTAAAATAGTCATGCTACTAAAGATTGATTTTTGATGGTTTCCTATTGGTTGCGGCACACCATTTCCCTTCTCTTGCCTTGTGTTCCTGCAAGGAAAATCTGTCAGCCTGTTAGTCATTTCTTGTCATTTACGTGGCATAATCTCCTGGCTCTCTTTACATGACAACTAGGAAAAATATTGTAACTCTTAGCTTAGTTGTGTATAAAAGGGTTACAGATCTTGTCTTTCTTCCTTCATTGTGTACATCACCAGACTTAGCCTGATTGTATTAATAATGATATTTAATGATTGGTAAGATGACACAGTGGAGTTAAGCCTGGATAAACTGTTCACCTATATTTTACAGGTAAATTTAACTGGAAGGGAACCATCAAAGCTGTATTAAAGCAGGCTCCCGACAATGAACTTCCCATCAAGAAACTGAGGAAGAAGGTAAACTGTGCTAATAAATATTTATGTATGGAATATGATCATCATATCGCATTCTAAACCCAAAATGCCTTTTCACATTTCCTGCCTAGAGCATATCTGCTATACATTCTTCATTGTCATACGGACATGTCACTTTCTTTTTTCCTATTATGGCTTCTTCCTATCTTCCTTTTTTTTTATTTTTTTTGCTGTTTCATCCTATAAACTTTTTAAGATGCTTGCAGGCTGTGTTCAAGGGACTGCGTATACATAGAAGAAAAAAAAAAAAAAAACAATGGAATCGCCATAACAAAATTAAAACTGAACTATTTAAAATGGAAATCCCGGTTTGAACTTTGTAAAACCTTTCTTTTTGAAATTTCTTATTCAAACTAGGCCCGAAATTTTAATTTGCTGAAGAGATAATAATGTTCTTTCCCATTCCAGTTTGTCTGAGGTCTAGTTAGTAAATATCCTATAATGTTTGTTTACACAAGCCACTTTATAATTTTAAATGCAGCGCTTATACACTAATTTATAGAATAAAACATCTCATATAAGGGTCCAATAAGTGCAGGTCCACACAAAGGGTTCTGAGATGGGTCCGTCACCAATTACAGAAGTTCACACTGACCCTACTAAATCAAAAGTAGTCAAATGCTCTTGAAAACAATCAACTCCAGTATGATGATGCATTCTTAAACACTGACTCGATCCAGCACGGACAATGTCTCGCTGCATAAGCATATGGAAATGGCCAAGGAGAGATTTCATTGGGCAGTATTACTGATAAAAAGATTTATTTAAGAAGCCAAAATATTCACAAACATAATAGTTAAAATTGCATGTAAATCCTCAACACTAAAGCCTGGTGCACACGATCAGATTATTGGACGAATTTTCGTCCGTTTTTTTTTTTTTCTTTTTTTGTTGCATGCTAGTCTTATAGCGAAAGGGAAAAGGTTACTCAACATACAAAAATTCTCGTACGACCGAATTCAACTTCAGAAACGATGCAACGTGTTGAATAGTTTTGTATGTGTTACATAGTTAGGTTGAAAAAAGACACGAGTCCATCCAGTTCAACCACAAATAAAAAAAAAAAAAAAAAATCATACAATTTCCATTTACCCCATTCTATACCCGCAGTTGATCCAGGAAGGCAAAAAAAACCCCAGAAGAGCATGATACATTTTTCTAAAGCAGGGGGAAAAATTCCTTCCTGATCCCCCGAGAGGCAATCGGATTTTCCCTGGATCAACTTTACCTATAAATGTCAGTACCCAGTTATATTATGTACATTTAGGAAAGTATCCAGGCCTTTATTAAAGCAATCTACTGAGCTGGCCAGAACCACATCTGCAGGGAGTCTATTCCACATTTTCACGGCTCTTACTGTGAAGAAACCTTTCCGTATTTGGAGATGAAATGTTCTTTCTGTTTCTGAGCATGCATAGTCTTGCTCTTACGATTTTTTTTCGGACGAAAACTGTACTAATTAAACGAAAATCGGACGTGGTGTTCACATACGACAAAAATCTTCTAGTCTTCACATCCAGTCATCCGGACAAAATTCGGAATCGGCTGTCGAAAGCATCGTATTAACTATCCAAAAATCGGCATATCGTTCATCGGACTAAATTTTACTTCTGATCATATGTACAGGCCTTTTAGAATGTTTCCAACCGGTAAGATGGCCGTCTACCAAGCGTGGCAACGTCACGTGACCAGACTCCTCCCAACGCGTACATGTGTGGAGAGCTAGAGTTGATTGTTTTTAGTGTATAAACGCTGCATTTATAATGTACTACTATTGATGTTTTATATACCAGGAGAATTGTCAGCTGCTTTACCTTACAACTTGTGAATTTATGAGTGTGGGTGAATTGTCAATTTTCGTTTCATAATTTTAATTGTTGTGGAAAAAAGTCCTCTGCATTTCATTTTGAGGCTGATTTTCTAATATCTTCCAAGACGGCTACTGTGGAAACCAGGTTTTTGCTTCCTGAAATGGTTACTACAATCTTGTACTGAGAAACTCTGTTGCAAATTACAGTATTTGTTAAAACAGGATAAGGCCCCTTTTACACAACTGTTCCAATGAGGTCGACCTGTCAGTTTTTTCCTCTTATATGATTGGACGGAACGTTCACCCTTCTGGACAGGCAGGTGTAAATGGGCTTGTATCCGTTTACACCCACCTACCTCCAATCTGATCTAGTACACTAAAAGAAAATGGAAGGGGACCCGTCCTCTTTGGTCCAGGTGGAGCGGATTGGATAGGACGACAGTCGGGTGTAAACAGACAGCGGAGTCGGACGCCCATAAAGCAGAGCACCACCCCATGTGAAAGGGGCCGTAAACTTCAGCATGGCCTTCTCCATCTTTAAAATAGCTTGTCAGTGTGCAACCAGGAGTTCAGGGCAGTGGCCCTTGAATTACAGGTCATATGTAGGAGGGGGGTGTTTGTTTCTCTTAAACTTAGGTCATTCATCGCCACACCTGATTGTGGTTTTAGATTCCTGTCAACTACTGGTAGTGGAGCCAATTTGAGAAACCATTATCCGTGAAGTGAGTTAGGGTATAGACAGCTGGGGCAATGGATGGCCTCAGACATACTGCATATTAGGGAATTGCAAGTTTGTGCACATGGGATTCACAGGGCAACCCCACCCTCTGAATACCATGAGGTGCTACTTAATGGTGGCTTACAGCACATCTTTTGCAGTAGCACAAAATGTATTCAAGCAGAGTTCTGCCTGCAGTTTTTTTTTTTTTTAAGTCAGCAGCTACAGATACTGCAGCTGCTGACTTTTTTAAAATAAGGACACTTACCTGTTCAGGGCGCCCGCAATGTCCTCAGCCGAAGCTGACCCGTCCCTCGGCTCCAGGTGGAGGCTCCAGCATCTTAAGTAAGGGAAGTGAAGCCTTGCGGTTTCACAGCCTGTTTCCCTATTGCGTGAGTCGCGCTGCAAGTTCTGACTGGTCCCTGCTGTCTTCTGGGACCTGTGTGTCTCCCAGAAGACAGCGAGGGGAATGGAGGAGGGCCCGGACATTGCGTAGATCACAGCGGATACTGCTGGAGCAAATACCTGTATTAGACCGGTATCTTCTCCCCTCTGAAAGGTGCCAAATGTAACACCGGAGGGGGGGGGGGGTAATCCGATTTAAGCAGAAGTTCCATTTCTGGGTGGAACTCCGCTTTAAGTAGTATACAAAATCTTTAACGGTGTGTTGCAGGCAGGTATGTTGCTCTACTAAGGTCTACCCCTTAATTACTCTAGTTTAGTTTTGTTCTTGCCAACAAGAATTCATTGGAGTAGATCTCATAATATTCTTGTAGGAGAATACCTGGAGCATGTTTGAGACCCTTTTAACGCTGTGTCACCCCGGGCGTCGGCGGTAAAGCGGCGCTATTTTTAGCGCTGCTTTACCATTGATTTAGAGGCGATATTCGGCTGCTAGCGGGATGGTTTTAACCCTTGTAGACTAAAGCTTGTAGACCTTCATGTAACATCTCCAAAATTCGCCCCTTTTGCCAGACTCCTCTACCCTACCAACCGCTCAGTGTCTGCTACCCCTCTCTGCCAATCCCTTCACTGGCTTCTGATTGCCCAGCGAATTTAAATTCAAAATAGAAACGACATACAAAGCCATTCACAACTCTGCCCGGAGCTACATCACCAATCTTGTCTCCAAATATTACCCAAACCACCCTCTCCGCTCCTCTCAAGAAATCCTCTCCCTTTTTATATTGTAAAGTGCTGCGTAAACTGTTGGCGCTATATAAATCTTAAACATCAAATATATAAGGAAATCGGTATTAACAAACTGTATAATACGACCTGTGCATCACATATTGCTCCAACAATAAATTGTATACAGCGAATTGAAAAGTGAACAATCAAATATATTGCATTAAGTAAAAGTCCATTTGTGACATAATATCCCAACACCAATCTTGTGCTTCTATTTAGTCATGTCTTCCAGGGCGTTCACCACAGGTGCTCAGATGTGACAGTGCCTGTATCCCGGCACTGGAGAAATACAATATGTGCAGATGGGCCTGTCAGTAAGAGGCCGTGCGATCTACGCCTCGCTCTCAATGCTGGGCCTGCTGGATAGTTGCATGGGACCCAAAAGTGGCGAATCCCCTGCTCCGACATATGTTCCACTGTGTTTGAGTCTTCAGGAAGAATTTGTCACAAATGGACTTTTACTTAATGCAATATATTTGATCACTTTTCAATGCACTGTATTCACTTTATTGTTGGAGCAATATGTGATGCACAGGTAACCTTATACAGTTTCTGTGAGCACGATTTCCTTATATATTTCATGTTTATGCACTAAAGGTGGATCATTCATCTTTTTAAGGGGCAGCTACACAATTTACACTGCACACTTGATGATTAAAATTTTCAGAGGGCGCAGTCATTTGTTTTTAAATCGCTGCTATATAAATCTTGTATAATAACTTGAAACGAAGTTCCACCGAAAAGTGGAACTTCCGCTCATTTGTCTCCTCTGGTGCCAACTTTGGCACCTTTTTTGGGGGGGAGCGAATTCCTGTCTTTAACAGGTATCCTGTCCCCACTTCTGGGAGTCCGATCCACGGCGCATTATGTCACAGCTCGGCTCCCTCCTCCTTCTCCACCGTCGGGCCAGTAGGAGCGGGGAGCTGTGCCTCGGGCATGCGCAGTGGGGACCCGACGTGAAGCTGTAATGCTACACTGCCGGGTTCCCTTACCCGCAATGGCGGTGCAGACATTGTTGGACTCTGGGACAGGTAAGTGTCCTAATATTAAGTCAGCAGCTGCAGTATGTGTGGCTTTTAATTTTTGCAGGGGTCGGTGGACCTCCTCTTTAAGGCTTTAGCAGTATTTTGCTACTTGGGAAATATAAGTTTGCCACCATATAATTGTGTTTTAATTGTATATTGATCACTGTTTAAAATGGCTTTTTTTTCTTAATCTCCTCGTAGGTTATCGCTCAGTATTATGCAGTATCCTCTGCCCAGCACAAGTCTGAAGAAGATGTTCTTGCTACCTTCAACAAGAAAATACACAGCAATCCAAAATTTCGAGTTTTGAAAGAGAGAGTAAAACTAATGAAATAGAAAATACATGTTTATTGTTCACCCCACAGGTTAAAGCGACACTGTCATCTTGCCCGTGCAGAGCAAATTGACAGTGTCTTTATAAAGGCTTCTTCCCCCCCCCAGTCCACTTAATACATTACCAGTCCCCTTTTGCTGCTCCAGCCTCTGCCACAGTGAGCAACAATACCTTGTGCTTGCAGCTATGAAGGATGAGCATGTGACCTGCTTGGGTCAAGGAGCCAATTGTTAGGCCTGAATACCGTCACATGAGGGAGACATTACCACTCCCCATTTGGTGCCAGGTGCAAGGGAGCATTGTGAAATGTTAGTTTTAGGGGAAATTGGGGACCTCTGACAAGACAATGTAAATTTTTTCTGCATTTGCAGTAATGTTGTAGAGAAGATCAGATGAATTGTGCAGCATTGTAGAACTTTTTCAATGGTTTGTCATATTTACGTACGTGGGTCCACTTAAACTTGTGACTTATGTAAACTTTTGTCCACCTAAAGATGTTGAGCAGCAGGCTGGCATGAAAAACTGGCTTCTAAATGTTTTTGTATGTTTGTTAACAAACATGGCTGAGTGCTGAACAAGCCTTGAAACCCCAGGTGTTCTAATAAGCAAGTAGTGACTTCAATTTATCCAGTAATACTTGAAGCCTAGTCACTGAGTCACTGCATATTAAAGGATAAGTTCATCCTTTGGAACATGTAACACCCTTCTGTCATGTTCCAGCAGCTCAGAAATCAGAGAATGTTTTTCTAATAGTTTCAGGTTGTCAGATCTGAAAACTCTGAAGAAATCTTGGCACTTGAGCTCTCCAGTTGATTTAGGAAGTGTTGTGTGATTCAAACTGCCAATATCCCCAAAACGCTATGATCTTACACTTGGGCCCCTTTCACATATGCTGCCTGATCAGGTTCGCCTGTCAGTTTTGCAGGCGGAGCTGATCAGACGATCCATTCACCGAGGGATGTCAGCTGTGACATGTCCACTGACACCCGCCGCTATACGATCCGATCTGGTCTGCCAAATCCAAACGGCTGGAGACCCCATTTTCCATCCACCTGGCGGATCTTTTTTCCATCCGATCTCCCATAGAGGAGAGCGGGACTCTGACAGATTCATCTCTGCACAGTGAGCGTAGACGGACCTGTCATCCGCCTGCTCAGCAGAGATCAACAGATCAATCTCCCGCTCAGCAAGGGGAGTCTGTCAAAATGGAAATTCCCTGTGTGAAAGGGGCCTTATAAGTAGCTTATCTTAGTAAAATTTTTCATAACAGCCTTTGTCTGCAGAGCCACATTTATAACATTTAACTAGCATAGTTTTTTTTCATTCCTAAACAAATGCTTTGTGAAGTATGTACAGGGATTCCATGTTGACATGCTTACTGGGACTGTTTTAATGCACCTGGGAAAGATAGCTGTATTGTTAGGCTTGGACCTTCATTAAAGCAATTGTAACATTCTAATAAAAAGGACATTTCTTAAGATTTGCTATGTACATACTGTAAGTGCAGTGAAGTTATATGTAATATTTACATTGGTCACTGGACATGATTCATAGTTTTACAGTCTACTTATTTGGTGTATGGCTCAAGTGACTGCTTTTATTGTTAAATATGAACATAAGACTGCATGTATGCTAGAGAATTGCATGGTGTTTCCCAGGCTTAGTAATTTATCATAAATCTTTTTTTTTTTTTCTTCTTCTTCCCATTACCTTTTAGTACTGGTTCACGACCTGTCAGGTGACTTAGCCGCCTGGCAAGTCATGCTCCATGCAGTGCAATGGAACCGTTCTAATAGGAGTGACTCAAGTCGCTCCGACTTAGAAAAAGGTTCCTGTACTACTTGGGGGAGACTTTGGATGCGGCTTGCATTGACTTCTATTAAAGAAGTCGTTTGCAAGCCACAATGAGGTTGCGCTGTGCGGTGAGGCTTCAGAGTCGGATGACTTTGAAGCCGCCCCGGTGTGAACCGGCTCTAAACGATAGATATTCATTAACAACTTCCAGCACATGCTCCATTTTATACACCGGGATTTACTAAATAACTGATTTGTTGTTCGCTTCTATAGTAAGGTACACAATTTACTCCTGGATGTCAAAAACCCTTAACCACAGGAGATGTAAGTCTTGTCATTGTGCTACCACTTACAAAGTTTTAGTGGTCTATAAAGACTGCCTACAAATTGTTACTAGAGAGGACTGATGGTTATCTAATCTGCATCCTCATTCAATAAAAAGTTCTCATTTTAAAGTGCAATACCTCTTAACCAATTAGAATTCACTGCAGAAGAGTGGTCAGTACAAAGACTAGATGCTATGGGATATTGCACTGTCTATGGAATAAGTCCACTTGTGTGTTATGGTGGCCTTCAACATTCTATACAACTTGAGTGTTTTATATTTCAGGCTAAAGGCTGGTACACACGGGCTGAATATGAGCCTTTTTTAACAGAAACCGACCAACATTCGGCAAGTGTGTACAGCAGCCTATCTGGCTTCTGATGGATGGGCATGCTGGAAAACCAGCATCCGATCGGCATCCATCTACCAGTGCTAATCAGTGTGTTCTGGTGGGCGGAGGGGGGGGGGGGGTAGGGTAGTCCCCCTGTCGGAACACAATAGGTCAGCGGGGAGATTGCTATACTAACATGGCTTGGTTATTACAGTGAGCTCCTCAGTTTATCTAGTGTCTACCAGACTTTACACTGAGAACTTAAACAAAAAGAAAATCTAGCCCAAGTGTGAGCACACCCTTGTGCTGGTCATACACAAGGCTACTACGTTATTGTTCTATATAACGATCTAATTTAGAATCCTCATATCTTTCAGATATTCACAACACTGATTAGACAGTTTGATCACTACAAAAAAGTTTTAATTGAAAAGATCCTGGTGGAAAGTATAATTGAATCTGGCCAGATAATTTTATCTGCTGTGCTGAAAAGCCATTTCCAATGAATGATTGCTTGAAACCGTAAAATCCTTTGTTTTTTTAATTAGTTATAGTTGCTTTTATTGCCAGCATTGGGCTTTTAGAGAATAAAACTAATAAGGCCGAGCAAAGTGTAGGTAGTGATGTCCAGAAAATCACATTGGTCAAATTTTTGCTTTTAGTGCATTATAGTAATAACTTTAAAAAAAGGTTTGGATTGGTTGTCATGGATTGATACATATTGCTGTTCATTAGTAATAAGCTAATTTGATTATTGGCCTCTAATGATTTACGTTGATGTCTGCAAAATAAAAACTCAGTTTTGCTCATTGGGAAAAAGTGAAATTGAGTCTGTTTCACTAACATTAATGCCCGTTCACACTAGCGCGATTTCGTCTGCGTCCGCTGTTGTGTTGCAGTTCACAATAAAGGTCACATTGTTCTCTATGGTGTCCGTTCACATCAATGAAGCATGGTGCAATATTTTTGAAAAGGCACAATGCTTCTTTTGGTGTAGCATAACGTAGTGCGTTTTTGGCAAGGTTTTGTGTTTTTTTTTTTCAAGTTCTAGTAAAAAAAAAAAACATGCATAAAAAATCGATACAAAACCGCACTGAAAATGCATGATTATGCAGCAGCATTAATGTGAACCCAGGCTTAGGTGAAATTGGTTATTTTGAACTGCAATCACTTCATTGTTCTCAGTTTATGATGCCAGAAGTTTGCAATACCATAAGACGTTTTAAAAGCCTGGATTGTAATATGAATGTATGTTCCTAGGACTGTACACTGAATGACACTTGGGCAGCATTGTTTTCATGTAAAATAGGAAAAGATAAGAACATTTTAAATATAAGCAATATTGTTTTTAAATAAAACAAGTTCAAGTTTATGGCGCGTAGAGTTTTATTTTAAGATTATTTCCTTTGCTGTTTCTTCACTGTGTATGCTAAAATCCAAATGACTCTTCTCAATCTGCTTTTCATGTCTCCCAAAGCTAGAGACAAGTAAGCATTTGAAACGCCACCCTAACAAAGCCTGAACTGAACTAGCTGCAGTATTTGTGGAGCAGAAAACCAATTTGGCCAAGTTTGGAGGGTTTTTGGCCAATAAAACAAATGGTTACCTTTTTTATTTCTTTCTTGTCCTTTTGAGGGGCACCTGGAGCCTTAAAACGTAGGGTACATTGCTGCCTTCAGAAGGACTGGACCATGGTAAACCAGGAAAAAAAAAAAACTGAAGGCCAGACCGGGATAATGCTTCCTACTACCAGCATGCCTCTGTTAAGACTAAATCCATGTGTTTTTTTTTTTTTGTTTTTTTTCCCCTTTCTCTGTCAGCCAGGATTCTTCCCTACATCACTGCCTCAGCTTCATCCCTCCGATTGCAGCTTTTGAATTATGCAGGCATAGTCTGGAAGTGACATATAATTTGCGAGTACTTGAGACCATGCCTCGTATTTATTTTTCTATTACATTCATATGCATAGGATGCTTTAGCTATAGTGCTGGACTTCAGACTTAGAAGCAGCTTTTAATATCAAGGATGAAACTGGAATAAGCAAACATCTTCCTTAGCGTTCGGTAACATTCCTTTCTTGACTCCCTCAACCAAGATGCTGCCTGCAAGGTCTGCCAAATCCTTAGATATACCTTCTTCCGTATAAAGGTGCTCCCTGACTTTACAGAGTGGGGCAGATGCTTAGCTTGTATCTCAGATGCTCTGGTGTGGGAGGTGGTGTGCCAGGGCTACAAACTGGTTTTGCTCCCTGCCTGTCAGTTTCTTACCTCCACCCTTCTGTTGTTGCCCCATTTCCCATGGCACCGCAGTTTCAGGGGTTTTACTCAATACTGTTCACTGTTACCAAGTCCAATGTGGGTATCCTCCTTTATTCTGTATTTCAAAGCTTTGAACCAGGGTGTCTCAGAGCTGGTGACTCGACAATCCATTTCTGGAGTCGGGGAGGTCCGTTCTGTGTCTTTGGAGGATTCCAACGAGAGCGACCAGGCTGTTGGGCTGAGGAGGAGTCCTGAGCCCTTGGCAGATGACATGGTCATCTTTATTGTCCTGTCAATTGGCGTCCTGGAATATTGTGGGATTTCACTGTCTTTATAGCATTTGATCAGGCTGCTGGGGGGGTCATCTGTTCTCGGTTCAGCCAGACAACGCCACAAAAGTGGCATACTTCAAATATTAGTCTTGCCGCACCAAGTAAGGTGGCTTAAGATCATGTACAGAGCGGAATTTTATGAAAATTGGTCCCTACACCCATAGGTGTTCCCAAGACCTGTGTTGCAAGTGGGGGACACTGAATATGGACTTCCTGGTTTAACAAAACCAATTTTTTCTTCTAATTATAGGGACCCTTTAGAGAAAGTTGTGGTTGCTTTGGTGGCTCCGCGGGGCTCAGTAGACCCTGATCTATGCCATTCCTACCCTGAAACTTCTTCCTTGTCCTCTTCACTGGATCAAACTTTAGGGCATTATGGTTATCCTCATTGCTCCAGCATGACCCTGTGGATGTGGTAACCTAACCTGGTAAGGCATATGCTCTGTGGTCTCTACCTAATAGTTGGGAGTCTTCTGTCCCAAGGACTGCATTGTCATCCTGCTTCAAGATCTCTGGCTTTACCGACATGGTTATTGAAGCCCAAGTTCTGAGGTACTGGCATCTGTGATTCCTATATTGCTAGCAAATCTACATCTCGCAAGGTCTATTGCACATGGAAGACATTCTCCATTTGATGTAAATTCTCACCTTCTGGTTGCTTGGCATGGAACAGCGCCCAGCTCTTAGCACTGTCATGGGTCAGGTTTCTGCCCTTTCTTTACTGTTCTAGACCATTGGCCTCTCAAGTTTGACCTTTGTGCATTGGGTCTCTCATATAGCTCACCTATCAATTCCCTCTGTGACTGTGGGGTCTCAATCTGGTTCTCTGCACTTCAGACACTGTCATTTCTACCTATTAGGGACATTCCTCCCTCTACTCTCACCTAAAATGGTGTTTCTTGTAACCATCACCTCTGCAAGGTGATTTTCTGGTTTGTTTATTCTGCAAGGAACCCTTTCTGGTCCTGCAGAGGGATATGGTGGCGTTGAAGCCCAGGAGTTTCTTCTTGCCTAAGCTAGTTTTCTACTTTCGCCTCAATCAGGGCATCATTCTTCTGTCCCTTTTTTGTCTTTCTCCAAATTTCCCTTCGTTGGCTGGATGTTTTTGAAGCTGAGACTATCTCTCAGCCACTACTCATTCAGGAAGACTGATTCCTTTTTGAAATCTCAGATGAACTGCCGAAACGTGAAGCTCCTTATGTGGAACTCTGGCTTCTTGTTCCACCTTCTCAAGGTGGCTCAGACAGACCTTTTGTTTTATCATCTGTTTCCCAGATTTGCAAGCCTGATGATCTGTTCAAAAGTTCTACCGGCTGAAGCTGTGACCTTATCTGATGTCAGCTTTGGGCTCAAAAGTCCTTCAGGCTCCCTTTTAAACTGTAGGAAGTCTAGTTTTCTGTTTGTCCTTGAGATTGTTATTGAATGTTTGCTGTGTTGCTCACCCCTCAGTAAGGCTGCTTTTGGATTACCAAAGATTTAACGCTGCCACCAAAGTATGCAATACATCGACAGCAAAAGGGGTTCTGCACACAATCCTGGCTACTATACTCTGACAAAAGCAGACTGTCGGCTGTCAGATGGAAGTGATCAATTCCACGCACCACAACACTGTCCCTGGCAACATCTGCGTGCCATTAGGTTCACTGGAGAGCAGATGACATATCAGCTGTCTTTTTGTCCCCTGATGTCTCATTAAAGAGAAAAAAATCAAATGGTGGATTTAAATTTTTTTTTTTTTTAATTTTAAGATACAAATGTTTTTTGTGATCATGTTCTCAACACCTGCTTTCCTACAAAACTGAGGCATGTTGATAATGGGTGGGGTTTTTCTAGGTTAATCTGTGCACTGTAGAGTAGTAGCCAATGCATTATGCCCTGTTTTGGTACACTGCATGGTTAAAAAAAAAAAATGGTGCATTTGCTGTCAACACAATGCATATTAATATTCTATTTAATGCAAACCACAAGGGTTTTTAAATTGTCAACTCCCTAGAGCTCATTTACACTTGCGTTGGCCTTCTCAAGAGTTATACGCAATAGATTGTTTTTCAGAGGGTGCTTGACAGGTGGAAAGGAGGTATTGTTGACTTCATGGCTGTTTTAACCCCTAAACGCCAGCTGCACACACTGCAAATGTGTGCATTGCATGCGGTTGCGTCGTAGCCCCCATGGGTCATGTTCAGCAAGCAGTACATCGGCGATAATTTTTGCCGGTTCACAATGCAAAGTGTTCTGGCTGTGGCATCTGGTTTCCCCTGTTTAACATTGAACAGAAACACCCTAAACATAATATGAAATTGTGTACCAGGTCATGGTTTACCATTTGGTTTCGTAATCTGTTAAAGGAACATTTTATAACAAATGTGCTAAATATTATTGGCAGTACATTACAAATTAGACTTATAATACATGGCAAACAATGATCCAGAAATAATCATTGAAAGTTATGAAATCTTTGTACACATTTACTGTAAAATATTGCAACTGTTGACATGGGTTAGGCTGAGTTTCCTGAAACTTTTTACACAAATGTTCTGCTTACGCACCTGAACACAAGTAGGAAATATTGCAAATAATTATTTACTTGTAACCAGAGAACATTTAGGAAACGGATATTGTTTCCATCTATTTAAGGCTGCTCCTTGAGCAATTTGTAGTTGCACTTTTGAGTGAATAATAAACCAAGCTTTCAACTTGGCCCATATTCCTCCCCAAAGCCTTGCCTGAAAAGTATGGAGAAGCTGTCAATCCTTCTCAACCCTAGGTTTCCTCCAAAGGTTTCTTTGAGCAATGGTGGAATGATTTTCCAGCTGATGGTGTCTGCGTAGTTCTAGTACTGATGTCAATTACCAGTGGTCCCTACATTGACCAACAAACTGTAGGGGCATTTCTTGTCTGACCGCCAATGTAAGAGGACACCTTTTGCACCACCAATTTAAGATGACACTTCTACTGACCACCACTGTAAAAGGAAACTTTACACTGATTGCCATTTTATGAGGACACCTTTCCTACTGACCACCAATATAAAAAAAAAAATCTCCTAGTGTGTGTATGGGGCCTAAGGCTGCCCGTACATTATACAATTTTCTTGAACTATTTTCCTTTAGATTTACCAAAACCATATGAGGTCAAACCTGAACACTTAATTTGTATGCAATCAGGCAGGCCCTTGCACTACATAGTTGAAGGTAGATTTAAAGGAAATTGAACAAGAAAATTGTATAATGTAAGGCCAGCATTGGTGTGGTATTTGTATTAGGAATCTATTGCTGTGAACCTACATCATGCGTTCAAAGGAGCTGTCCATGCGAGTTAAACGGCCATTGTAAGGCTTCAAAAATGAAACAAATCCATCAGAGAGATAGCAGCAACAACATTACCAGTGGCCAAATCAACAGCTTGGTACATTCTGATGAAAGAAGAATTTACTGGTGAGCTCAGCAACATAAAAAGGCCTAGACGTCCACAGAAGACAACAGTGGTGGATGATCGCAGGACCCTCTATGGTAAGGATAAAACCCATTCACAACATCCAGACAAGTGAAGGACACTCTCCAGGAAGTGGGCGTATCATTGTCAAGTTTACAATCAATAGAAGACTTCACGAGAGCAAATACAGAGGGTTCAACACAAGGTGCAAACTATTCAGAAGCCTGGAGAACAGAAAAGCCAGATAAGACTTTGCCAAAAAATATCTAAAAAAGCCAGACCAGTTCTGGAGAAGCATTCTTTGGACGGATGAAACTAAGATTAATCTGTACCAGAATGACCGGAACAAAAAAGTGTGGAGAAGGCTTGGAACAGCTCATGATCCAAAGCAAACAACTTCATCTGTAAAACATGATGGAGGCAGTGTGATGGCATGTGCATGCATGGCTTTCAGTGGCACTGGGTCATTGGTGTTTATTGATGTGACAGAAGCAGCCAGATGAATTCTGCAGTGTTTAGAGATATACTGTCAGCCCAGATTCAGCCAAATGCAGCAAAGACGATTGGACGGCGCTTCACACTACAGATGGACAATGATCCAAAACACACTGCAAAATCAACACAGGAGCATTTGAAGGAAAAGTAGTGAAATATTCTGCAATGGCAGGGTCAATTACCTGATCTCAACCCAATTGAGCATGCATTTCAGGCAAAACTAAAGGCAGAAACACCCACAAAGAACAACTGAAGACAGCTGCAGTTGGACCCTGGCAAAGCATCAGAAAGGAGGAAACCCATGGGATTGCAGGCTTCAATATTCCAAACAAAAAACAAACGACAAAAGAATGGAGTAAACATGGCCGCGGCACTTTATTGGTTTAAATAATTAACAAAATTAATTTATAATGATCTTTCAAGATATGCATTTGAAGCAATAAATCTGCTCAGTCCTCATAACTTAAGCATAAATTAATCAAAATTATTAAACAGTCCCCCTTGAAACAAGGTGACAATCCTCTTAAAGTGCCAGCGACGAAGGGTGAGAGGGAGAGAAGCCTGTAGTGTTGCTGCCGGCCTCTCTGAGGGAAGACTGCTGAGAGAAGCCCCTTTTATAGGGAATTCCAAAATTCGGGCAAAAATTAGAAGCTTTCTTAAAAGGGCAATAGAAATAATATAATATAGTACAGAATGAAGGAAACCCATGGAATTGCAGGCTGCAATATTCCAGATAAAAAACAAACGACAAAAAAATTGAGTAAACATGGCCGTGGCACTTTATTGGTTTAAATAATTAACAAAATTAATTTATAATAATCTCTCACGATATGCATTTGAAGCAATAAATCTTCTCAAGCATAAATTAATCAAAATTATTAAACAGTCCCCCACCTAGGGACTTGCTCTGAAAAACAAGGACTGGCTTTCCCCCAAAACCGGGGCCATTTCTATGCAGAATTGTATGAATTAATATCAAGACCAATTTCAGACAGATGGATACCATCCTGTCTATACAGGCCTGGAATACCTCCTTCCAATTCAAAATGCCGAAATGAGAAACCATTGATGATAGACATGAATTTTTCAATGGACCTGTTGATTTGTTTCCTGATCTTTTCCAAGGGTTTTAAATCAGGAGAATACCAGGTCAATCGGGGTATCCTTTTGGAAAAAATTAATAGTAGTAAATTAATGGAGAATTCTCGTCGGAAAAAGCTCTGATGGTTTTCCCGTCGGAATTTCGCTCAAACTGTCTTGCCTACACACGGTCACACCAAATTCTGACGGTCAATAACACCACGCCTTAAAAAACGTTTGACTGCACTATTAAAGGGAAGTTTAATGCTTCTGAGCATGCGTCGAATTGTTTCCGAGCATGCCTCGGAATTTTGCGTGTCGGAATTGCATACATACGATCGGAAAATCCAATAGGTTTTCCGTCGGAAAAATTAAGAACAGGTTCTCAATCCAAAGTCCGTTGGAAATTCCGACAGAAAAAGACCGATGGGCATACACACGGTCGGAAAATCCGATGAAAAGCTCCCATCGGACTGTTTCCATCGGAAATTCCGACCGTGTGTACGCGGCATAAGTGTATAACTAAGATAGACGGGAAAGGCCAATACTGAAACAACTGAGACAAATGAAAATACAAATTACACCACTGAAGACCCCTTATTCCCTTCCAAAAAAAAAATAAAAAATAGTCAGGATGCAAGCCAAGATTTTCAGTATAGCATCACTGGGAAGCTCTCTTACAAGCCTAGCAAATAAAGGAGTGTCCAATAATCCAAATTTAAAGTTTTGTTACCTGAAAAATCTGAGACAAGTCAGGGCGAATATACAAATTAAATCTCTGAGAATCCCATCTCCCCAGCTTTTTTATAATTGAATCTGCAAGGCCCAATCTAGCAGCTTCTGTGGCTGCACCTATGCGAAAAGAATGTAATGAAAATTTGAAACCCTGAATGATTAATTAAGCCAAACTTTTTCTGAAAACAGAATTAAACTGATATTTTGTGACTAGAGAGCAATCTTCATAAATTAAAAAATTATTCATACTCATTCTAGTCTCAAAATACCTACCTTAATCGTTCTCTTCGTTCTTCTCAAGACCTCCTGCTCTCTAGCTCTCTCATCACCTCCTCCCCATGCTAATTTTCAGGACTTTTGCAGAGCCTCTCCAAGCCTATGGAACTCCTTACCCTAATCGGTCCATCAAGCTCCTACTCTATTAGCTTTTAGACGATCCCTGAAAACTCTCCTCTTCAGGGAAGCTTATCCTACCCACACCGAACAACTGTATTTTCATTTTGTCCATCTGATCATCCCCACAGTTATTACCTTTTTGTTTCAACTTGACCGTCCCTTCTAGATTGTAAGCTCTAACGAGCAGGGCCCTCTGATCCCTCCTGTATTGAATTTTATTGTAATTGTACTGTCTTCCCTGATGTTGTAAAGCGCTGTGCAAACTGCTGGCGCTATATAAATTCTGTACAATAATATTCTGGATTGAATAATATCACAGATCAATTTAACGGGGCAGATATCGGGAACAGCGCAAGCTTGAAGATTCATAGCTAGTCAGTTTTGGATTTTTTGATCAGAATATTGACACTAGAGGGTAAAAACGATATCGCTAAAGCCCAATCCTGACCTGCCTTTTTTGTTCTTTGGTACTAATTCTGATATCCTTAATGCGGCAAAGAAGGCCACAACAAAAGCAGTTTTAAATAACAAGGCTTCATAAGAAGAGAAGCAAACTAAATGAGTAGATTAGCAAATTTTTTTCAAAATATCCATAGAAATGGGGCACCTACCGTCGGCCACAAATCATGCCTTTCTATAATACTTTGTTTAATGGAGAAATAGCTGCTACAAGCAGGAAATTGATGACGTTTGAAGAAAAATTAAATTCCTGCTAGAGTTTTTACTACCTGACTATGAGATAGATTTTGCTGCATTAAAGAACATAGGCTAAACTGTGTGCTCAGATGGTGAAATTGGATCAAAACCACACAATATATTAAGATAACCATTTCTCCCATGCGAGTATTCAGTCCATGTATTAGGTGCTATAGAACTTTGTATTGCCTTGCTGACAATGGTCATATCAAGTCCCAAAGATGGGAATACAACACCCTCCAGATCTGCACTTGGGAGCAGCTGCCTGAACCACGAAATCTGTGAGCGAGACAGAGCATCTGCCATGTTCAATCTTCCAGAGATAAACTTTTCTTTTACCCAAATGTTAAGTTTTAGGCAAAGAAAAACAAAGTAATGCAATAATTTGATGACAAAGACTGATTTGGAAACTAAACTATTGCAAAGATAACGCCTTTATTATCCGATTGGACAAGTAATACAATCATTTGATGACACAGACTGATTTGGAAACAAAACTATTTATTTCAAAGATAATGCCTTTATTATCCGATTGGACAATAATGCATTTGTTAGCAAACAAATGACCCCACACTTCCAAAGCTAGAATGATTGGAAATAACTCCAATAGCATAATACACTTTGTAGCTTTTTTAACTATCCAAAAATGGGGCCAGGCGCCCCAGCACCAGTATGTTCTAAAGATTGCTGCGAAGCCCTTGGACCCTGCAGCGTCCGTATAAAGTTGCAATTCTGAGTCCAAAACTATATCTGTTTGAAAATAGGACCTGCCATTGTAGTCATCAAGGAACTGTGACCAGATGATCTTCTTTAAGATCCTTTGTCATCCAGACATGCTAAAAAGGTAACTTCAATCCAAAAGAGGCGAGGGAAAGGCATCCTGGAAAAAATTCTCCCTACTGGCATAATCCTAGAGGCAAATGACAAAAGGGATTTAAGTTTTTTTCTTAATAAAACTTTTCTCCACCGAAGAAAAAACAGAATACAGGACTTAAGTCTCTCTATTTTAAGTTCAGGTAGTCTTATAAACTGCAATGAAGCAGTGGGAAAAAGTTTTCTTAAAAGCTAAAGGAATTCCAAAATGATTTGATATATAAAAGAAAAGCTTTAGTAAATGAAAACAAAGTGAAGAATCAGGAGGGCTAAAAATCATCTAAATAATGGATTATATTATCAAAACTGGATTCATAATCAATGACCCATTGCAGAAGAGATGCAAAGGTTTCAAAATAGGAGCAAGACAGCGAGCAGCCCATGGTCAAACACCTGTCAAAGAAAAATTGCCCTTAAAAGTAAAAACCAAGGGAGTTAAAACATTCAGGGTGCTATAGGTAACAACCGGAAGGCTGATTTGATATCTGCCTTAGCAAGCAAGGTACCAGAACCATTTCCTTATCTTGCTAATGGCGTCATCAAATGTTGAATAACTGACCGATAAAAGTGAACTATCAATGTGATCATTTAAAGAGTCCCCTTTGGGGAATGAAAGATGATGGATGAGCCTAAAGGAGTTTGGCTCTTTTTTGGGGACTATACCCAGAGGTGATGACCGAAAATTCTGAAAAGGAGGAGATAAAAAACGACAAGAAACCCTTCCTTCAGAAGTTTCTTTGAAAATTTTCTCCCTAACAATGTGTTTAAACTTATCAACTGACTTTAAATTACAGACTAAGGAACAACCCTAACCTTCAAAAATAGGGAGCTGAAAACCTTCAGCAAAACTTTTAAGAAGGTGACCTGGCACAGGCAGCCATTTCAACACAGCCTGAGACACACACAACTCTGAGGCTGAGGAGATGGAGGGAGAAGAGGAGACTGAACAGCTGACCCTGGCTACTATACTGTGGGCTGTTAATAAATGTACTGCTTCAGTTAACAAGATTGATTTGGTGGCCTGAAAGAGGAAGTGACCAGACAAGAGCTGCAAAAAATCAGGGAAAGAACAACTGCAGCTAAAAGCAGGATCAGTGACTTAGAGGACAAGCTCCCTCCTCTAGTCAGGGAAACACAAGCTAACACCAGGCTGATTAAAACAGTTGACATGCAGGCTGACGACCTAGAAAATAGAATGAGATGTAACAATGTGCACATTGTGGGTCTCCCTTAAAAAGTAGAGGGTAGAGACCCCAGGGACCTTGTGGAGCATTGGCTAATTGAGATATTTGGGAAGAAGGCCTTTACCACATTGTATGCAATTGAAAGAGCACATAGAGTTCCCTTGCAGCCCCTTCCACCTGGCCATCCACCAAGACCAATGTTGGCTCGGCTTTTACACTACAGAGATAGGGAGATTATTCTGCGACTGGCCCTGGAAAAGCAAAACATCCAGTTTAATGGAGTACGGATCTCCTTTTACCTCGACTTTTCTTCATGGGCAGAAGTGCAGGGCCCACTTTACCAAAGTCAAAAGGCGTCTACAAAATTGCAGGCCCCATACGCTATGCTCAAGCCAGGCTTCGTATGACGGCACGGGGACAAGCACATTTCTTTGAAAATGCATCAGATGCCAACGAGAATGCTTTCCATTGGGCCAGGAGGCTGGTGGGAGAAGACAACTGAGCCCATTTTATGCACCTTGGCTTTCCACATGAAGGCTTGCTGGGCCTTGTCACACTGTGCTACTTCTGTGCCTGTGCGATGAGACTGGAACATGCATACCTTTTGTTAACAAAGAGCATTTTTCTACAAAAGTTTTCTACCTAGTGAAATGTTTTCCTTTTTTTTTTTTTCTACTCTTCATTATGGTCAGAATTGGGTCCCTGTTGGATCCTACTCCGCATATGAAGAAGAGGTTGTCCTACCAAAGTTTGGGACGTGCCTGGAACTGTAACAGATACTGATCGCTGGGCCTTCCGGACCAGGCTGGGGGCCAGTGAATGGCAGCCTCTGATTCTTTGTCTGCCCTTTGGGCACATTCTATGGGCTGAACTACCTGAGTTTGTAGTGGCATGCCACTTTTCTGTTTTGTTCTTTTTATCACATTTCTTTAGAGCCTTACCTCCTTTACATGACATTTCTCCAAAGTTAACATTTGCATCTGTGCATCTACATGACAATTTGATGTGGGACATTATGCTTATTACTTACCTTCCTATGTTTACACAAATGGATCTAAAATGGCCACGTTCCAGTGATATCATGGAATGTTAGAGGGATACATGACTCCCTGAAGTGCACCATGGTATTTACCTCTCTACGCAAAAACGTACCTGCCATTTGCTCATTGCAAGAGACCCACCTGACTCCTGATTCAATTTCTTGCTTGAAGCTATCATGGGTGGGGTGGTCCTATAATTCCACTCACACTTCTTACTCGAGGGGTGTGAGTGTACTGATTTGCAACTCTTTAGATTACCAGGAGATAGAATGTGTGCTGGATGCAGAGGGGAGATATGTAATATTGCTATGTCGTATATTTGCCTTGAAATATATTCTTCAATTTGTATACGTTCCGCCTCCATACAATCGCCAGGTGCTCAAGGTAGTACTAAAATATCAGTTGTGCCACCAGGATATTCCCCTATACATTATGAGGGATTTTAATAGTTATTTGGACCCTGCAATAGATGAACATCCTCCAGTGAGCTCAGTACGTGGCTCTTACCATACGCCCTTGAAAAAATGTATTGAAGTGGGCTGGACTGATGTCTGGTGCGATAAACACCCAGGGGAAAAACAATTCTTCTACTTCTCTAAATCATACATGTCCCTATCCCAAATAGCTCTTATGCCGCGTACACACGAAGGGACTTTTACCGGCGGACCTAGTCCAGCGGACAATCCGCCGGACTTTCCAGCTGGCTTCGCCGGACTTTCCGAGCGTGTGGACTTGCCCACACACGCCTGGACTTCTCCGGCGGACAATCCGCTGGACAAAGTCCGCGGGACTTTTGAAAATGAACGGACTTGCCCACACACGGAGCAGTCCATTCATTTCGAACGTAACTTCAGGTACGTAGCTAGCGTAGGCAGTAAATGCCGGCGCGCTAGCTCCGTCACCTGGCATGGATTTAAAGGGAATCCCCACGCCGAAAAACGGCGTGGGGGTCCCCCCCAAATCCATCTCAGACCCTTATCCGAGCACGCAGCCCGGCAGGCCAGGAAAGGGGTGGGGACGAGCGAGCGCCCCCCCCCCCTCCTGAGCCGTACCAGGCCGCGTGCCCTCAACATGGGGGGTGCCCTGGGGAAAGGGGGGCCGTGCGGCCCCCCCCACCCCAAAGCACCTTGTCCCCATGTTGATGAGGACAAGGGCCTCTTCCCGACAACCCTGGCCGTTGGTTGTCGGGGTCTGCGGGCGGGGGCTTATCGGAATCTGGGAGCCCCCTTTTATAAGATCTTATACAGATCCCGGCCCCCCACCCTATGTGAATGAGTATGGGGTACGATGTACCCCTACCCATTCACCTAAGGTGTAAAATGTAAAGTAAAAAAAACACACTTTTGAAAAAATAATTTATTGCACTGCTCCGGGGGTCTTCTTCCGTCTTGGGGGTCTTCTCGCCGGACTCCTCTGACATATACGCAGCTCTTTTACCGAGCGGAGAAGTCCGGCTACCTTCTTCGTCGTCGCCGCCGTCGTCTGGGGGTCTCGATCCGCCTTCAGGGGTCTTCCGGGTCTTCCGGGGTCTCTTCTGTTCTTGGCGCTGTCGTCGCTTTCTGCGCCTTCTTCTTCTTCTTCTTCCGCCTTCTTCTTCTTGTTCTTCTTCTTCTTCCGATGTTGACACGTCGCTCTCTCTGGCCGGAATGCCAGAGCCGCGCTGTGCTGGGACTTATATAGGGACAAGGGGACAGGGTCACATGCTCATGTCACATGGTGACCCTGCCCCCTTGTGATGTCACAGTCCCGGAGGATGCTGGGACTGTGACATCACAAGGGGGCGGGGTCACCATGTGACATGAGCATGTGACCCTGTCCCCTTGTCCCTATATAAGTCCCAGCACAGCGCGGCTCTGGCATTCCGGCCAGAGAGAGCGACGTGTCAACATCGGAAGAAGAAGAAGAAGAAGAAGGCAGAAGAAGAAGAAGAAGGCGGCGCAGAAAGCGACGACAGCGGCAAGAACAGAAGAGACCCCGGAAGACACCCGAAGGCGGATCGAGACCCCCAGACGACGGCGGCGACGACGAAGAAGGTAGCCGGACTTCTCCGCTCGGTAAAAGAGCTACGTAAATGGCGGAGGAGTCCGGCGAGAAGACCCCCCAAGACGGAAGAAGACCCCCGGAGCAGTGCAATAAAATATTTTTTCAAAAGTGTGTTTTTTTTACTTTACATTTTACACCTTAGGTGAATGGGTAGGGGTACATCGTACCCCATACTCATTCACATAGGGTGGGTGCCAGGATCTGGATAAAAGGGGGCTCCCAGATTCCGATAAGCCCCCGCCCGCAGACCCCGACAACCAACGGCCAGGGTTGTCGGGAAGAGGCCCTTGTCCTCATCAACATGGGGACAAGGTGCTTTGGGGTGGGGGGGCCGCACGGCCCCCCTTTCCCCAGGGCACCCCCCATGTTGAGGGCACGCGGCCTGGTACGGCTCAGGAGGGGGGGGGCGCTCGCTCGTCCCCACCCCTTTCCTGGCCTGCCGGGCTGCGTGCTCGGATAAGGGTCTGAGATGGATTTGGGGGGGACCCCCACGCCGTTTTTCGGCGTGGGGATTCCCTTTAAATCCATGCCAGGTGACGGAGCTAGCGCGCCGGCATTTACTGCCTACGCTAGCTACGTACCTCACGTGCTAAATGAACGGACTTTCCGATGAGCGGGAAGTCCGTTCATTTCAAAAGTCCGGCGGACTAGCCTACTAACGGCGGGATTGTCCGCTGGACTGCCAAGTCCAGCGGATAATTTTAAAACAAAACTTAAAACTTTAGTTGGAGGCCCACACACGAGGGGATTATCCCCTGGACTTGAGGCCAGGGGATAATCCCGCGGGATAGTCCCTTCGTGTGTACGCGGCATTAGTATTTGCTCAGCTGAAGCCTACCGGTACATATTGGAGATTACCTACGCTGTCTGCAGCATTTCTGATCACTCGCCTGTAATTACTAGTCTGGAGGTGAGCCCAATCTCGACTATGTCCAGGGCCCCTTGGAAACCAAACGTCTTCTGGGTTAACTTGTTTTCATCCCATGCGCAGATAGTAACCAAAATTGGGGAATTCTGGCAAGTACATGGGGGCCATTCTAGGATGGAGAGCGTGTGGGAGACCTTTAAGGCCTTCCTTCGAGGTATATTTATCAGGGAGATCCACATGATTAAGCAGGCCAGTTGTGCCCAAATGGAGGGTTTGGAGCGACTGGTGAGTGAGCTGGAGGCAAATTTATCCTGATCCTACAGAGGAACGCAAAGACTCATGGCTATCTGCTAGTGAGGCACTTGGTCGTCTTGCTACCTCGGCGGCAGAGCGGAAACATTTCTTTAATAAACTGACATACTATGAGGAGGGAGAACCGACCGGTCGCCTGCTAGCCAAAATTGCCCATTCACAGCAGAAATCACCTTCTATTAGTGCAATAAGGAATCAGGCAGGAGCAGTGACCAATGCACCTGACCTCATTATGTCCGAGTTGGTCTCCTACTAGTCCACTCTATATCAATCTAAACAGGCTTACTCTGCAGAATGGTGTTTGGTGTAGCCTCTGCCCCAGCCATTTGGCAACGAAAAATGGATGAGATTTTGGCGGACATTCCTTTCACGCAGAGCCTTCTAGATGACATGCTCATCACGGGATGGATGGACCAGGAACACAAGCGGAACGTGGAGCTTGTGTTGGCGAGACTCCAAGAGCAGGGTCTGAAAGTGAACTTGGCAAAATGCCAATTCATGGTGCCTAAATTGGAGTTTTGTGGCCACCTTGTGGATGCAGAGGGTATACACACCACGGAAGCCAAGGTTGATGCTTTAGTCAAAGCTCGCACCCCAACCAACGTCCAGCTATGTGTGGTGGCCAAACCTAGACTCAGATATCACGACATATGTGAATGCTTGTGCTGGATGTGCACAAACTGCAAGAGACCCTCCTCGAGGGTGCGTCCAGCCCTGGACCTGGCCCACGTTTCCTTGGTTTCACTTACACTTAGACTTTGCAGGCCTGATCAGAGGACACACCTTCTTGATCATAGTGGATGCCCATTCAAAGTGGCCTAAGGTCATTCCTGTTACTCAGCGAACAACTAAGGCAACGGTTTCCATACTGTTACATCTCGCTGCTACGTTTGACAACGATGCACAATTCACCAGTCAGGAATTTCAGCTTTTCCTGACTGCCCACAACATCAAGCATAAGTTGACCACACCTTACCACCCGGCTACAAGTGGTCAAGCAGAACGGTTTGTGAAGACTTTTAAATGCTATTTCAAAGCTACAGTGGCTGCAAGTAAACAGTCCCTGTCACCCCAGCAGCTGGACTACTTCCTTTCTACTTACAGAAACACAGCACATGCAACCGGGAAAACTCCAGCAGAACTCCTTTTGGGTCGGTAGCCATGGACTGTTTTGGACATGCTCCACCCTCAAACAGTCCAGGAACAACAAAAGGTATGGGCCCGATCTTATGGGGCTTCCAACACCCGTTGGCTTCCTGCTGTCATTGCAGAGACTTTGGGACCCAAGATGTATAGGGTCTGCCTGCAAGATGGTTCCATTTGCAGACGGCATGTGGACCAACTGTGTCCTCGTTTTCAACTGCCCGAATCCCTGACGCCAGCTGAACCACCAGTGACGCAAGGATCTGCTCCCAGCGGATTAGAATGCACAGGGACTGATGATTGGGGGGACTCTGAACTTTTGAACTCAGCTCCGACAGAGCCCTCCAGCCCTGGTCCGGAGGTCTGTTCACCAACTGAGCTGGTGGATCCCTTCTTGGCCCCACGGGGCCCATTCCGGATAGCCCTGTTTCCTCCGGTTCCAAGTCGCTGGGTGCCCACCCTCAACGACACTATCGCCCTCCTGACCGGTTTCAGCTTCAAAACGAGACTTTCGACGGGGCTGACGAAAGTGATTTGATGACATTGTATCCCCGCGACTGTCCCTGGAAACTTGGTCTTACATCTGAATGCAGGAAAAGTCCTGTGCATCGCCTGTGTTTGGAGGAATGTTATTGGACAGTTATTAGTTTAATGTTTTGTGCCTTTCCTCGTTTTGTTGTAATTTTTATTTTTTTTATTTTTTTTGGGATGGATGGAAGGTGTTATACCTGATGGGTTCCACATGTACTGTCACTTTAAGGCTGGCTCCACCCAGGAGTGATGACAAGGGTCAAGGGGCATAGTAGCCATCTTAGAGCACATGTAAGGAAGCGTAATAAGATGTACTGTCCTGAGATGTATGTTGCAGTGTACAGTGTGTACTGAAATAAACATCCATTGTTCCAGACCAGATTCTTGTGTCTCTCACAACTCAGAGGATATAACAGGTACCTTTTCCAATGGTATCAATATTTGGGATGTTGGCAACAATCTGGGTTTATCTGGATATGATCCCATTTTTCCAAATTTGGAATTGCAGTGATAAATTGACCAGCACATAAATTACTTTGGTCCACACTAGATCTATACAGATCTTCTGTGAAAAACAGCTTGTACAAGTCAAGGGAAGTAAAATCCGCTGTTTCCACCTGAATTCTGGGTTGGCCAGTGAATGGGGGAAGTACAGGCACTGCAGAAGTGGTAAGCTGCTAATTAGGATCTGCAAACATATCAGGAAGGGCACTATGGGCTCTATGGGCCTATGTTCAAACTCTTGGTGGCTGCGGGTTACTTTTTGTGCTAGCCACTGCACCAGCTTGAAATGCACTTATGGGACTCGCCACATCACCAAGTGTTACTGCAGTGCTGGTTTGTCTATGACCAGGATGTACTAGGCCACTGGTGCTTGGCAGTTCACCAGAAGGTTGAGCGGCACTAGTACTGGCTCTCCTCTGCATACGAGAACCATGTGGTTGTTGCACCTCAGCAACAGAGAAATGGAGTCGAGTACACCTGACCTTAGCAGGGACCGTTACTCCGTCGTCAGAGCTATCTGTCAGGTTGTTGCTGCTCTCTACAGGTTTGTATAGTGAGCCTGAATCAGATTGTGATTCTGACAGTGAGGCTTCCCCTGCGCTCTCATCTGTCATGCTCAGCATCCTGTAGGGCTCTTCACTAGTGTACCTTTCGTTTGACATTTTGGCCACTAAATTTACAGGTACAACTAGTGTGACTGTAGTTTTGTATGCTGTGTTCATTACCTCTCATTAGTGTCCACCTGTGTTATAGGAGGAGTCCTTTCAGTTCTCCCATAAAGAGGAGTTTGTCTCCCATGGTTGAGACGCAGGATCTTTCATTCTATGGATAGCGTAGGACCCACTGATAATGGGGCACATTGACGCAGTATGTGGGCTTAGCACTATATGACCGTATAGTGTGATCAAATGCCCATATTTTTGAATATGTTCAGGTGTTTTTAAATTTCAGCTTGTATGTGTGCGCTATAATCTATTTTGTTCTGTGTTTTATTGATACTGCACTTTGGGTGGGCTGGGCAGAGGGGCTAAACGCAGGTGCTGGCAGGTGTCTGGGCTGATCCTGCTAATGATGCATTTTTGGGAACACTATACTACTGGGATGCTAATATAGTTCTGACCAGATCAAAGATATTGATCCGTTCAAACACTATACTAGTAAGGAAGGTGTATGGGGTGTGTGTGTGTGTGTGTGTTAGCACTACTGGCAATCAAAGGGTTCAAATCTGATGCTGTCTGGGATTGACCCTGACACTAACTGACCCTAACACCTAACTGATGTCACCTGTGACACTAATACGGTGATCACAAAATATATCTGTACACTATACTAATGACACAGTGTAAGGGTTAACTGGGGGGGGGGGGGGGGCGATCAGGGGGTTAAACCTTTATTAGGGAATATGTGGCGGGATACCTGATGCTATACAAAACTGACGGTCACTCTAACTACAGTGATCAGAAAATAGATCTTTACACTATACTAGTGACACTGTGACAGGGACTGAAAAGGTTAACTGGGGGTTGATCAAGGGGTTAAACCTTTATTGGCGAAATGTATGGGGGTATCCTAAACCTTCCTGGGCCTACCACTAACTGCCCTAACGCTGTTTAGTGTCACAAGTGACACCAATACAGTGATCAGTGAAAAATCTGAAAAATGTACTTGGTGACAATGTGACAGGGAGTGAAATGGGTTAACTGGGGGGGGGGGGGCGATAAGTGTGCTTATGTGTACTGGTGTTAGTGTAGTGCTTCATGTACTCACTGTAGATAACTTATCCTCTCACAATGGAACCAAAAAGGGCTCCACGATGGGGGATGACATCACATTCTCTGCTGTGTTTACATTACCCAAGCAGAGGCCATTCGCCAGAAATCATTGGTCTGGGCCTGTAGACTGATCGGTTCTGAAGCGAATCCGTTCGCCGTGGGGACAGCGGGGGAATGTGCGCTCCCTAACTGCAGGAGTGAGCGCACAAAGTAAGAAACACAGTAAAGTTTTTGACAAGTCTTTTATTAAAAAATAAAATAATGTCCCTCGATATAATCCATCGTCAATCACGCCGCCCACCGACCCAAAAAAAAAAGATTGCTGTTATCTCTTTGGAGGCCACAGGCCATCTGCCTCCTCTCTGCATTGACATCTCTTTTATAGGCAAGGGGTGGGGCCACCCGGTTATGTCACTCGGTGGCACTGTGCCCTTCTGTCGTCACGTGACATCAGAAGGGGGCAGAGCAACCGGGTGGCCCCGTCACTTGTCTATATAAGAGCTCTCAAAAGCAGAGAGTAGGCAGATGGGCGGTGGCCTCCCAAGAGATGACAGCCGGCTTTTCTTTTTTTTTGCGGGCGGCGTGATTGACGGTGGATACATCGAGGGACACTATTTTTTTTTTTTTTTTTTAATAAAGGACTTGTCAAAAACTGTTCTCTGTGTTTTTTACTTTTTGACACTTTTTTGCTGAATGGGTAGGAGTACAATGTACCCGATACCCATTTACATGGGGGGGGCGGGATCTGGGGGCCCGACAACCACAGCCCACAGTTGTTGGGAAGAGGCCCCTGTCCCCATTAACATGGGGACAAGGTGCTTTGGGGAGCACCCCAAAGCACCCTCCCCATGTTGAGAGCAAGCGGCCTGGTATGGTTCAGGAGGGGTGGCGCTCACTGGTCCCCCCCTCTTTCCTCGCCTGCCAGGCTGCAGGCTCGGATAAGGGTTTTGGATGGATTTTAGGGGAAACCCACACCATTTTTTTTTCTTGCCGTGTAGTTCCCCACGCCGTTTTTTTTCTTAATTCTGTCATAGGGTTCCCCTTAACCACTTCAATACAGGGCACTTTCACCCCCTTCCTGTCCAGACCAACTTTCAGCTTTCAGTGCTCTCTCACTTTGAATGACAATTACTCAGTCATGCAACACTGTACCCAAACAACATTTTAAGCATTTTTTTTCACACAAATAGAGCTTTCATTTGGGGTATTTAATCATCACTGGGTTTTTTCTTTTTTTGTGATATAAGTAAAAAAAGAGCAAATATTTTGAAAAGAAAAACTTTTTTTTTAGTTTCTATTATAACATTTTGCAAATAAGTAATTGTTGTTCATAAATTTGGGCCAAAATTTATACTGCTACATATCTTTGGTAAAAATAACGCAAATTAGTGGATATTATTTAGTCTGTGGGAAAGCTATGGTGCAAATCACAAAAAATTGATCACACCTGATGTACTGATGGCCTATCTCATTTCTTGAGGCCCTAAAATGTCAGGACAGTACAAATACCCCAAATGACCCCTTTTTGGAAAGTAGACAGTCCAAGGTATTTAGTAAGAGGTATGGTAAGTTTTTTGAAGTTGTAATTTTTTCCCACAATTCTTGGGAAAATTTAAAAAAAATATATAGATTTTTTACACAAAATCGTCATAACAACAAGCTATTTCTCACACACAGAGTATGCATATTATCAATTACATCATCAAAATACATTCTGCTACTCCTCCCAAGTATGGCGATACCACATGTGTGAGACTTTTTCACAGCCTGGCCACGTAGAGAGGCCCAACATGCAGGGAGCATCATCAAGCGTTTTAGGAGAATAAATTACTAATTTCATTCCTATCTATCACACTTTTGAAGGTCCCGGAGAACCAGGACAGTGGAATTACCCACAAAATGACACCATTTTGGAAATAAAACACCCCAAAATATATTCTATGAGGCATAGGCTGCAGATAGGTACTCGGGTAGTCTAATTGGCTCTGATGGGCTGCAGGAGGGAGGGAGTGTTCCTGCTTGGTTCATTTTACAATGCACCGGTAGGGAAGTGGTTAAAATCCATACCAGACTCAAAGGGTCCCCCCACACTGTTTTTCTATCCAATTTTTTAATTTACATCCTTTTTTTTTTTTTTTTTTCATTTGGCTCTCAGCGGGGAAGCCTCAACAACCTATTGACTGTGCTCTTGGCAGGCGAACATCCCACTAAGTGCCCAAAAAGTTTGTGGTGTGGAGCAAGTACCTGAATGTTCAGGCTAAACTTATGCTCGGCTCAAACCATTCGCCCATCCCTAGTGATGCCTGAATATTGTAACCCCTCACAGTTACTCTTGTTGGGCGCAGGAATGGGCCCTGCTGTTAAAATTAAAAAATAAATTGAAATTACATGCACCTGTCAAACAGGTGCATAAAAATTGGGCCTTAGGTGTCGGTGGTGCCCTAAACCAAAAATATATTGTTGGAAGCTAGCATAATCAAGATTCAGGAATAGGATAGGCAGCATAGTCAGTCTTCAAGGGATCCCTAGCAAATTAAATCAGTTACATCAGCATCAAGGGCTTGATAGCTGCTGTTGATCTAGGACTAATTCATTTTGATAAATGTCAGCCTGTCTACGGAGCCTGTGGCCAGGCGCACTCTTATCCATCACAAACCCTTCAGCAGCACTGAATGTCGGTTCAGGCCAGTAGCTCGATTGCATGTTGAGCAAATTCTGGCCAGTGGTCCATCCTCAAGACCCAGTAACCCAGTGTATGCTCACTTGGAAAGGTCTCCAAGTCTGCTCTTGCCCCTAGATACGCCTGCCCTATAGGGTGCTGAGGACTAAAGAATTGTTTAAAGGCATCGGTCAGCTGGTCGCTTGCTCCACCACTCTTTCCCTGACCGAACAAAGCCTCAGAAACCAGTTGTCCAGGTAACCTCCAAGTGTCTGGAAAGGTGTTACACAAATTTTTCTTCAAGGCGTCCTGAAGATGTTTCATCCTCTGCTCCCTCTGTGAAGGCAGGAGGAGCTCTGAAACTTTACCCTTGTAATGTGGATCAAGTAGGGTTGCCAGCCAGTAATGATCCCTCTCTTTGATACCACAAATTCTCAGGTCCTTTCGCAGACTTTGCAGAATCACGGAGCCCCTGCAGCGCAAGTTAGAGGAGGCAAGAGATTCTGAGTCCTCTGGGTCACTAAGGATGACATTGTCAGAAACTACCTCCTGCCAGCCACGTACAACTCCTTTGATATCTGGGGACTGAAAACCATCACTTGAAGACTGCTGTTTGTTATCCTCTATGTCCATGCTGACACAATCTTCCTCCCCCTCTGCCTTCTGTGTGTTTGGCGACCCCACAGGAATGGTATCTGCATAAAGAAGGCCTTGAGAGGAAAGGAAGTCCTCTTCCTCCTGCTGTTCTGCCTCAAGTACCCTGTTCATGATTCCACAAAGGGTGTGCTCCAGCAGGAAGGCTAGAGGGACAGTGTCACTGATGCATGCATTGTCGTGGCTCACCATCATTGTGGCCTCCTCAAATGGTGACAGGACAGTGCATGCATCCTTTATCAGTAGCCACTGGCGTGGCGAAAAGAATCCAAGCTCCCCCTGAGCCTGTCCTTGTGCCATACTCACACAGGTACTCATTGATGGCCCTCTGTTGCATGTGTAGCCGCTGCAGCACTGCCAATGCTGAGTTCCACCTGGTGTGCATGTCACAAATGAGGCTGTTGTATTCCCATTGAATGTCAGCCAGCGGAGAACTGGCATTATATGACCGCCGGAAATGACCACAGACTTTTCTGGCCTGCCTCAGAAGATCTTGTAAGTCTGGGTACCTGTTCAGGAAATGCTGCACCACCAAATTCAGGACATGTGCCAAGCATGGAAAATATGTCAATTGTCTCTGTTGGAGGGTGGACAGCAGGTTGTTACCATTGTCGCATACAACCATTCCTGGCTCAAGCCGCTGTGGCATCAACCACCTCTGAGCCTTCCCCTGCATAGCTGACAGAATCTGACGATGAGGCTCCTGTCCCTTAGACAGACCAACTGAAGCACCACATGACATCTTTTTGCCTGACTGTTTGCGTAGCCCCTCGAACGCTTAAGGAGCATTGCTGGTTCAGAGGACAATTCAGCAGAAGTGGCCATAGAGCAGTGGTTCTCAACCTCGGGTCGGGACCCCCTCAGGGGTCGAATGACAACTTGCCAGGGGTCACTGAATCATGGGCTGTTTCTGAAGCCTGCACTGCTCTCCCAGCCTTCTTGCGGCCTGCCAGAAGGGCTGTCCCTGGAGCTTGTGGCTGCCCAGCTGGACTGTTCCTGGAGTCCATGGCCGCCCTCTTCACAGCTGCCCATTCAGTTCACTGCATGGCTGGGGGGTAGAGACTAGAGGTCAGCAGACTGGTGAGTAATGTGAAGTGGAAGGGGCTGAAGGAGACCCTATTTCCTGATTTCGGCATAGGTGTCACTGCTGCGAGACACCACAAAGTCGGAGGCACAGTGATGCTGGAGACAGTGAGTAACACTACCTGTGATTATAGTTGCCATTAAAAGTCTCCACTACAGTTCTCAGATCAGCAGATGAATTTGATCAAGAGCACCTAAGTTGGCTGATCAGAACTCCTCCCAGCACTGCCACTGATCCCACGCCCTACCAGCACTGCCACTCATCCCAACTTCCTGCCAGCACTGCCACTCTTCCCATTACCCCCACCCCCCCCACCAAGGAGTAAGAGAAGGAATAAAAATTGAGAATACATGGAAGGGAGAGGAAAAGAGGGGGAGGAACAAAGAAAAAGGGAAAGAAAGAATAAGAGAAAGAACAAAAAAGACGGCGAGAGAGGGATGGGGAAAAAAAAAAAGAAATTAGGTTAGAGAGAGAAAAAAGGGAAAGAAAGGAGAACAAAGAGAAAGAGTGGTACATCCTAAGTGGAAGGGACTCAGGGAGCGCTAAATATCTGTGGGGTAGGGGCGCAAATTACTTGTCTTGCCTTGGGTGCTGACAACCCACGCTACGAAAATAATTTTACTGTTAGGGGTCCCCACAACTTGAGAAATTTTATCAAGGGATCATGGCACTAGAAAGCTTGAGAACCACTGCCATAGAGGAAGAAGAAGAGGAGGGGCTGGAGCAGACAGATGGGGCAGAATCACCACCAGCTTTTTGGAGGCGTGGTGGTGGAACAAGCTCCAGCACTGAACCCTATCCTGAATCCTTCCCAGCTGCCAGCAGGGTTACCCAGTGCGCCGTGAAGAAAATGTAATGTCCATGACCATGCCTGCTGGACCATGAGTCAGCAGTAATGTGAACCTTGCTGCTGACTGCCCTGTCCAAGGAGGCCAAAACATTGCCTTCCACATGATGGCACAGAGCTGGAATGACCTTTACATGAAAATACATTTATTTTTGGAACCTACCACTGTGGTACAGCACATTCTGTAAATTCTTGAAAGGGGGCAGAGTCTACCAGATGAAAAGGCAGCAGTTGTAGTGCTAGCAATTTGGCCAAGCTATCATTTAGATGCTGAGCATGTGGATGGCTGGGACAGTTTTTTTTTACGGTTCAGCAACTGGGGTAGTAAAAATTGCCTGGTGAAATCAACAGGTGTTTTACTGCTAGCAGATTGAGTGCAAGTACCTGTGGCACCCATTGTTATACCACCATTCCTCTCAGTGGAGGTTTTTGAGAATACTTGAGTATAGTAAGGTAGAGATCCCAGATGAGGAGCAAGGAGAAGTCTGCATTTTTTTATGATGTGGTTCTTTGAGGTGCTGTTGCCAACGAACTGCATGGTAGGTCGGCATATGTCTTGTCAAGCATTTGGTGCTCAAGCGGCTGGTGTTCTGGCCAAGCGTGATCCGCTTTAGACAGAGACTGCAAACAGCAACGTTGCGGTCTGCTGCACATGTTGAAAAAAGCCCACACCAATGAACATTTGGAAGTCAGTAGGGAGTCAGCAGTGCCCTGCACCTGTGGAGCTCTGTGGTGTGATGCAAAAGGGTGGCTGCCCTTAAGCCGGCCCCTGGAGGACATCCTGCCTCGTTGAATTTGTGCCTCCTCCTCCTTACTTTCCTCCTTTGTTCTCTGAGGCACCCAAGTACAGACAGTGACCTCATCATTCCCTCCCTCCTTGTCACTGGAGCAAACTAGCAGTATGCTGCAGCTGGGGGAACATGACTGCCAGTTTCTTGTACTTCTTGGGCACCCCCTCTCTCTAGGCTCACGTTACTCCATTCCTCAACCTGGGAACCAACATCGAAGCATTCAAATTGCTGCGCATCCTCCAGCAGCATGTAACCGACACTATGATCGAATAATTCAGGTGACTGCTCTGTGCATGATGGTGGGGCTACAGAAGGAGTAGCTGTGGACAAGGAGCTGGTGGAATAGACCGCTTTGGCAGCTGCGATGGAAGGCACATAGTATGACATAGGATGAGGAGGGTGAGGACAGCTTAGTTTTCCACTCCACCAACTCTTCTGCATGTTGTGGCTCAATAACATGGCCAGCAGTGGAAAAAAAGGAGAAGCATGCCCCGCCTGCAGAGGATGCACCATGTCCACGACTACCACTTTTCACTGTAGACACAGATCCTACTTGCCATCTTTTAGTGGCCTGTGAGTGTCTGCCTCTCCTTGTTGGCCTTTTGGACATGATGGGGATTTTTTGGGGGAATTTTTATAACTTTATAACAATTGTGGAGAATTTTTTTTACTAAAATAAAATAAATGTAAAAAAAAAAAAGAAAGGCCAAAAAAACAAACAAACAATGGTGACGCAGAAGGAAGACCACCTGCGACTCAGAAGAAGGAACAGCAATTTTTTTTGGCTGCAATTGGCTGGAATTTTTGTTTTTTCTTTAAAAAGCACAAAAAAAAGGGAACCACTGCTGGCACAGAAAGAGGAACTCCTGCGACGCAGAAGAGGGAACAGAAATGATGCCCTAAATATTCTTAGTGCTGCTGCACCAAAAAAAGAAAAACCACTGCTGATGCAGAAAGAGGAACACCTGCGATGCAGAAGGGGGGACAGCAAATATGCCCTAAAGATTCTTAGCGCTGCTGCTTTGGCAAAGAAAATAAAAAAAAAGTATACCACTGCTGTGCTGACGCAGAAGGAATAACACCCGCGACACAGAAGGGGGAAGTACTAATAATGCAGCAACAGAACCTGATACTGCAAAAAAAATAAAAATAATAATTATTAATGAAAAGAAAATTATTAATGAAAAAAAAAATGGGATCAGTGGTGACACAGAAGTGTAGTACACACCAACACTTCAATAGCACCACAACACTGTGTTATTCACACTACACTACACTGTGTTATACACACTGCACTACACAGTGTTATATACTCTGCACTACACTGTGTTATATACGCTGCACTACACTGTGTTATATACTCCGCACTACACTGTATTATACACACTTAACTACACTGTGTTATTCACACCGCATCACACAATGTTATATACACCAACACTTCACTGTGTTATTCACACCGCACTACACTGTTATATACACCGCACTACACTGTGTTATATACACCGCACTACACTGTTATATACACCGCACTACACTGTGTTATATACACCGCACTACACTGTTATATACACCGCACTACACTGTGTTATATACACCACACTACACTGTGTTATATACACCACACTACACTGTGTTATTCACCCTGCACTACACTGTGTTATATACACTGCACTACACTGTATTATATACACTGACTGCACTACACTGTATTATATACACTGACTGCACTACACTGTATTATATACACTGACTGCACTACACTGTGTTATATACACTGCACTACACTGTGTTATATACACTGACTGCAATACACTGTTTTATATACACTGCACTACACTGTGTTATATACACTGACTGCACTACACTGTATTATATACACTGACTGCACTACACTGTATTATACACTGCACTACACTGACTGAATGCACAATACACTAGCTAACCTGCCTAATCTCTCTCCACTAATACACACTACATACGGTCGCCATGTAAGCAGACT
>CM053026.1:697340117-697400090 GCA_028564925.1 Lithobates sylvaticus | reverse complement strand
GCTCACTGTGCAGAGATGAACCTGTCAGAGCCCCGCTCTCCTCTATGGGAGATCGGATGGAAAAAGGATCCGCCAGGTGGAAAATAGGGTCTCCAGCCGTTTAGATTTGGCAGACCAGATTGGATCGTATAGCGGCGGGTGTCAGTGGACATGTCACAGCTGACATCCCTCGGTGAATGGATCGTCTGATCAGCTCCGCCTGCAAAAATGACAGGCGAACCTGATCGGGCAGCATATGTGAAAGGGGCCCAAGTATAAGACCACAGAGTTTTGGGGATATTGGCAGTTTGAATCACAGAACACTTCCTAAATCAACTGGAGAGCTCAAGTGCCAAGATTTCTTCAGAGTTTTCAGATCTGACAACCTGAAACGATTAGAAAAACACTCTCTGATTTCTAAGCTGCTGGAACATGACATAAGGGTGTTACATGTTCCAAAGGGTGAACTTATCCTTTAATATGCAGTGACTCAGTGACTAGGCTTCAAGTAAGACTGGATAAATTGAAGTCACTATTTGCTTATTAGAACACCTGGGGTTTCAAGGCTTGTGCAGCACTCAGCCAGGTTTGTTAATAAACATACAAAAACATTTAGGAGCCCGTTTTTCATGCCAGCCTGCTGCTCAATATCTTTAGGTGGACAAAAGTTTACATAAGCCACAAGTTTAAGTGGACCCACGTACGTAAATATGACAAACCATTGAAAAAGTTCTACAATGCTGCACAATTCATCCGATCTTCTCTACATTACTGCAAAAAAAAAAAAAAAAAAAAAATTAAAAAAAATTTACATGGTCTTGTCAGAGGTCCCCAATTTCCCCTAAAACTAACATTTCACAATGCTCCCTTGCGCCTGGCACCAAAATGGGGAGTGGTAATGTCTCCCTCATGTGACAGTGTTCAGGCCTAACAATTGGCTCCTAGACCCAAGCAGGTCACATGCTCAGCCTTCATAGCTGCAAGAAAAGGGTATTGTTGCTCACTGTGGCGGAGGCTGGAGCAGCAAAAGGGGACTGGTAATGTATTAAGTGGACTGGGGGGAAGAAGCCTTTATAAAGACACTGTCAATTTGCTCTGCACGGGCAAGATGACAGTGTCGCTTTAACTTGTGGGGTGAACAATAAACATGTATTTTCTATTTCATTAGTTTTACTCTCTCTTTCAAAACTCTAAATTTTGGATTGCTGTGTATTTTCTTGTTGAAGGTAGCAAGAACATCTTCTTCAGACTTGTGCTGGGCAGAGGATACTGCATAATACTGAGCGATAACCTACGAGGAGAGAAAAAAAAAGCCATTTTAACAGTGATCAATATACAATTAAAAACACAATTATATGGTGGGAAACTTATATTTCCCAAGCAGCAAAATACTGCTAAAGCCTTAAAGTGGAGGTCCACTGACCCCTGCAAAAATTAAAAGCCACACATACTGCAGCTGCTGACTTAATATTAGGACACTTACCTGTCCCGGAGTCCAACAATGTCTGCACCGCCATTGCGGGTAAGGGAACCCGGCAGTGTAGCATTACAGCTTCACGTCGGGTCCCCACTGCGCATGCCCGAGGCACAGCTCCCCGCTCCTACTGGCCCGACGGTGGACAAGGAGGAGGGAGCCGAGCTGTGACATAATGCGCCGTGTATCGGACTCCCAGAAATGGGGACAGGATACCTGTTAAAGACAGGAATTCGCTCCCCCCAAAAAGGTGCCAAAATGTGGCACCAGAGGAGACAAATGAGCGCAAGTTCCCCTTTTCGGTGGAACTTAGTTTCAAGATATTATTATACAAGATTTATATAGCAGCGATTTAAAAACAAATGACTGCGCCCTCTGAAAATTTTAAATCATCAAGTGTGCAGTGTAAATTGTGTAGCTGCCCCTTAAAAAGATGAATGATCCACCTTTAGTGCATAAACATGAAATATATAAGGAAATCGTGCTCACAAAAACTGTATAAGGTTACCTGTGCATCAAATATTGCTCCAACAATAAAGTGAATACAGTGCATTGAAAAGTGATCAAATATATTGCATTAAAGCGGTTCTGCACTGTGTGTTTTTTTTTTTTTTTTGAATGTAATGCATAGGATTAGGAGGTAAATTGGGGGACTCACGTGTTCCATGTTCTTAATTGATTGCTGGCGTTTTTCGTCCTATAAAATATTTTTTAAAAATGTATTCTTGCTGGGTGCCATCTTGCCTGTGGGCATGTGAAACCCCACAGGCACTTCAGATGGCCCAGCATGCACCGCCGTTACTGCGCCGAGCTCGCGCGTGCGCAGTAACGGCAAAGTGCAGCTCACGTTCTCCGAAATCTCGCAAGATTTCGGCACATCTGCCAACATCTCGCGAGATTTCGGAAGATGTGCCCGAAATCTCGCGAGATTTCGGAGGAGGTGGCCGAAATCTCGCAAGATTTCGGAAGATGTGGCCGAAATCTCGCGAGATTTCGGAAGATGTCCACACTGACTCCTGGGATCAAGGACACCAAATCCCAGTAGACAGTGCGGCGTGACGACGATCGACGCAGAGACCCCGCCCACCACCTAAGGGACAGAGGAAAGGACGTCAGCGATTACAAGGTAAGTGGAAAAAAAAACACATTTCATTTAGTACTCTTTGCCTGATTTGGAAGGCAAAGAGATTTACTAAATGAAATGTGTGCACAATCGCTTTAAGTAAAGTCCACTTGTGACAAATTCTTCCTGAAGACGCAAACACAGTGGAACGTACGTCGGAGCAGGGGATTCGCCACTTTTGGGTCCCATGCGACTATCCAGCAGGCCCAGCATTGAGAGCGAGGCGTAGATCGCACACGACCTCTTACTGACAGGCCCATCTGCACATATTGTATTTCTCCAGTGCCGGGATACAGGCACTGTCACATGTGAGCACCTGTGGTGAATGCTCTGGAAGACATGACTAAATAGAAGCACAAGATTGGTGTTGGGATATTATATCACAAATGGACTTTTACTTAATGCAATATATTTGATTGTTCACTTTTCAATGCGCTGTATACAATTTATTGTTGGAGCAATATGTGATGCACAGGTCATATTCTACAGTTTGTTAATACTGATTTCCATATATATTTGATGTTTAAGATTTATATAGTTTACAATATAAAAAGGGAGACAATACAGTTACATTACAATAAAATACAAGAAGGTTAAAAGGGCCCTGCTCATAGGAGGTTACAATATAATGGGGTGGAGCAAGTATTACAAAAGGTTGTAACTGTGGGGAATGAGCTGATGGAAGTGATAAAAGATTAGAGGTTTGATGGGTTTCTCTGAAGAGATGTTTTCAGGGATCCCCTAAAGGCAGCCAGAGTAGGAGACAGATTGAGGGAGAGTCTCTGGAGATGAGCGTGGGAGGAGGGGACAATGAAGCTTTAAAGCAGGATTTCTTGAGAGGAGCGGAGAGGGTGGTTTGGGTAATATTTGGAGACAAGATTGGTGATGTAGCTCTGGGCAGAGTTGTGAATGGCTTTGTATCTCGTTACTATTTTGAATTTAAATTCGCTGGGCAATCGGAAGCCAGTGAAGGGATTGGCAGAGAGGGGTAGCAGACACTGAGCGGTCGGTAGGGTACAGGAGTCTGGCAGTAGCATTCATGATAGACTGAAGAGAGGAAAGCCTGTGTAGACTCAGGTTTATGAGAAGGGAGTTGCAATAGTCCAGATGAGAGATAAAGAAGTGAATGAGGAGCTTGGTGGTTTCATTAGTTAAAAAGGGGCGAATTTTGGAGGGGTTACGGAGGTGAAGTCTACAAGCTTTAGTCTTGAATGGCCATCCATTGCCCCAGCTGTCTATACCTTAACTCACATCACGGAAAATGGTTTCTCAAATTGGCTCCACTACAGTAGTTGACAGGAATCTAAAACCACAATCAGGTGTGGCGATGAATGACCTAAGTTTAAGAGAAACAAACACCCACCTCCTACATATGTACTGTAACTCAAGGGCCACTGCCCTGAACTCCTGGTTGCACACTGACAAGCTGTTTATTTTAAAGATGGAGAAGGCCATGCTGAAGTTTACGGCCCCTTTCACATGGGGTGGTGCTCTGCTTTATGGGCGTCCGACTCCGCTGTCTGTTTACACCCGACTGTCCTCCGATCCAATCCGCTCCGCCTGGACCAAAGAGGATGGGTCCCCTTCCATTTTCTTTTAGTGTACTAGATCGGATTGGAGGTAGGTGGGTGTAAACGGATACAAGCCCATTTACACCTGCCTGTCCAGAAGGGTGAACGTTCCGTCCAATCAGATAAGAGGAAAAAACAGTTTTAACAAATACTGTAATTTGCAACAGAGTTTCTCAGTACAAGATTGTAGTAACCATTTCAGGAAGCAAAAACCTGGTTTCCACAGTAGCCGTCTTGGAAGATATTAGAAAATCAGCCTCAAAATGAAATGCAGAGGATTTTTTTCCACAACAATTAAAATTATGAAACGAAAATTGACAATTCACCCACACTCATAAATTCACAAGTTGTAAGGTAAAGCAGCTGACAATTCTCCCGGTATATAAAACATCAATAGTAGTACATTATAAATGCAGCGTTTATACACTAAAAACAATCAACTCTAGCTCTCCACACATGTACGCGTTGGGAGGAGTCTGGTCACGTGACGTTGCCACGCTTGGTAGACGGCCATCTTACCGGTTGGAAACATTCTAAAAGGCCTGTACACATGATCAGAAGTAAAATTTAGTCCGATGAACGATATGCCGATTTTCGGATAGTTAGTACGATGCTTTCGACAGCCGATTCCGAATTTTGTCCGGATGACTGGATGTGAAGACTAGAAGATTTTTGTCGTATGTGAACACCACGTCCGATTTTCGTTTAATTAGTACAGTTTTCGTCCGAAAAAAAAATCGTAAGAGCAAGACTATGCATGCTCAGAAACAAAAAGAACATTTCATCTCCAAAATACGGAAAGGTTTCTTCACAGTAAGAGCCGTGAAAATATGGAATAGACTTCCTGCAGAGGTGGTTCTGACCAGCTCAGTAGATTGCTTTAATAAAGGCCTGGATACTTTCCTAAATGTACATAATATAACTGGGTACTAACATTTATAGGTAAAGTTGATCCGGGGAAAATCCGATTTCCTCTCGGGGGATCAGGAAGGAATTTTTTTCCCCTGCTTTAGAAAAATGTATCATGCTCTTCTGGGTTTTTTTTGCCTTCCTGGATCAACTGTGGGTATAGAATGGGGTATATGGAAATTGTATGATTTTTTATTTTTATTTTTATTTGTGGTTGAACTGGATGGACTTGTGTCTTTTTTCAACCTAACTATGTAACACATACAAAAACTATTCAACACGTTGCATCGTTTCTGAAGTTGAATTCGGTCGTACGAGAATTTTTGTATGTTGAGTAACCTTTTCCCTTTCGCTATAAGACTAGCATGCAACAAAAAAAGAAAAAAAAACGGACAAAAATTCGTCCAATAATCTGATCGTGTGCACCAGGCTTTAGTGTTGAGGATTTACATGCACATTACATTATGTTTGTGAATATTTTGGCTTCTTCTTAAATAAATCTTTTTATCAGTAATACTGCCCAATGAAATCTCTCCTTGGCCATTTCCATATGCTTATGCAGCGAGACATTGTCCGTGCTGGATCGAGTCAGTGTTTAAGAATGCATCATCATACTGGAGTTGATTGTTTTCAAGAGCATTTGATTACTTTTGATTTAGTAGGGTCAGTGTGAACTTCTGTAATTGGTGACGGACCCTTCTCAGAACCCTTTGTGTGGACCTGCACTTATTGGACCCTTATATGAGATGTTTTATTCTATAATTAGTGTATAAGCGCTGCATTTAAAATTATAAAGTGGCTTGTGTAAACAAACATTATAGGATATTTACTAACTAGACCTCAGACAAACTGGAATGGGAAAGAACATTATTATCTCTTCAGCAAATTAAAATTTCGGGCCTAGTTTGAATAAGAAATTTCAAAAAGAAAGGTTTTACAAAGTTCAAACCGGGATTTCCATTTTAAATAGTTCAGTTTTAATTTTGGTTATGGCGATTCTATTGTTTTTTTCTCTTCTATGTATACACAGTCCCTTGAACACAGCCTGCAAGCATCTTAAAAAGTTTATAGGATGAAACAGCAAAAAAAGAAAAAAAAAAAAAGAAAAAAAAAAAAAAATGAAGATAGGAGGAAGCCATAATAGGAAAAAAGAAAGTGACATGTCCGTATGACAATGAAGAATGTATAGGAGATATGCTCTAGGCAGGAAATGTGAAAAGGCATTTTGGGTTTAGAATGCGATATGATGATCATATTCCATGCATTATTAGTTTACCTTCTTCCTCAGTTTCTTAATGGGAAGTTCATTGTCGGGAGCCTGCTTTAATACAGCTTTGATAGTTCCCTTCCAGTTAAATTTACCTGTAAAATATAGGTGAACAGTTTATCCAGGCTTAACTCAACTGTGTCATCTTACCAATCATTAAATATCATTATTAATACAATCAGGCTAAGTCTGGTGAGGTACACAATGAAGGAAGAAAAACAAGATCTGTAACTCTTTTATACACAACTAAGCTAAGGGTTACATGTGCAAATATTTTTCCTAGTTGTCATGTAAAGAGAGCCAGGAGATTATTCCACGTAAATGACAAGAAATGACTAACAGGCTGACAGATTTTCCTTGCAGGAACACAAGGCAAGAGAAGGGAAATGGTGTGCCGCAACCAATAGGAAACCATCAAAAATCAATCTTTAGTAGCATGACTATTTTAAACTGCTTAAAAGCTGGCTTCCGATTGGTGGCAATGTATTACTGAACACCACAATGTAAACAAGCCTCCAGTTAAAATAGTATCCTTTTTTCCATTATACTGCAATTTAAAGTGGTCTTTCTCTTCTAGTTCACCAGGTTATTAAAGTTAAACTCAAGGAATTGGAAAAAATGCCAACATTGCATTGGTCCCATTGTGCTGCAAGAGTAAAATGCTTGTTATGTCTAGTGGCTGAAATAAAAAGATATAGTTCTGCCTTTCAGCTGAGTCCCTCCAGCAATGCGACCATTCACACGCTGCCTCCCATCTAAGCCGCTTACGCCTGTGGTCGCACTCTCGCTTCATTAACGTATAATACAGGGTTACAAGTCCAGCATTGTACATGATGATGCCAAGCAATCATTGGTGTAAGGCAAGTAAAAGTGCTGTACCCCATAGACATAATGAGCACTTTGTAATTCTTGGCGTATGTTGTAAACCTCAGACATGAAATATAAACAAAGCATATCCCTCTATAGTGTGTAGCTGTCTCCAGTAGGAGCACTAAGCGTCATTTTTGTCTGCTACTTCATTCCTCCACTATCAGCATGAATCCCTTCTGACAAGTTTTCATGACACCAAGAGAAAAATGGTGACAAGGGAGAGAGCTCCAGCTGATTGACAGCCCCAGCTCTGTTCCTGTGTGAAGGAGGGTCTCTTCCCTCCAATCAATTTTGAGATCTCCTCACTGAGCTCTGCAGTGTAATCAGCAGCTCTCTACCATCTCAGACAAGCTTTATAAAATTCTGCAATTTGAATGGATGTAGAGAAGAGAAGACTGCAGATAGACAGATACACCTTATGTAGGGGGGGGGTTGTTTCATCTCTTTGTATCACCTGAGGCCAGTCACATAACTGGGTATATGTGAGGGTTTATAACCGCTTTAAGTCTATTCTTAAAGTGATACAGGGGGGTGGTAATGAAAAAAAGAAGGAAAAATAAAAACAAAAAAACGTAAACCTTGTCTAGCAATAAACGCACCTTTACATTTGTTAGCACTATTCTCTTCATCATTTTCCTCCTCCCCACAGTTTTCTACATCATCTTCTTGTTCTGTTTGGAATAAAGAAAATAAATAAAAACTTATGTAAAGTGAACAGTTTATGCAGAGGAGACAACATATGAAATGTCGGTACATTGTGTATTACTACTATTGCTGACCTCTTTCTGAGAATACCAGTTTTCTGTCTGTTCTGCTCACCAAAGTCTTCAATACTTTCAGTGAATGATTTTCAACCTCACAAAATACAAATCACAAGTTCTATCTATGCTCTCTATTGATTTATATTACAGAATAAGTGAGGTGCAGATTTCATTTCTGACACGCAGGCAAGGCTTTGCTACGAAAAAAGTTTTAGACCTGTAGGTTGATAGGCGGTACATTGATGTATTCTTATTGGGGTACATGTTTTTGTTCAACTAAAAAAAAAAAAAAAAAAAAAAAAAAAAAAAAAAGCCAAACACTCGTCACCATTTTAAACAAAGGAGGTTTATTTAATGTACACAGCCCGTGGGTTCTTTTAGATATGCCACAGAAGGTATCGGGCATTTACATTGGGCCAGACATACCAAGGTATACAGTATTAGGATTGTGCTTCAATGCCTTGTGAATGAACACATCTTATGTTTATGGAATTTTTAAACCGTCCGTTATTTGTATCAACAGGCTACAGTGAAAATACCTGGCATTAAAAAAAAGTGGTTTGCAGTAAATCTGTATGCTCCAATGCCCAAACACACACTATACTGCCAAAAGTTTTGTGACACCTGCCTAAAATAAATTAATATATATATATATATATATATATATATATACACACACACACACATACACTTTAATGGCATCCCAGTCTTAGTCCGTAGGGTTCAATATTGCATTGGCCCACCCTTTGCATCTATAAACAGTTTCAACTCTTCTGGGAAGGCCGTCCACAAGGTTTAGGAGTGTGTCTATGGGAATGTTTGATCATTCTTCCAGAAGCGCATTTGTGAGGTCAGGCACTGAAGTGGATGAGAAGACCTGGCTCACAGTCTCCGCTCTAATTCATCCCAAAGGTGTTCAATCAGGTTGAGGTCAAAACTCTGTGCAGGCCAGTCAAGTTCCTCCATCCCAAACTCGCTCACCCATGTCATTATGGACCTTTCTTTGTGCACTGGTGCGCAGTCATGTTGGAACAGGAAGGGGTCATCCCCAAACTGTTCCCACAAAGATGAGAGCATGAAATTGTCCAAAATGTCTTGGTATGCTGACGCCTTAATAGTTCCCTTCACTGGAACTAAGGAGCCAAGCCCAACCCCTGAAAAACAACCCCACACCACAATCCCCCTTCCACTAAATGATTTGGACTAGTGCACAAAGCAAGGTCCATAAAGACATGTGCGTGAGTTTGTGATGGAGGAACTTGACTGGCCTGTACAGAGTCCTGACCTCAACCTGACAGAACACCTTTGAGATGAATTAGATCAGAGACTGTGAGCCAGAGGGCAGACATGTCTGGGGGACAGGGCAGCGTCACAAAGAGGAAGGGAGGAATGGCTAGAGGGAAATATTCTGTCAGTCAGTCAAGGCACGATGGATAGGCGAGGGACATGGTTTTACACTGACTACGGAACATACAAGCACGCTGTGCGATTGCACAGCCTGCCTGTATCTGAATGCTGGATGACAGAGGATGTAAACCAACGATGCTAGCATTAATTGGCTTCCATGCATAGTGTGGTCAGTTTAATATCAAGAGGAGGGGGCACAGGCAGGATCAACCAGGTAATAGAGAACAGTCACAATGACAATATTAATATGAAAAGTCAAGCAGAACTACATTAAAGTGGGAGTAAACTCCCTTGGTCGCTTTTAACTCATAGGTAAACCTATAATAAAAGGCTTACCTATTAGTTACAGTAAATATCTCCTAAACATGTACCGTTTAGGAGATATTTATTTTCAAAGCCACCTGTGATGTCACCAGCACATACCCGTGCCGTTCCTTCAGTCCTGTACCATGAACAGCGGTCCCCACTCACATTCGCTGGAGCGTCGGCATCACTGATCATCCAAAGGACCGGAGCCCGCTAACCCGGAAGGAAGATGGAAGCCCGGTCAGTGGTGAGAGCGTGCTGCTGGATGGCTTCGTTTTAAGTTAAATTTCACATGCGATGCATACTAGCACATTATAAAACTTAGCCTTGGAAGTTTAACCACTTCCCGACCACAGGCCGTCATATGACGGCCTCCGGTTTGCGGGGGTATATCTGAATGATGCCTGTAGCTACAGACATCATTCAGATATTGCCGGTTTCAGCCGGCGATTCCCTGCACCATAAGAACGATCATAGCGGCTGTTCCGCCGCTTGATCGTTCTTATGGGCGGCGGGAGGGGAGGCCCCCCCCCTCCCGCCGCCCTCCGGTGCTTCTACCGACTCACTGCTTCCATCGGTGAGTCGGACACAGGAACCGCCGGCCCCGGATGATCACTATAGAGATTTCCGGCAGACCAGATGGTTGCCGGAGTCTCTATGATCGTTCGGAGGCCGGGCGCGATGTGATGACGTCACGCCCGGCCTCTGCATTCGAATAACGGCGCCGCCTCCATTGGGAAGCGGTGATCGTTTTTTTTTTTTTTTTTTTTTTTTTTTTTTATTTTAGGCTTTCCAGCCTAGAGGTGAGATGTGGGGTCTTATTGACCCCCATATCTCACTGTTAATAGGTCCGATCAGGTAATATTCCTATTACAAGGGATGTTTACATTCCTTGTAATAGGAATAAAAGTAATCAATTTTTTTATTTATTTTTTTAAACTGTCAAATTTAAAAAATAAAAGTCAAATTAACAATAATAAAAAAAAAAAAAATTTTTTTTAAAGCGCCCCTGTCCCCGTGAGCTCGTACGCAGAAGTGAACGCATACGTAAGCCCCGCCCACATATGAAAACGGTGTTCAAACCACACATGTGAGGTATCGCCGCGAACGTTAGAGCGAGAGCAATAATTCTAGCCCTAGACCTCCTCTGTAACTCAAAATATGTAACCAGTAAAAAATGTTAAAGCGTCGCCTATGGGGATTTTTAAATACCAAAGTTTGGCGCCATTCCACGAGCGCGTGCAATTTTGAAGCGTGACATGTTGGGTATCTATTTACTCGGCGTATCTTCATCTTTCACATTATGCAAAAAAATTGGGCTAACTTTACTGTTTTGTTTTTTTTTAAGCATGAAATTGTTTTTTTTTCTGAAAAAAACGTGTTCGAAAAATTGCTGCGCAAATACCGTGCGAGATAAAAAGTTGCAACGAGCGTCATTGTATTCTCTAGGGTCTTTGCTAAAAAAACATATATAATGTTTGGGGGTTCTATGTAATTTTCGAGCAAAAAAAATTATGAATTTTACATGTAGGAGAGAAATGTCAGAATTGGCCTGGTTGCGAAGTGGTTAAAAACGAAAAATATAAAAAAAACGGCGGTTTACTACCACATTAAAAGATACAGCGCAAAGTTTTTTTGTTTTTATTTTAATCAATTTTTTTCCTTCTTCGTTTTTCTGTCTCTGTGCGTCTTCTCAGAGCTCCTAAACCTCTCTTTTACCCCTTTCACTTCTGTTTGTAAACGAACAGTGCATGATAGCTGCAGTCATTTGCACTGCTCTATGCACACTACAAATCCTAGTGTATAGTCCATAGTTTACAGTCCTTGTCAGGAGCGAGCATGAGAGGGTGTCTACACATACAGTGCGACCATGAAGAATGAACACAGCCACCCTTTACCGAAAGTCAAACCACAGCAACAAAAACAAAGAAATTTGGAGATTCGGAGGAGGTTGAGCACAAGGTACCTTTTTAAGTTACATACTTAACCCCTTCCTGCCACTGCCTCCCGGGCCTTTAAGAGGCTCTAAATGCTGGAAGGTGAAGGCGGTCATTCCGATCATGTGACCACTGTGTTTGGCTATCACGTGATCGTATACATCAGGAGCTTTCTAGTACTCATTTACGACGCTGGGAACTCCCAGCATGGTAATTTGTTTATGCAGGGCCACATATATGCAGCCACTCAGTGTTTAAGCCCACCCGAGAGCAGACGGCCGGCGGAAAGTGGTTAAATTGTTTTTTTTTTTTTTTTTTTTTTAAACAGAACTTAGTGTCACTTTAATCTGGTCTATCAGTCTTAGTCAAAGCTATCCACTTCAATAAAGGTTAATGAAAAGAAATGCCATTATAAGTGTGGTGCAGTGTTAATTTCGTCGACTAAAACATTTTAGTCGACTAACTTAATACCATTTTATTTTACTAAAATACGACTAAAACAATTGAGATGACTAAAATACAACTAAAACTAAAATGCCATTTTAGTCAAAAGACTAAGACGAAAACGAAAAAAAACTGCCTAATTGAAATTTGCTGTCAAAATGAACACTGGTCTGTAGTGCATGTTCATACCTCAATACCATAAATAATAACATATTCTATTTTTCACTCCAGCAGTATATAATGAGTTTGGAAATTGTAGAGAAATGCTTAAATAATGCAATACAACTTAACTACACCCATTAGATTTGCGATCACTAAAATGAGTTGTAGTCGAGTTTTAGTCAACTAAAATGTACTGGAGATTTAGTCGACTAAAACAATTGCAGAAGACTAAAATGGGATTAAAACGAAATTGCCATTTTAGTCCCAAGACTAAAACTAAAATCGAAATTTGCTGCCAAAATTAACACTGGTGTGGTGTTTATTATATCAATGTTGGACTGGATGTTTCTAAGCCTTACATCAGAAGTTCTTGTATTAAGAGCAGGGGTTGAGCGCTGCCACACACAAGACTGTTTACCGTGAAGTAATTCATCCTCAAGGTTTATAGTACAATGCCGCGTACACACGGTCGGAATTTCCGATGAAAACAGTCCGATGGGAGCTTTTCATCGGATTTTCCGACCGTGTATATGCCCACCGGTCTTTTTCTGTCGGAATTTCCGACGGACTTTGGATTGAGAACCTGTTCTTAATTTTTCCGATCGGATTTTCCGATCGTGTGTATGCAATTCTGACACGCAAAATTCAGACGAAAATGCTCAGAAACATTACAACTTCCCTTTTATAGTGCTGTCGAACGTTTAAGGCGTGGTGTTATTGACCATCGGAATTTGGTGTGATCGTGTGTAGGCAAGACAGTTTGAGCGAAATTCCGACGGGAAAACCATCAGAGCTTTGTCCGACGAGAATTCCGACCATGTGTACGCGGCATAAGTACTTTCACATATCACAGCATTTCAATCTCTAATTTATAACACAGAGCAAGAGCTCTGGGATGGAAAGAGCAAATGCTAAGATCTAACTTGCACCAATCATTACTGCTGTTGCAAAACTTGTGGATGAATTGCAGTATCTACAGCTACACAAAATGGTGAAGTCTTGCTTTAAATCGAATTTACATTTTTTTTTTAAATATATAGACCATAGCCTAGCCCTAAACTAGGCATTTATGTAGTCCAGCTTGTCCCCTCACCATTAACTGGGAAACAGCACCATTCAGATGAGAGCCGCAATAGTGCAGACTTGTGCACCAAAACAGCTACAAAGAAGACCACTCTAGAGGTGGTGGGCAATCTGGTTCCTACGCTATATTTACTATCCCCTGCTGTAATTTTACTATGATATACTATAGTGTAGAGCTGCCACAGTAACACTTGGTTATGCAATATCGCACAACAAAAGGAGATAAAAAGGGAAACTTCCTTGTACACCGAGCTGATCCTGCATGCGATACTCTATCCAACAACCTGCTTGACCTTCTCTGCATTATGACAAGTTTCCAACAGGGCAGTAAGGCTGAGGCAGGGAAGAATGGTCCACAAATGCCACAAGGGTAGCTTAGTAGCTACACTACAGCCAGTTTCTAAAACAACATCTAACTGCACCAGACAGATACCTTTTGATTCTTCAGACTTCCTCCTCTGTGTTCTTTGCTCTTCTTCGCCATTCTCCTGGACATCATTTTCACGTTTGTTTTTCTTTTTTTTCTTTTTGTCTGTTCTATCCTCATCATCGCCCTCCTGACACTCCTCTTCTATTTTGCGTTTCTTGGCCTTTTTATTTGTTTCATTTTCTGTGTGTTCCTCTGAGTTCACATCCTTCTTTTCCTTTTTATTCTTTTTCTGCCTTTCCTCCTTGCGTTCCCTTTTGCTACTCTTCTTAGTTCCTTCCATGGTTTCTGAAGGTTGAGATGTTTCTTCAGGAGAAGCCGTGTCCTCTGGTTTTCCCGTTTCTTTGCCAGACGCTTCTTTTGTCTGAAATTATTCAGAACTTCTAAGTAAATGTCACAGTAGGATATGCACCATTCATTAGCATTTACTTGAATAATACTTACTGTGCTGGTGGCTTCTGAGAAAATCTCCCAAACTTGGTCTTGTATAGCTTGATTGTGAATTTTTAGGCTGTTCTTCATCCAGTTCTGCAGAGAAAAAAAAAAAAAAAAAAAAAAGTAAAATTGAACCAAGCGTTTTTTTAAAAAATAAAAAGGAAAAGCTCCAAGCCATCTTGCCCTGTACCTCACTTTTGGTCCCTAATGTGAGAGGGGTGGGTCAGAATTTGCATAATAGAGTACACTGGGCTCGAAATCGAATGCGTTTAGTTAAATTGTAATGCATTATTTAAGCATTTCTCTAGAATTTCCAAACTCGTATACTGCTGGAGTGTAAAAAAAAAAAAAAAAAAAAAAAAAAGGAATATGTCACTATTTATGGTATTAAGCTTTGAACAAACTCAGATACAGATTTAGCCGCTCTGGACAGTCTGAGGAGGCCAGTAATGCTTCAGTGTGCTCTGGATGCCACCATGCCGGTGGTCACTGGTCAGGGGAGGCCTGCAATGCTGCACATTGTTGGATGGTGGTCTAAAGGGATGGCCTGTAATGCACAGTACCCAGGATGCCAGTGGTCAGAGGAGGCCTGTAATAAATAATGCACACACAGTGCTCTGGACAGCCGGTGGCCTCAGGCCTGCTAAACCTTTGTACACTAGTACTACACACTTAGTCTGCTCTCTGCTCTGGATGTGGGCGGTCATCTCGTGAGTTGGGACTCGGGAGGCGTGCCTGTAATGCGCAGTTTTGCTCTGGCAGTCGTCACCGACGGTGCACACAGTCGATTCAACTTGCTTGGAGTGGAAGCAGGCAGAAGTCTTTGAAAACTGCAAGTTAGTTCACAAGGGTAAAAGTCCCTGTCTCACATTTTCGTCCCGAAATGATTTTCGGCATAGTTTTTGTCAGTGGATGAAAATGTGCTGTACTTTATTTCGTCACCGTAAAAATGCCACGGATGAAAACTTTGACGAAAACGTTTTGGTTGACTAAATCAACACCGAGGGGTTCACAAGAGGGATTGAACAGAATTTTAAGTCCTGGCAAATAGAAAACAAACAGTTACATTTAAAGTTACTGTGTTGCCAACACTATTTTCTTTAGTTTTGGATAGTGTATGGAAACCTCCGCCAGCTTATTTTTTGTTGTCTGTGTCTCCCTAGGAAGATTTCCTTTCACTTCCTATCCTGGAGACGCAACAAGAAAACGAGAGGAGATTTCTATAAACTGAGCAGATGTCTCCTCCTAGACAATTGTCCCTGGAAAAGGTGGCCCCATTGAATGTTCCTTTGTTTCCTGATATGGGGACAGCTCTAAAATTGGATTTCCCCTCTAGCTTTTATTCTTGGTAATGATGGTCACCGGTACAAATGGAGGGAGAAACTCCCCAAAAGGGGACACAGAAAATAAAAAAACTTGAAAGAGGGCCAAGAGACAGTAGTTCCATAAGAGAGGGTAGAGAGGGAACAGCACATCTGTCAGTTTGTATTGCTGTCTGTGTCCCAATTAGGGAGATTTACCCTATTAGTATGGTTTACCATGATCACTAAAAGTGCAAGTAAAAGAAAAACCCCAATTTTGGGCTGTCCCCAGTAAAGTAATAGAGCAGAACTCTTCTCATGGGTATACTGGTTCTGGTGACCTCAAGGGATTCCCTCTCACTTGCTGTTTTGGCAATAGGAGAGGAAGTGAAGTTAAAATCTTCCCAATAAGACAGCTGGCAAAAAAAAAAAAAAAAGTTTTGTCCAGAGATACACAATAGAACTGATCAAAATAATGTATATATTGTGAGGCACTGGCTGGCAGGATTGTGAATGGTGTGTATGTGTCACTTTGGCTTCTCACAGGCTTATGGCTTAAGTCCTGTTCTGCATCCTGGAACCCAGAGACTGTAGTGCTTTGGGTGGGATAAAGCCTCCAGCCCTTGGCAACATCTTACCTAGGAGCAGAACATTTTTTTATGTGAGCTGATGGATGGGATGGTCAAGGTTCTCGCTCATGTGTGTTTAAAAGGCTGACTGCTGGCAGAACACTATAAAAAGGTACAAGGCCTATCTCTTTGTGCTAGTGAACACCCCATTAGTCAGGAACTGGCCTGAGCTAGTTATTGGCTCAGTCGAGCTGATATTTTGTTTGTTTCATACAATGTACTTGCTGTAAAAGACCCTCCTTCATTGAATAATAGAGCAGGACAAACTTGCTTGGTTTGTCCAGGGACACCTATTGTTCCTGGGTGTCCCTGTCCCATGCATGGTTTACTGCTGCTGATATTAGTTTGGTATGTGCCCATTACACTATCCATTAACAGTTCAGCTTGGAGGAATTGACCGGAATGCAGTGTCATTTAAATAGGAACAAACTGAATTTAAGCTACATACACTACTAGATTTTGTTCATTTGTATGAAAAAAAAAAAAAAAAAAAAAAAAAAAAAAATCGCAATAGTATATGCCAAAGGAGATGTGTAGTTTTAAAGTACTTTAACCACTTCCCGACCAACCAGCCCTGCGTGAGCCGCCATAGCTATATGTCGGCACGCGGGGTTGGGACAGCAGGCGCATGCCCGCTGCACAGCGGGGGTGTCGATGCTCGTGGCAGACGGTCGGGATGACCACCGGCCACGAGCGATCATGAGCAGGAGTGACAGAACAGGGACGACTGAGGAAAAAACTTTTTTTTTTTTTATATATATTTTGAGGGATATTATAGCAAAAAATTATGCGTTTTTTTCAAAATTGACGCTCTTTTTTTGTTTATAGCGCAAAAAATAAAAACCGCAGGGGTAATCAAATACCACCAAAAGAAAGCTCCATTTGTGGGGGAAAAGGGACGTCAATTTTGTTTGGGTACAACGTCGCACGACCGTGCAATTGTCAGTTAAAGCGACGCAGTACCAAATTGCAAAAAGTGCTCTGGTCAGGATCCTTCCGGGCTGAAGTGGTCAAAATGTTTGCTGTAACCATCGATTTTTAGTGTGAATGGAAATTCCTGAACAAAACCCGTTTCTAAACAGTTTGCATTTGCGCGAGCAGCTTTTCCATTCCAATTCTTCAAAATTTTCTCAGAATTACAAAAATCACTGTCAATTTGACCGTACCAACCATTAGAAAATCAAACAAACCTTCCAAAAACTAAATTCTACTAGAGTATGGCCAGCTTTAGACTTACCTGAAATTTGGCTTTTTTTCTTGGGATGTTATCATATGTGCTTATCTGATTCAAGATGTTCTTCAGGTTTGGAGTAATGCTAGGTTTATTCATCACTTCATGAATTCTCTGTAATAGGAAGAAAAAAAAAAGGAAACCAATTTGAAAATGTGTACTTTCTGGCTTGGAAGGGGAGGGAAGTAAAAAGTTGTACAGTAAACTATTCTAACTATCACCTGTTTACAGCAGTAAGAATAGTAGGGCTGAAACTAATCAATTAATCGACAACTAATCGATTATGAAATGAATCGATTAAATCGGCCAGTAACATAATGGGGTAAAAAAATAAAAATAAATGAGCCCTTTATAGTACAAAAAGAGCAAATAAGCGCTACTGTAAATATTACTTTCACAGTTCTACAGTAAAAAAATTAACCCCTACAGTAGTTTTTTTAACCCCCGTTATGTTACTAAACGTCTCAGGCCTGGTTTAGAAACGCACTACAGTTCATTTACATGGTTTCCTATGGGACACGTTCACATCTGTGCTTTTTTCAGCCGCTGCTGTTTGGAAAGGGTCAGGGACTTTTTTTTTTTTTTTTTTTTTAACGCAAAACAGTGCTTTTTTTGGTTCAATATACTTCAATGGAGAAGCTGCAGAAAAGCATGTAATGCGTTTTTGCAGCAATTTGTGTTTTTTAATCTGCCCAACAACTAATTGGGCAAAAAAAGTATATTTATTCTCAGAGTGGATTAAATATTTTGCTCCCTAACCATATAGCTGGTTATTTATATTTACCACTGCATATAGATATTATAAATATATAATTATAAAAATAAATTGGCTTTTTTTTTTTTTAAAACTTTACATATTAACTAAATTATACACCACACTTTTTTTTTAAGGTTATTAACCGATTTCTCGAAACAATAAATCGGCCAACTAATCGATTATGAACATAATCGTTAGTTGCAGCCCTAAAGAACAGTGACATGGAGAACTACAGATTTCTGTCTATTAGCTCCTGTACAATTTTCATGGCTTTAAAACCCATGAAACCATGTTCTCCATCACATTAAAGGAATAAAGTGGTGTCCTTTCCCCAGTCCCAACCTGAAGACTAGACAGTAATGGAGCCACCAGCAAACTGGTATGACCATCACTCTGCCCTCTCTTCCTATCAGCATCTATTTTGTACTGTAGTAACACACAGTATGTTAGCTGCTAAAATCAGTTTCAATCACAGTCTGCTCCTATTATGCAGTTTGGGTGAGCTTTCTGAAAGTGCACTAAAGTCCTGCATGCAAACCGAGAGCCATAACAGAAGTTTATGGCAAAGTGCAGCTAAATCGCATGTAAACCAAGGGCACAGAGTTGGGAACAGAATCGGGAACAGTTGGCCTGCATTTATATACACTCACATTACATTTACCAAGGATTTACCAAGAATGATATTTAGAGCTAAACATTGGTGTTAGTCTACATAACACCTCCCTCTCTCCATAATATGGAGGTAGCTGTCCCGTAGCCTAAAGAGAAAGCAGGAAACAATGGCAAATAATAACAGTCAGCAGAGGCACAGAGGCAGGGAGCACAGTAAGCACTTGTATTTTTCTAGGACCAACTTATTTTTTTTTTGCATTTATTGAATATGTATAAAAATACTTGTTAGGGGTTACGTGTGCTTTGAGTGGAAATTTTCAGTCCTGAGTGGAGTGTACCTGTTGAAAAATTCCCTTTTTAATTCCAACAGAATAAGAGACTCGTATAGCACAGGAAATACAGAATGTTCCTATAATCACTTCCAAAAAGCTAAGCTGAAAAACTATTTATAAGTGGCAGTTAAAGGAATGGAAATTACATGACTTGGGCTCACGGGATTTCAGGTACATGGAGCAGATGGAAATAATTATAAATTGGGTACAAATTAAAAGACAAACATATCCTTGCTTCTGGCAACACATAACTTCGACGTCATGAAATTACCTCCATCATTAACCATTTAATTATATAACCGCTACCCCATATTGACCCTCTACTTTTTTTTTTTTTTGTGTGTGTCGATGTACTATAGGAATAGAAGCCGTTCTCTTTTAAAATGTGAAGGATAAGAAGTGAGCATGTGTTTATTTTATATACCCAACAATGTGTGAGGGACACACGACAAAAAAAGTACCTACTGACCCGCCAGAAGACCAATGGGCAACCTGTACTCTCGTGCCTTTCCTGACCATCATCAGTTAGCATTGTCCCAAACGTTCTCTCTGGGCTACAGAATAAGCCCCCCCCATGTCATGGAGGAGAGGATCAGTACAGTAAGTAAGCATTGTCACCTTAGGCCATAAAATGTGTTATCTGCCGGATTACCAGGTATAATAATGAAAAAAAGAAAAATAATGCAACCACAACATCTAGGGAGTGGTGAACTGCAACATACTACATTTTTATTCTGCGGTTTATCTACCGATAATTTTTTTTTTCAGTAAATTATTTTGTTAGAGGGCCTAGAGAAGCAAAACCTCCTAAAAAAAAAAAAAAAAAAAAAAAAAAACCCACATGTTAATGGTTAAAGGCACAGATTTAGCACCCCCCCCCCAAATGCAACTAGTATAAGCAAATTTGTCCTATCAGCCTCCTGTCATACACATTACAGAAGCACTGAGGCTAGTTAGAGGATAGGACAGCACTAGCAGTCATCCTGGTTGTGCTGCACAGCATTTGCTGACAGAAGAATACAGCAGACTGAGCAGAGGGATGACATCTTCAGTCTTGTTCTTCCTTCACTGTCCAATCAGTAGGCAGAGGGTGCAAAGCGGTGCTTCCCCAGGATCGAAATCTGGGCTGAACAGGATCACATTCCTTCCGTCTTCCACCTTGTCAAACTGACTTGTAGTATGAATGGGCCACAAGCGCGATGATCAGCACGTTCATAGCCCATTCACACTCCCCTCAGCTTACAAGCCGACAGCCCCTACAGAAGTACAGCTGAAAGCTGGAGACAGAGGGGTTGATTTACAAAGACTGTGCAACATTTGGTGCAGCTGTGCATAGAAACCAATCAGCTTCCAATTTTTTTTTTAAGCTTAATTGAACAAGCTGAAGTAAAAATCTAGGATGGAAAAGGACCTGGGGGTCCTAGTAGACGATAGGCTCAGCAATGGCATTCAATGCCAAGCTGCTGCTAACAAAGCAAACAGAATATTGGCATTCATTAAAAAGGGGATCAACTCCAGAGATAAAACGATAATTCTCCCACTCTACAAGATTCTGGTCCGTCCGCACCTGGAGTATGCTGTCCAGTTCTGGGAACCATTCCTCAGGAAGGATGTACTGGAAATGGAGCGAGTACAAAGAAGGGCAACAAAGCTAATAAAGGGTTTTCAAGATATTAGTTATGAGGAAAGGTTGCGAGCACTGAACTTATTCTCTCTGGAGAAGAGACGCTTGAGAGGGGATACGATTTCAATATACAAATACCGTACTGGTGACCCCACAATAGGGATAAAACTTTTTCACGGAACGGAGTTTAAATAAGACTCGTGGCCACTCATTTAAATTAGAAGAAAAGAGGTTTAACCTTAAACTACGTAGAGGGTTCTTTACTGTAAGAGCGGCAAGGATGTGTAATTCCCTTCCACAGGCAGTGGTCTCAGCGGTTGGGGCATCGATGGTTTCAAGAAACTATTGGCTAAGCACCCGAATGACCGCAACATACAGGGGTATACAATGTAATGACATATAATCACACACATAGGTTGGACTTGATGGACTTTTTTCGACCTCACCTACTATGTAACTAAAATCCCATCTTGTTTACTTGTACCTACAGGTAATCCTATGATAAGGCTTACCTGTAGGTATAGAGTAAATATCTCCTAAACATGCACCATTTAGGAAATATTTACAATAGTAGCACTAGCAGCCGGTGACATCACTGGCGCACTGCATTCTCAATGGACGGTGTGCTGCTGGAGTGACATCACCGCGGCTAAGCCATTCAAGCAGCTGAAGTTCGTAAACCCGTGAAGATGGAAGTTCTGTCATCGGTGACAGCGCACCACTGGAGGGCTTCGTTCTAACGCAAGTCTTTCATATTGTGCTAGTATGTGATGCATACTAGCACATTATGCTATTATCCTGCATTTTTTTGAGGTTTACTACCGCTTTATTAGTGAACAGTAGGAGGAATTTCCATCCTATACAAAACTAAAAATGGTCATTGGTTACTTACTTGGAAGACATGGGGAGAGGCTTTACTGCAGGGTCAGCAAAACTGTACCAATTAAGTGCTAATTTAGAAGCATCGAACAACCTGCCAGTGAACATTAGTGCGCCGTATTCCTGCACTTCTAGACCCCAGATCAGCCCCAATTCCTGCACCTTTAGACCTCAGTTCAGCCCTGATTCTTGCACCTCCAAACATCAGATCAGCCCAAATTCCTGCACCAACAGACCTCAGTTTAACCCAATTACCTGTACCCCCAGGCACCATATCAGACCCAATTACTGTACCTTTAGATCTCAAATAAGTCCTGACTGCTGCAGCTGGCAGGCCAGGCTATGCAGCTAACCACCTAGTAAGCTGTTAATTATAGCCAACGGCAGAAGGAATGCATTTGTAGGGAATAGAGGAGCACCGGAGGATCCTTTGGTAGGCCAGTATGAGGTTGCTCACATGCCAATCTTCTGGGTATAGCTGAAAATGACATGGCATGATCTGACATGCGCACCTTAGGCTGCCCATTCCCTGTTTTTTGTGGTCATATTTCTGTTGAGTGATCCCAGTTGAGAAAGGCTGGTCTAGAAAATCAAGAGATCTCATCACTGGTAGATTGTGAATTCTGCTCTCCAGTACTTTATGGAAAACTTCATATAAACACATTGATCTTAAAACAGGATGCAATATTCTTGTAGCTTTGAGTCAGCATGGCTAACATGGCTTGGATATTTTATAGTTACTAAAATTTGGCTAAGCTGTCGGTATATGTGGCAATTGACCTTTATGCTCTGTCCAGAGATTTGTTTCATAGGCTATAGTATATGCAGTGCTCTTTAGTATCGTGTTATAGCAACCTAAACACCTGCTACCATTGTCAGTGATATATACCTGAATCCACTGCTGCTGTTTCACATCTCCCTTGTTGGCCTTCGCTTCAAAAGCCTTCCCACCGTATTTCTGATCTTCACTTATACACTTCAGATGACTTTTATAATCATCTCCCCTGGAATGAACAGAGTATAAAAAACACAAAACTGAGTACCATTCATAACCAATGTTTTTGTGCATAGGGTAACCAATTCATGTCAACGGCCTGCCCTATGCACAGCAAAGAAGCTTGTGCACCTTTTTGAGCTTCAAGCTCTTTTTTTTTTTTTCTCTCAACCATGCAAAAAATCCACGTCAAGTTGCTGCATTTGGGGTGCCATTAACAATAAGCGGCATCACATTTGTGACACTCATGTTCACACAATGCCTTAGTGTGAATGCAGCCAAAAAGACTTCCCCTTCCCCACCCCAATCAGCATTGTGTCACTTGCGACGGTATGAATATTTTCCACCATGGAACACATGACTAGCAGTTCTTGGATGTTATCTGCACATAATACCATAGAAACCGGTTTTGCAAATCATAGGTAGCAACAGATTAAAGCTGAAAAAATAATTTATATATATATATATATATATATATATATATATATATATATATATATATATATATATAAATAATGCTAGTCATACTAGCTCATTATGACTTTGTCTTGCAGGTAGATAACCCCAAAAAAAAATAATTTAAATGGGTATACAACCACTTTAATAGAAATAGGAGCTGTATTTGCTGAATGTGACTTTTGTTCCAAATCATTGATAGATGGATAATGAGCTCAACCACAACCCAGAACATACAAAATCAACTCAGCAATTACAGCTCTATTTCATCAAAGTGAAGTTTTCCTTTAAGAAGTACGGGGTAGGGAGCCTGGTTTCATTCACAGTAACATGTACAAGTCCTCCATTATGATACAAAAAAAATACATATAAACGCATGGCTTTTTACTTTTAAACCACTAAATGTCTAAGAAAAGAAGAAGATTCAGTGATATCAATGTGACACTTACAAGAAGTCCTTCCCACAGTCAATACATGAGAGGCATCGACAATTCCTGCACATCGCCCTGTGCTTCTCCACTTGTCCTTTCTTCAGGGACTCTCCACAAGCATTGCAGGTGAAAAATACCATGGTGACAGCGGCAGGCACAGCGGATCCTACTGCCCGAAAACAAACAGAGAAACATCACTTAGAGCGGACAATACCCATAATGTTTTACTGCTATTTCAATTCAAAATCATTGCAGCATGGGGGAAAGTGCTGAAGGTCAGTGCTGGACAGAACTACAATGTAATGGCTGTTAATACCCGAGTAGCTAAAAGGCCATTTCCGACTGACTACAGACTAAAAGGAGTATTTAGAAATGTCCTTATAGTAATTGGTAAATCCAAAAAAATAAATAAAGAGGTTGTAAACCCAAAAAAACCCCTCTAACTTTGTGTACCCCTATGTCCACTTCGATGGTGGGTCTTGCACCTCGACTCACGGTGCAGGCCTTGTTCATCTTCGGAGATTTTCCGAATCGCCTTCTGCTCCGTGCTGCGCCTGCGCAGTACGGGGCGGACACTTTTCGATAGCCGGACTTTTGGTGACAGAACACCGGCAATCGTCTCACGGGAAGTCTGAACAGGGAAATGCGGAAGTAAACAGCATCTCCCCTTCTGCCTAGCAACAAGTGACACTGATCTCTGCTCCCTGTGATGGGAGCAGAGATCAGTGTTCACTAAAACACAGCCACGCCCCCACAGTTAGTAGGAACACTTAACCCCTACACTGCCACCCCTGGTTAACCCCTTCACTGCCAGTGTCATTTACACAGGAATCAGTGCATTTAAATAGCACTGATTGCGGTAAAAATGACAATGGTCCCAAAAATGTCCAATGCGTCCGCCATAATGTCACAGTCACAATAAAAAAAAATTAAAAAACGCTGATCGCCACCATTACTAGTAAAAAAAAAAATCATTAATAAAAATGCTATGAAACTATCCCCTATTTTGTAGACGCTATAACTAACTTTTGCGCCAACCAATCAATAATCGCTTATTGCATTTTTTTTTACCAAAAATATGTAGAAGAACATGCATCGACCTAAACTGAGGAAAAAATATGTTTTTTTTTTTTATATAATTTTGGGGGATATTTATAGCAAAAAGTAAAAAATAATGTTTTTTTTTCCAAAATTGTCGCTCTTTTTTTGTTTATAGCGAAAAAAATAAAAACCGCAGTGGTGATCAAATACCACCATAAGAAATCTCTATTTGAGGGGAAAAAAAGGACGTAAATTTTGTTTGGGAGCCACGTCGCACGACCGCGCAATTGTCAGTTAAAGCGACGCAGTGCCGAATCGCAAAAAGTGGTCTGGTCTAAAGCCAGCAAAATGGTCCGGTCTAAAAGTGGTTAAAACAGAACATCGGGCAAAACATTTTTTAGGGTTAACTGCTTGTTTTGATCTAGGGGAGAGGACAGCAGAGATGTACTTCCCTGACCCAGCGATTCTCCCCGCCCCAGACCAGTTCGGCACTCTCACATTCCAGCGGCCATGAAAATGGACTGTTGCTGATATCAGCACGCTCCATAGACATGAACAGTCCGCCGCTGGATCATGGGGGAGCAGGGTTTTCCGGAGGAATGGTGGATCAGGTATGAACTTCGTGCTCATGCCTAGAAAAAACGAGCAGTTGGCCCATGCAGTGCAGGCACAGCCCCCACTGCACAGGGGAAAAAATAATAATTTGCCCTGAAATTGGACATTGACTAATAGGGATGAGCTTCTCCTAACAATTTGGGGTGTTCGCGACAAATTCGAAAAGCCGCGAGCACCCTGTAAAAGTCTATGGGGGAAATCTAAAGTGCTCATTTTAAAAGCCTATATGCAAGTTATTATCATAAAAAGTGTTTGGGGACCCGGGTTTTTTCAGGAGCAGTTTTTTCAGGAGCAGTGATTTTAACCACTACAATACCAGGCACTTTCGCCCCTTCCTTCCCAGACCAATTTTCAGCTTTCAGCGCTCTCGCACTTTCAATGACAATTGCGCGGTCATGCAATGCTGTACCCAAATGAAATTTTTATATTTTATATTTTGTTTGCACAAATAGAGCTTTAGTTTGGGTGTATTTATTCACGACTCTGTTTTTTTATTTTTTGCGAAACAAGCGAAAAAATTGCGGAAATTTTGAAAAAAAAACAATATTTTCTCCTTTCTTTTTTAAAAGAAATGAATAAAATCAAATTTTGTCATAAATTTAAGCCAAAATGTATTCTGCTACATGTTTTTAGTTAAAAAAAAAAAAATTCCGTTAAGTGTATAATAATTGGTTTGCGTGATCACGGACATATGTACGCAAATGATCACGGACATATGTGTGCAGATAATCATTGGCACATGTTATTTTACTGGGACATATGTGGGGGACATGTGTTTTTATTATTTGGGGACATGTGTGTGTTTTGGGGACATGTGATCCGCTCTCCTCACCGACAACTTCCGTGTGAGGAGAGGAGAGCCGATTGCCTAGCAACAGGCTGTTTGCTTACATCACATGACGGCTGTGATTGGACACGGCCGTCATGTGATCAGAAGGGCCAATCACAGAGCCCTCCTGCCGATCCGAGATGCACCGTGTCCGGGTGACACGAGCGCATCGGGCATCCTGTGCTTAGAACTGTCCCTGCACAAAGTGTAATTTTTGCAGGAAAAAAAGCCATTTAAAAGCACTAGCGGCTATAATGAATTGTCGGCTCCCGTAATACAGAGAACAGTCATTGAAAATCATTGATAAAAAAACACACTGACACCGTTGGGAAAAGTCCTTTATTTATAAAAAAAATAAATAAAAAAAAAAAAAAAAGAAGAAGGATTCCAGCGGTGGTGGCAATCCACTCTTGCTATCCAGCGATAGGTGGTCTCTTCTCCGGGGTCCAGCGATGGCTGACCTCTTCCGACATCCAGCGCAGCGCATCCTGTCTCCATGGAGACACTGGAGGGAATCAGTCTGAGGGCCTGGTAATTGAATTTGGGGGGAACCCCACGCTTTTTTTTTTTTTTTATTAATGATTTTCAATGACTGTTCTCTGTATTACGGGAGTCGGCAGTTCATTAGCCGCGAGTGATTTTAAATAGCTTTTTTTCCTGCAAAAATTACACTTTGTGTAGGGACAGTTCTAAGCACGGGAAACATGCGCCCTTTTACGTGCATACTATACACACCCCCCAGGTACGACATTTAAAAAGGTATATTACCCTTTTATTGTTTCACTTTAAGCATTATTAAAATCACTGCTCCAGAAAAACTTCAGGTTTTTAAAACTTTTTTTTGCATTGATACATGTCCCTTGGGGCAGGACCCAGGTCCCCAAACACTTTTTATGACAATACAATGCATATAAGACTTTAAAATTAGCACTTTTGATTTTGAACGTTCGAGTCCCATAGACTTTAAAGAGGAAGTAAAGCCTCCTCGGAAAAAAAAAAAAAAAAACAGAACCTGCAAGGCAAAAGGCATAATGAGCTAGTATGCATAGCATACTAGTTCATTATGAATAACGTACCTGAGAACGAAGCCCCCCGAAGTGACCCTCGTCCACGTCCTCCACCGCCGCCATCACTCCCGGAGTGACTTCCGGGTCTCGCTGCTCCAGCGCTGTCATTCGCTGGAGTCGCAATGACGTCACTCCCGCGCATGCGCACGAGAGCGGCATGTCACTGCGATCTCCGGCATGCTCAGTGCGCGCCGCTGTCTACGGCGCATGCGCCGTAAATATCGGTGCCTATTCTTTTCTAAATATCGCCTAAACCGTGTAGGTTTAGGAGATATTTATTGGACCTACAGGTAAGCCTTAATCTAGGCTTACCTGAAGGTCAAAGTGGTTTGTAAGGGTTTACAACCACTTTAATAGGGTTCTAAAGTTCACACGAGCTTTAGGTCTGTTCGCAGGTTCTGGTGCGAACCGAACAGGGGGGTGTTCGGCTCATACCGAGCTATACATACACTTAAATACTATAGACAGATAAATAGAGACACACTAGATTACCAAAAGTATTGGGACACCTGCCTTTACATGAACTTGAATGGCATCCCAGTCCAATGCTGGCCACACACAGAATTTCAGGCAAAACTTTTCGGAAAGATCATTCGACAATCGTGCCATTAATGGACCCAACTTTACTGACAATTTTGATAGATCCTAAGCGTAACTTTTACCGTTTCAACTAAAGTATATTTGTGTATGTTGTAATTGAAATGAAAAGAATATTCTGTCTTGTTTAATTTATATGTTTTTATTGCTATCCTGAGATTTCAGACTCTCTGTCCAGCACAAAAATGGCAGCTGGAGCCTCAGTCTCCAGCATGTGTAGGTGTGTGGGAAGAGCTGGGACGGGAGAAGGAAGGAGCTCATTCTGTAGACAGTTGAGGGGAGATCTGCACTTACAGTTCAGCTAGCAGCCACCTCTACTATTATAACAAAATATGTTTGTATGTCTCTTCCCCTGCACAGGGGGAAACACAGGCAGGCTGCATCTGACGGGCACTGGTGAGGCTGCATTGATCTCCATGGTCCCATGCCCCCAGTCTCTGACCGTCTCCATGGTCCCATGCCCCCAGTCTCTGACCGTCTCCATGGTCCCATGCCCCCAGTCTCTGACCGTCTCCATGGTCCCATGCCCCCAGTCTCTGACCGTCTCCATGGTCCCATGCCCCCAGTCTCTGACCGTCTCCATGGTCCCATGCCCCCAGTCTCTGACCATCTCCTGTATACAAATATTTTTTTTTTTAAATATGTTTTGGTATCGGTCTTCGACCTAGTGTATTTTTCATTTTCGGCAACAAAAAACCCATTCGGTGCACCCCTAGTCCCTTACTGTGGAGGGATCTCCTCACTTCCTGTTTTGGCTATGGGACAGGAAGTAAAGGGAAATCTCCTTAATGGGACACAGAGAGCAAAAATAAAATCTGACAAGGGTTATAACCTTCATTTACTCTTGCCAATGCGTATATTAAAAAAACCTGCATTCAGCTCTACTTTAATTGACAGAGGAGGCATGCCGAATGTTCCCTGCCAGGAGTCCTACACACACACACACACACACACACACACACACACACACACACACACACACCATGGAAGGAGCCATATGGCCGTCTATACAATCAGTCACTGAACAGAAACAAGCATGTGGCCAGTGAAGACAGAACTACTGATGTGCACACACGTTCCACATCAGTGACTCCATATTGAAGCCTTTGGAAAAATGCAATAGCCAGGCATGCTACGACATCATACACCGCCAGAGTCTAGCAATGCAAGCTTATATATTGTCTCACTACAGGTTTCCTTTATACCTTACACCGCATTACTCTCTCTGTACATCACACTCACCTCCTCACAACCACGTGTGCTTCCTCCAAGCCGGGCGCCGCGTGACGTCACTTCCCCTCCGCCGGGTGGACCACCGGAGAGGCTTCACCAGGGGGGCGGAAATGACGACACGTGCGTCGCAGAATAAAGTGTTGTCACCAGATGACAGAAGGCGGAGATTAGTGGGTGAGAGGATAATGTCTTCCCTCTGTATTGTTGTATGTATATATATATATATATATAAACTGTACTGTGGTGTCTGTGCCTTGTGAGAGGGTGGCTATTAATGGGGGACTCAGCTCAGGATCATAGAAGGGGGACTTTCTTGTGAGCTGCTGCTATGCCAAGTCTTCTCTATGACTGCTCAGGAGGACTGGAGGGAGGAGAAGGGGGTGACCCCTGATTGTGAGCAGAGGCAGGGTGTTCTAGAAGACTGGGTGTGCTGGAGGTTTCCTTTAACCCTTCATTCACAGCTATGTGCTTTTTGGTGCATTTTGCAGAAACACACTGCAGTCCATTTAAAGCGCAGCTCCACTCAAAAATGGAACGTCCGCTTTAAGAGAAGGTGACCCCCTGACATTTGTCATGTCGTGTTAGAGGGTCCCAGCTCCCACTTCCTCCCGGGGGGGCGCGGCACCGGAAGGGAGATCACCTCTCCTCTCTCCCTCTCGGTAATCATCTGGGACACATCACAATTCACAGATGATTGGCTGCCAGTCGCAGAACATCACGTGGCTCGCACATGCACAGTGTGTGCCCTGCTGTGAAGCCACAGCCGGGTGCCCACAGTTACAATGCCTGCGCCGCAGGGAGAAGCGGGGCTTCATTCCCCCGCATCACTGGACCCTGGGACAGGTAAGTGTCCGATCATTAAAAGTCAGCAGCTGCAGTATTTGTAGCTGCTGACTTTTATTTATTTATTTTAAGCGGAACTCCACTTTAACATGGTTTCCTATGGGACACGTTCACATCTATGCATTTTTTCAGCCGCTGCGTTTTTGGAAAGGGTCGGGAACTTTTTTTCCCGCAGTAGATTGCGTGTAATAGACTTCAATGGAGTCGCACCAGAAGCACAAGTGTTGCGTTTTTTTATGCTTTTTTTAAATATAAAAAACACTGTATATAGCTGGTTGCTAAGGAGCCGCTGTGTCCTTAACAACCGATGAGTCATCAGTGAGTAACCCCCCCCCCCCACCCCAAAGCACCTTATCCCCATGTTCTGCGGATGGGGGCTTATCAGAATCTGAAAGCCCCTTTTAACCACTTTCAGACCGGACCATTTTGCTGGCCTAAGACCAGACCACTTTTTGCGATTCGGCACTGCGTCGCTTTAACTGACAATTGCGCGGTCGTGCGACGTGACTCCCAAGCAAAATTGGCATCCTTTTTTTCCCACAAATAGAGCTTTTTTTTTTGATGGTATTTGATCGCCCCTGTGGTTTTTATTTTTTGCACTATAAACAAAAAAAAAAACGACATTATTTTTTACTTTTTGCTATAATAAATATCCCCCAAAAATATATAAAAAAACATTTTTTTCCTCAGTTTAGGCCGATACGTATTCTTCTACATATTTTTGTTAAAAAGAATCGCAATAAGCGATTATTGATTGTACGCCCTTTTGCCTGTCTGTGCCATTCTGTCGACGTACATCGTGCGCCGGTCGGGAAGCGGTTAACAAGGGGGTCCCCAGATCCCAGTCCCCCCCCCCATGTGAATAAGTATGGGGTATTGTACCGCTGTCATGTCACATTCGGCTACCCATCATATTGTGCTACCCGCTGGAGTGCGCATGCGCAACCCCATATGCGTTCCAACACTGTTGTAAGACACCACTTTGCCACAGGGCACGGCCTCGCTTCGCTCAGCATAATTATAATCTAACTCTACGTCCACTTGGATGGTGGGACTTGAACCTGGACTCATGGGTGTGGCCACAAAATTCTGCGCAAGCGCAGATCGCCACAGTGTAGGAACACATATGGCGGCGTCGCGCATGAGCAGTCCAGCGGGTAGCCAAATGTGATGGGTCGCCATATGTGTCGAAACACCGCTACTCTTTCACCAAAAAAAGTGTCACTTAGAAATAAAAACACAAACACGGTTTTTGACCGTTCCTTTATTAATAATCCAAAAATTATATCCCCTGATGTAGATCCATGGCCAATCACGCCGCCCGCCGAACCCGAAAAAGAAAAAAGCTCCGTACTCGTGAAAAGCTAACTGCCGACTGCCAGCTCCACGTCTAACAGTTCTTAAATTTGTAATGGGCGGAGCCACCTGTGACCCGCCTCTTTGTGATGTCAGAGCCCTCCCCTGCCCCAAAGCGCTGATCATTCCCTCTCTTTTGTGACCTGCCGGCAGCATGCATGAGGGTCTGGTATAGATTTGTGGGGGATCCCCACGCCGTTTTGTTTCACAAATAATTTTTCTGGAAATTATTTTTATTTTTTTAAACATAACGTTTATTCAAGTTTTAAAAAAACAAACACAGTTTAGCTATAGATCACCAAAAACAGAGCAAAATAGTATCAACAAAAGATGCTATTATCAAAAAATATTTTCATAGGTATGCTTGATGACAATTCTTTATTTTACATTCAGCTATCTATCAGCAGGGAACCCCGCTGACAGCTGATGACTCGTTGATTATTAACCACTTTAGCCCCGGACCAATTGTCAGCTTAAGGACCAGAGGTCTTTTTTCAATTTCGCACTGCACTACTTTAACTGGTAATTGCGCGGTCATGCAATTTTGTAACCAAACGAAATTTGCGTCCTTTTCTTCCCACAAATAGAGCTTTCTTTTGATGGTATTTGATTGCCTCTGTGATTTTTATTTTTTGCGATATAAACGGAAAAGGAGCGAAAATTTTGAAAAAAAAAGAGATTTTCTACTTTTTGTTATAAAAAAAATCTAATAAACTCAATTTTAGTCAAACATTTGGGCCAAAATGTATTCAGCCACATGTCTTTAGTAAAAAAAATGCCAATAAGCGTATATTTATTGGTTTGCGCAAAAGTTATAGCGTCTACAAACTAGAGTACATTTTCTGGAATTTACACGGCTTTTAATTTATGACTACCTATCTCATTTCTTGAGGTGCTAAAATGGCAGGGAAGTACAAAACCCCCCCAAATGACCCCATTTTGGAAAGTAGACACCCCAAGCTATTTGCTGAGAGGCATGTTGAGCCCATTGAATATTTTTTTTTTTAGTCCCAAGGGATTGAATAAAGAAAAAAAAAAAAAAAAAAAAAAAAATTTTTTTTCATAAAGTTGTCACTAAATGATATATTGCTCACACATGCCATGGTTATATGTGGAGATGCACCCCAAAATACATTTTGCTGCTTCTCCCGAGTATGGGGATACCACATGTGTGGGACTTTTTGGGAGCCTAGCCGCGCACGGGGCCCCGAAACCCAATCAACGCCTTCAGGGTTTCTAAGGGTGCAAATTTTTGATTTCACTCCTCACTACCTATCACAGTTTTGAAGGCCATAAAATGCCAAAATAGCACAAAACCCCCCCCCAAATGACCCCATTTTGGAAAGTAGACACCCCAAGCTATTTGCTGAGAGGCATGTTGAGTACATGGAATATTTTATATTTTGCCACAAGTTGCGGGAATATTACAAACTTTTTTTTTTTTGCCCAAAGTTGTCACTAAATGATATATTGCCCACACATGCCATGGGCATATGTGGAATTACACCCCAAAATACATTCTGCTGCTTCTCCTGAGTACGAGGATACCACATGTGTGGGACTTTTTGGGAGCCTATCCGCATACGGGACCCCGAAAACCAAGCACCGCCTTCAGGATTTCTAAGGGCATAAATTTTTGATTTCACTCCTCACTACCTATCACTACCTATCACAGTTTTGAAGGCCATAAAATGCCAAGATGGCACAAAACCCCCCCAAATGACCCCATTTTGGAAAGTAGACACCCCAAGCTATTTGCTTAGAGGCATGTTGAGCCCATTGAATATTTTTTTTTTTAGTCCCAAGTGATTGAATAAAGACAAAAAAAAAAAAAAAAAAAATGTATTCAAAAAGTTGTCACTAAATGATATATTGCTCACACATGCCATGGTTATATGTGGAATTGCACCCCAAAATACATTTTGCCACTTCTCCTGAGTACGGGGATACCACATGTGTGGGACTTTTTGGGAGCCTAGCCGCGTACGGGGCCCCGAAACCCAAGCACCACCTTCAGCATTTCTAAGGGTGTAAATTTTTGATTTCACTCCTCACTACCTATCACAGTTTCGAAGGCCATAAAATGCCAAAATTGCACAAAACCCCCCCAAATGACCCCATTTTGGAAAGTAGACACCCCAAGCTATTTGCTGAGAGGCATGTTGAGTACATGGAATATTTTATATTTTGCCACAAGTTGCGGGAATATTACAAACTTTTTTTTTTTTTTTTATTTGCCCAAAGTTGTCACTAAATGATATATTGCCCACACATGCCATGGGCATATGTGGAATTACACCCCAAAATACATTCTGCTGCTTCTCCTGAGTACGGGGATACCACATGTGTGGGACTTTTTGGGAGCCTATCCGCATACGGGACCCCGAAAACCAAGCACCGCCTTCAGGATTTCTAAGGGCATAAATTTTTGATTTCACTCCTCACTACCTATCACTACCTATCACAGTTTTGAAGGCCATAAAATGCCAAGATTGCACAAAACCCCCCCCCAAATGACCCCATTTTGGAAAGTAGACACCCCAAGCTATTTGCTGAGAGGCATGTTGAGCCCGTTGAATATTTTTTTTTTTTAGTCCCAAGTGATTGAATAAAGACAAAAAAAAAAATAAAAAAAATTTATTCAAAAAGTTGTCACTAAATGATATATTGCTCACACATGCCATGGTTATATGTGGAATTGCACCCCAAAATACATTTTGCTGCTTCTCCTGAGTATGGGGATACCACATGTGTGGGACTTTTTGGGAGCCTAGCCGCGTACGGGGCCCCGAAACCCAAGCACCGCCTTCAGGATTTCTAAGGGTGCAAATTTTTTGATTTCACTCCTCACTACCTATCACAGTTTCGAAGGCCATAAAATGCCAAAATAGCACAAAACCCCCCCAAATGACCCCATTTTGGAAAGTAGACACCCCAAGCTATTTGTTGAGAGGCATGGTGAGTATTTTACAGCTCTCATGTGTTTTTGAAAATGAAGAAAGTAAAGAAAAAAACATTTTTTTTTTCTTTTTTCAATTTTCAAAACATTGTGACAAAAAGCGAGATCTGCAAAATACTCACCATACCTCTCAGCAAATAGCTTGGGGTGTCTACTTTCCAAAATGGGGTCATTTGGGGGTGGTTTGTGCCATCTGGGCATTCCATGGCCTCCGAAACTGTGATTGGCAGTGAGGAGTGAAATAAAAAAATTACACCCTTAGAAAGCCTGAAAGCGGTGCTTGGATTTTGGGGTCCCGTACGCGGCTAGGCTCCCAAAAAGTCCCACACATGTGGTATCCCCGTACTCAGGAGAAGCAACAGAATGTATTTTGGGGTGTATCTCCACATATGCCCATGGCATGTTTGAGCAATATATCATTTAGTGACAAGTTTTTGTAAAAAAAAATATTATTTTTTTTTTTTTCATTATTCAATCTCTTGGGACCAAAAAAAAAAATATTTAATGGGCTCAACATTGCTCTCAGCAAATAGCTTGGGGTGTCTACTTTCCAAAATGGGGTCATTTGGGGGGGGTTTGAACTGTCCTGGCATTTTATGCACAACATTTAAAAGCCTATGTCACACGTCACCCACTCTTCTAACCACTTGAAGATAAAGCCCTTTCTGACACTTTTTGTTTACATGAAAACATATTTTTTTTTTGCAAGAAAATTACGTTGAACCCCCAAACACTATATATATTGTTAAAGCAAAGGCCCTACAGATTAAAATGGTGGGTGTTGCATTTTTTTTTTTTCCACACAGTATTTGCGCAGCGATTTTTCAAACGCATTTTTTGTGGAAAAAATACACTTTTTTTTATTTTAATGCACTAAAACACACTATATTGCTCAAATTTTTGATGAAATAAAAAATATGATCTTAGGCCGAGTACATGGATACCAAACACGACATGCTTTAAAATTGCGCACAAACACGCAGTGGCGACAAACTACATACATTTTTAAAAGCCTTTAAAAGCCTTTACAGGTTACCACATTAGATTCACGGAGGAGGTCTACTGCTAAAATTACTGCCCTCGATCTGACCTTCGCGGTGATACCTCACATGCATGGTGCAATTGCTGTTTACATATGACGCCAGACCAACGCTTGTGTTCGCCTTTGCGCAAAAGAAGGGGGGGCAGGGGTGCTTTTTTTTTTTTTTTTTTTTTAGTTTTTCTTTTTATTTAGCTTTTTTATTTTATTTTTAAACTGTTCCTTCCATTTTTTTTTTCTTAGTTGTCATTTTTATTGTTATCGCAGGGAATGTAAATATCCCCTATGATAGCAATAGGCAGTGACAGGTACTCTTTTTTTGAAAAAATTGGGGTCTATTAGACCCTAGATCTTTCCTGTGCCCTCAAAGCATCTGACCACACCAAGATCGGTGTGATAAAATGCTTTCCCAATTTCCCAATGGCGCGGTGGGTATGCCCACCATTAGAATACCTCCCTTCATCCACCCACTTCTAATGATGGGCATACATGCACCATTTATATATGCCGAAGCATGGGGGCATCCTCCCGCAAAAAAAAGTTATGCCACGTATACATGGTCGAACTTTTTTCGACCGTATGTACGTGGCATTAGGAGCAAAATCGCTCCTCCGCCCTCTGCTGCCCCCATGCTTCGGCATATATGCTCTTTTTTTTAACTGTGGTGGTGAAATCACCTCCTACAGCATTGGAGTCGCGGCTTTATGTATCGTGGGAGCAAACGCTGTTGCTGTCAAGATAAATAAATCCACGCTGCAACTGAATGGCGTACCTGCTAAGCAAATAATGGTTAACATTAAAACAAAGTAACATTACAGTATAACAGTAAGACCTTACCATACCATACCTGCAAAGCAAATACCAAAAAAAAAACATAGTAAAAAATAAAACATTTTGTTAACGCAACCGGTGCCTAAAATATATATATGCCGAAGCATGGGGGCATCCTCCCGCAAAAAAGTTATGCCACGTACACATGGTCGGACTTTTTTCGACCGTATGTACGTGGCATTAGGAGCAAAATCGCTCCTCCGCCCTCTGCTGCCCCCATGCTTCGGCATATATGCTCTTTTTTTTAACTGTGGTGGTGAAATCACCTCCTACAGCGTTGGAGTCGCGGCTTTATGTATCGTGGGAGCAAACGCTGTTGCTGTCAAGATAAATAAATCCACGCTGCAACTGAATGGCGTACCTGCTAAGCAAATAATGGTTAACATTAAAACAAAGTAACATTAGAGTATAACAGTAAGACCTTACCATACCATACCTGCAAAGCAAATACCAAAAAAAAAACATAGTAAAAAATAAAACATTTTGTTAACGCAACCGGTGCCTAAAATATATATATGCCGAAGCATTACCCAAGATAGTTGGGTAATAAATGGCGGGTGCCCTGACAGTATAAAAAAACAAGCTAACTAACCAGCGTCACCCGTAACAGTTATACGGTGATCACTGGTGAAAGGGTTAACTAGGGGCAATCAGGGGGTTAAAACCTTTATTAGGTAATATATGGGGGTACCTGACGATATATAAAAACCTGACGGGGAACCTAAATAACTAAATAACTAACTGGCTAACCAGCGTCACCAGTGACACTTATACTGTGATCACTGGTGAAAGAGTTAACTCTAGGGGCAATCAAGGGGTTAAAACCTTTATTTAGGTTGTAATATGGGGGTACCTGACCTATAAACCTATTTATAATCCTATATAAACCTGGCGGTTACCTAAAAAAAAAAACTGGCTACCTAGCGGCACCAGTGACACTAATAGAGCGATCAAAATAAACGATCGCTTAGTGACACTGGCAAAAGGGGGTGAAAGGGTTACCTAGGGGGCAATCAAGGGGTTAAACCTTTATTGGGGGGGGGGTAGGGGGCTACCTTGGACCTAAAGGGGCCTAAAACTAACTGCCCTGACAGTTATTGCAGTCACACTGACACTAAATGCAGTGATCAGTAAAATAAATGATCACTGCAATCAGTGACACTGTGACAGGGGGGGCAGGGGGTGATCTGGGGGGTGATCAGGGGGTGACAGGGGGGTGAAATGTGTGCCTATGTGTACCTGGTGTCAGTGTAGTGTTTGTGCACTTACTTGATGTCTTCTCCGCTCGGCGTCCCGGTCAGAAAGACCGACACGAGGAGCGTGACATCACTTCCCCTTGCCTGTGTTTACAATTACACAGGAAGGGGAAGGAAGCGGACGAATCCTATTGGCCAGAGCGATCGGGAGGGGGTGGCCAGAAACGACTGGCCGTTACCTCGTCCCGCATCGCTTCTGAAGCGATCCCGACCGTCCCCGCCGGCGGAGGGGGGTCCGATCGGACCCCCCAACCGCCGGAAGAATGTCACGTACAGGTACGTGATTCTGCCTGTACGTGCCATTCTGCCGACCTAAATATACAGGGGGCGGTCGGGAAGTGGTTAAGGACGTGTCGGCCAGCTTACAAGCCCGCTCCATAGCAACCAGCTATATACAGTGCAAAAACAAGGGAAAAAAACATAAAATGCATGAAAACTACATGCAAAAACGCAGGTTTAAAAATGCAAAGCTAGTAATGATTTGCTTGTGCAGGACAAAGGAGCTTGTCCCTCTTTAACCACTTCAATACTGGGTACTTTTACCCCCTTCCTGCCCAACTTTCAGCTTTCAGTGCTGTCACACTTTGAATGACAATTGTGCGGGCATGCAACACTGTACCCATATGAAATTTTGTATCATTTTTTTTTTCACACAAATAGAGCTTTCTTATGGTGGTATTTAATCACCACTGGGTTTTTTATTTTTTGCTAAATAAATGAAAAAATACTGAAAGTCATGTAAAAAAAAACACGCTTTTCTTTGTTTCTGTTTTAAAATTTTACAAATCGATAATCTTTCCTCATAAATTTAGACCAAAATGTATTCTGCTACATTTTTTTGGTTGAAAATAACCCAAATCAGTGTATATTATTTAGTCTTTAGGTCCACAAACTATGGTGTGTGTGTATATATATATATATATATAAGTCAATCAATCAATCCTGATGTACTGACAATTCATTTATTGAGGCCAGAAAATGCCAGGACAGTACAGATATCCCCCAAATGACCCCTTTTTGGAAAGTAGACATTCCAGGGTATTTAGTAAGAGGCATGGCAATTTTTTTGAAGTTGTAATTTTTTCTCACAATTTTTTTAAACATACTTTCACCAGTGTAGTATAGCGTTATCATTTAACTGGTGGGACGGTGATCAGGGACATTGACTGGTGACAGTGTGTAAAAAAAAAAAAAAAGAAAGTAATAATTATTTTTCTTTTTTTTTTTTAACATGCTGTGAACAGAGCAATACAGTGTTATCATAATAACACTGTACTACTCTGGGGAAGTGATCAAGATTTTTTTTTTTTACACATTATGATTGCTTATACCTATGAATTTTACTGTACAACCATTTTTACTGAATGAAACTGATGATTCATTCTGTGTGTATTGTTGTGATTAGCTGTGATTGGTCGCAGCAAATCACATGGTACAGATGGGCTGTGATTGGCCCTGTCTGCACCATGTGATCACCATGGCCAATCACAGCTAGCAACACAATTATACACAATGGATGGCATGAAAGGAAGCTATCGATTGAATACAATTGTCATGTGATCTGTTGTGATTGATCACATGGTAATGACAACAGACCAGAACAGTGATCTGTTATCAGCTGTGTCTGGTGGACACAGCCGGTGGCAGATCACGGCTGGGTGGAGGAGCCTTCTGGGAAGACATCATATGACGTCCACCTGGAGCGATGAAAGTCCTGCCCAGCTGTCATTGTGCAATAGGCTGGACGGGAAGTGGTTAACCATTTTGCTGCGTACTGATGAGGCGGCACTGATAAGCTGCACTGATGAGGTAGCACTGATAATCAGGTCTTCCCTCCTAGAAGTATTTAAATGTGCGCAGATGATTAGGGGAACCGGCACATGCGCAGATGAGCGGCAGGGCTTTCTCCCCCTGGGCGCTGCAGCATATTTGGGGTGGAAAAAACTTCTCGCTTAAGAAAAAAAGGCGAAAAGAATAAAGAACTTTACAAAAAAAGAGCGTGAGGTAGCGGCAGCCCAACGTCACCTTTACGGTGAAGGTTTTCTTTAGGACAAAGTGCACTTATCCTTTAGCAGAGATCTCACGGCAGCCCATTCTAAAATGTGAAAAACTAAACTAAATAGTTTTACATAACACAGCAACATCAACACACATCAGACACCCAACATTAACCTGTGGCCTCTTGGCGGCCGGGCCTTGGCACAGAGAGTCCGCATATTTGCGTGCATTGGTGCCAACAGAGATGTGCCGAGAGCATGCGCCCTGTGTGCTCCTGGAAAGCTTCCAATTGCTTCGTGCCAGTCACGGCGATCATGTGGCCATAAGCCCCGTCTCCCGGCAGTCTAAACCCCTTAAAGGGTCAGGGGAAGCCGAGGCCAAGGGGTTAAAGGAGGCTTCTTCTTCCAAAGCAAATACACCTTTTCACACTGGTACTGACTAGAATTCCAATGTTTCTATTTGCACTCAGTTTCTCTCCCTTGCTCAGGCTAATGTGACCCAGTACTGATGGAGAGGGTCAGGGGAGGGACAAACAAGGATGCTGGGCAAGTGCCCAACGTCTTCCTTATCATCTGATGGGGTCAATGGTTTTTAGGACTCTGGCGGCTGGAAGGTTGTAATGGTGCACCTTGAAAACCTGTGGCTTTGTGTAACTTAAAGGCAGACTTCATCAACTCGCTGCTTGTATTTAATTTTGGGCAGTTTTTAGGCATTTTGCCAAGTCACCCCTGATGAAACCTGTAGGCACCCCAGGCTGCCTGGGCATCATGGTTGACTGTCTTATAGCATGCCCTTGGTCTCTGGTTGTCTCCTGGAAGTCTTTTTATTGAATCTTTGAACATAAACAGCAAACTCTTGAACTATGGCAGCAATAAAAAATAATTACTGGTATTATTCTACTGAAAACCCAAACAAAAATGTTTGTGATCAAAAGCATATTTTCCCTTGAACTCCGGGTGGATAAAAATCAATGATTTTTTTTTAAAAAGTAAAACAAAATTCAGATTTATTTTAATAAAATGCTTTTGGAGTAAAAAGATAGTTTTCTATTTAAGATACATTAACCACTTCAATACCAGGCACTCCCCCCCCCCCTTCCTGCCCAAGCCAATTTTCAGCTTTCTGCGCGTGTCGCTGTTTAAATTGCGTGGCCATGTTACACTGTACCCAAACAGAATTTTTATCATTTTGTTCCCACAAATAGAGCTTTCTTTTGGTGGTATTTGCTAACCTCTGCGGTTTTTATTTTTTGCTAAACAAATAAAAAAAAGACCGAAAATGTTGAAAAAAATAAAAGTTTTGTTTCTGTTATAAAATTTTGTAAATAAGTACGTTTTCTCCTTCACTGATGAGCACTGACGGGCACTGATAAGGCGGCACAGATGAGGTGGCACCAATGAGCGGGCACTGACAGGCACTGATGATGGGCACTCATATGTGGCACTGATGGGTGGCAATGATATGCAGCACTGATGGGCACTCATGGGTGGCACTGGTGGGCACTGATAGGTGACACTGGGCACTGAAAGGCTGCAAAGATGGGTACTTATGGGTGGCACTGATAGGCGGCACTGCTGGGCACTGATAGGTGGCACTGATGGGCATTGATACATGGCACTGATGGGCACTGATATGCAGAACTGATAGGCATCTCTGGCGGCACTGGCAGTGGAAGGCATTGTGAGTGGGCACTGATTGGCAGCTGTCTGGGCATTGATTGGCAGCTGCCTTGGCACAGATTTGCATTTCCCTGGTAGTCTAGGGAGGGGCATACCTGGTGGTCCAGTGTAGATGGCCATCCTGGTGGTCCTGGGCGGGATCCGCGGGGGGGCTGCGCTGATAAACAATCAGCACAGACCCCCCCTGTCAGGAGAGCAGCCGATCGTCTCTCCTCTACTCACGTCTGTCAGACACCAGTGAGGAAAAGCCGATCAATGGCTCTTCCTGTTTACATCATGATCAGCTGTGATTGGACATGGCTGATCAAGTGGTAAAGAGCCTCTGTCGGCTCTTTACCTGCATTGTATTTGTGTTTTTTTGCCTTGTTTTTTTATTTATCTCGCAGTGCATTGTGTGTATGCACATTTGTACACATTTGCATAAATTTGAACACATTGTGTTGCCCTGCGCTGAAACAAGGTGCACGTTGTACTTTTTTCAGCTCTGGGCAAATGCAATGCAACACAACACGCTGCTGAGGACTGCCTTCATAGGGAACCATCATTTTTTTGTTGCCATGTGTTGGTAATGTGATCACAAACGCACCCCAGCACAAATGGCGTGAATGAACCCTTAATGAGCAAAATGTACCATGACCTAAAAGCATGCTGAGTTACATAGCACTGAAGATTCCAAAACTGAAATCAAATAAAATCTACATAAGCTTAAAAAACCTAAAGGCTCGTACACATGTGCCGAATATTCAACCAAGTGTGTACAGCAGCCCGGCCGGCTTCTGTCAAACAAACATGGTGGAAACCCAGCAGCTGACCGGCATCTGATAGCCATTGGCAGCCAATTGCTGATCAGTGTGTTCTGGGGGGGGGGGGGGGGGTGGCAATAGCTCAGCAGGGAGATCGCTGTAATAACATTGAATGATTAATACAGTGAGCTCACTGGGTTGAACGGAAAAAAGCAATCTGTATATACCAGCCTTAGGTCGGCATCAGACAGCCATGGACTGCCTTGTAAAAAGATTTTGACCATTTTTCCAGGCTTTGTACAGTTGCATCTGGCAGTCTTGTGTTTTGCTTACAGCTTCCTGTGCTACTACTGTAATGAGCTCCAGCCATGTCCGAAGGGTGAAGACAGGTAAAGCCGGCCTCAGGCTGTGTCATAGAATGTTGGGCAGCTAAAGGCATAGCCCATTAATTTGTTTTCAGCTTATGAATACAGACAGAACTCATTATAGGAGCAGCAGCAGCACAGAAAATCCTGCAATGGAATGCTAAAGTTACAAGACAGACAGATTGTTTATGGAATGTTTTCTAGGTGGCCCATGCTGATTTTTTGTAGTCATACAATTATAAGTGACTATATTATATGCCATATAATACTATAGTATACTAGGTATAGACAAAAACGTATTCAAGTAGCACCTTAAAGCTGAACTCCGGGCAGAGACTTTTGAGTATTTTTGTAATGGTCATCTCTTAGCTTTAACAAATATGTTATTGGCTGTGAATCATATCAGTCATCATAGAAGAAGCTGAACTCTGGGGAAAGTAAAAATGCTACTTAGCAGTGGGGCTGCATTGCAAGTGTCAGGGCCTGGACTTGAACGTGGGACCTCTGCTGTGTGTGGCGATGATTCTTCTCGCTGCGCTAACTGAGATATTGGACTTTTTAAAACCGTCTCTTATTTTTACTTACAGTTTTTATTTACAGTACACTGCCTTTTCTTTGGGGTGAATGGGTAGGGGTACAATGTACCCCATACGCAATACATGGGGGGCAGATATGGGGGCCCCCTTATTAAAGGGGGCTTACAGATTCCGATTCCTGCCCACAGCCCCCCACAACCACCGGCCAGGGTTGCCAGGAAGAGGCCCTTGTCCCCATCCCGTCTCCTCCCACCCCCCCTTTCCTGACCTGCCGAGCTGAATTCTAGGATAAGGGTCTGGTATGGATTTTGGGGGGAACCCCACTCTATTTTGAGGTGGGGGGTTCCCCTCAAAACCCATACCAGACCAAAGGGTCTGGTTTGCCTTTGGGGGAGCCTCACACTTTTTTTTTTTTTTCATTTTGGCATGGAGTTCCCTTTCAAGATCTGTACCAGACTCGGAGGGCCTGGTATGGATCTTGGGGGGGACCCCAATGCTGTTTCTTTTTTTTTTTTTTTTTTTTTTTTTTGGGCATGGGGTTCCCCTTCAAGATCCTCAGAGCACAAGTCGCACTACAAGTTGGATCATCATGATCCGACTTGGATGCGACTTCCATTGAAATCAATGGGCTGAAAGTGGGATCAGTAAAGACAGGTGTCATAGGGAACCATTGATTTTCACATGTCAAAAAAAAAAAAACGCTTGACGTGGCTTAACGCTGTATTAAGCATCTGTATTAAGCGTTCAAAGCTGTAACGCCGGTCCTTAGAACGCACAGGCCCTGGTTTTTTTTGGCAGCTTAAAAACGCCTATGCCACTTACAGCTCCAAAAAGCCCGTGTGCATGAGGCCATAGAATAACATGAAGAGGCATTTTTAATTTGCAAAAAAAAGTCTGACGCTGCTAAAAGCAGCTGTAAAAATGTGCATGAGGCCTTAAAGTTTGCAAACTCTGCTGTCTCCTCCTGCCATACTTGTGCATGCAGCAGGGTCTAATTGGCTACTAGTGGGGCCCCTCTCTGTCCCTTTGTCTGGACTACAGGCAGGCCAGTTAAGCACCCTGACTCTTCTACCACAAATGCCATGCTGTTGTCTTAGACGCAATATGTGGTTTAGCATGGTCCTGCTGAAATATGCAATGTCCCCCCTGAAAAATACATCATCTGGAAGGGAGCTGTAAAACCTGCATATATCTTTCAGCATCGATTGAGCCTTTACAGATGTGCAGGCTGCTTATTCCATATACACTAATGTACCCCCATACCATCAGAGATGCAGGTTTTTGAACTGAGCACCGATAACAAACCAAAAGGTCCCTCTCCTCTTTAGTCCGGAGGACGCAGTGCCCATGGAAGCCAGAAAGAATGTCTTATTTCGATTCGTCTGACCGCAGAACAGTTTTTCACTTTGCAACAGACCATTTTAAATGAGCTTTGACCGAGAGAAGAGGGCAGCGTTTCTGAATCATGTTCAGATATGGCTTCTTCTTTGCATGATAGAGCTTTAAACGGGAAATATGGACTTTCAAAAAAACAAACATTTATACTCACCTAGGTGGATGCAGAATCAATCCGATGCTGCATCTGTCCCCTGCCGGCTGTGCAGTGAGAACTGAGCAATCAAAGACTGCTGATTGCTCAGTTCTCCCCTCTGCTCTGAGCAGAGACCTGTGACTGTCAATCAGCGGTTCTCTGCTCTGCCCCTCCAGCACTCATTGGAGGTGGTGGCTCAGGCTCTCAGTGGATTGCTGAGAGGCTGAGCCAGGTGCCGGTGCAGGCTGGACCAGTTGAGTGACATCAGCCGACAGCAAACTTTAGCCCGCCGTTGATTGAAAATGGGTCACAGGAGTGCAGAACAAGGTAAAACCCTGTGGTTGAGGCTCAGTTTTACCGCCCCCAAACCCTACCCCCTTTAGCTGCTGAGGCAGCAGACAATGGTGTACACATGCAGCAACAGGAATTAATCGCAACCTATTCAAGTAAATGGGGCCACTCTGCAAGTGCGTGCTTCTCCGTGGTCCAAGGGGTTAGAGTAGGTGGTGGGAAGCGAAGAAAAATGCAGGTACACTGCACTGCACCTATGGTGAAAGCAGCCCTATACTATTATGCTCAGTGTATTGCTTCACACTGACCTGAAGATCTCTTCTTTCCTGCTGCTGCTGGCACCACTCTGGAGACTGCTAGTCAGGATAAGAGGTGGAGTGCAGTTGGTATCACTCCGCATGGGACAGGAGCCAGCACTGCAGAGGAGGCATTAGCTTATGCGACTCTTGCTCCCTACTAGACCGTCCAATGAAAATGGATAAAGATTGGCACCCAGAAGGAGCTGGGCAGAAGATACCGGTGAGGGACCCCTTGCAGGCTTCAGATCATTGGAGAGGAGGTAAGTATAATAATACCTCAGTCTTACCATTAGAGATTGTTTATACCACAATCCACGGCACGCTATGTAGTGTGTTTTTGTCATGTTTGCAGTGCCGTTTTTAGGCATCATTTTTTTTTTTACTGAGATGCATTAGCATGTGTTTGTGTGCTATGTGCATTCCAGTATGTTCACGTGTAAAAAAATGCAGCACATGAAAGCACCACAATGGTATAAACAAGGTTCATTGAAATACATTCACGTTTAAAAACGTGTTCGATTTACATCTGGTATAAACAAGCTCTTCAACTTCTAATCTTTATTAACATAATCCAAGAATCCTCACCTAATTAGTGATTGAAATGACTTTCTCCAGAAGAATCGTATGCCATAATATTTGGGCACTAGATATTTTGGCCCAAACGTACACGGAAATGGCAGCACAAACCCTCTCTGAAATGTCAGCGCTGAGTACAGTTGATTAAAGTGAGGAATGAATATGTAGCGGGAAGTCCTCAGAGTCCTCCTTCCATCTGATTATACTCTCCAGACCTTGTTATTTGCTGGATTGGAATGACTTGTTTTCTGATTGTAGCATTTGGACCTTGTCTTCATTTATTTGATGACGACCGTAACTTTCCTTTCCATTAGTATAGGCTGGGCTTTTATGTTCCCTTCTACTTGTCTGGCGCCATCAGTATTCATTATTTCCTTTATATCCTGCAATTTAAAGGATGAATTGATTTGTTTTTCTGCCATGCTAGATGTCACACTAGATGATTTCTTTCAGTATACACAGGCCTGACATTATTATAATGACCGAAGGGAAATCAAGTCCTTGCGTCACTATCATTATGTACCGTAGTTTAGCACAAGTAGGGTGCTTGAGTTTATTTAACACAATAATAAGTTTGTCAAGTGTCTCTTCATTTGCTTCTTGTACCTTATTTATAAATCTTTCTTTTTTGGGAAGAGATTGTCTAAATGGTGGTGGTTCTAGTGTGGTCCACGGACCATCTGTAATCCATGTGTATGCCTCGGCTTTATTGGGCTTGGGCAGAAAGGAACCCAGAATGGGTACAGTTGGCTCTAGTACAAGTGTTCATAGTAACTGGCTCCGGACAATGTTTTCCCAATAACTCAGAATTCAGTAAATGGTGTACAGATTTGGTGGGTAGGTGTATGTTTGATCTGCACATAATGACAGCAACCTGGATTAATAAAAATTCAACCCATTTAATCTCTTAGTTAACATTAATCAACATAATTAAAATAGATTTAAATCTTAACCGCTTCCCGACAGCCTCACGCAGATATACTGCAGCAGAAGGGCACGTACAGGCAGATTAATGTAGCTGTACGTTGCCCTTTAAGAGGCGGCTCGCGGGTGCGCGCCCGCCGGGAGCTCCGTGACCGTGATTGCGGGTCCCACGGACCCTATGTCCACGGGGATACCCGTGATCGTCTCACGGTTCTGCCTAGTGACACTGTCACTGATCAGCTCTCCCTGTAAATGGGAGCGCTAATCAGTGACATGTCACACACAGCCCCTCCCCCCACAGTTAGAATCACTCCCTAGGACACACTTAACCCCTACAGCACCACCTAGTGGTTAACCCATTCACTGCCAGTGACATTTTTACAGTAATCAATGCAATTTATTAGCACTGATCGCTGTATTAATGCCAGTGGTCCCAAAAATGTGTCCAAATTGTCCGATGTGTCCGCCATAATGTCGCAGTCACGATAAAAATCTTTGAGCGCTGCCATTACTAGTAAAAAATGAATTATCAATAAAAATGCCATAAAACTATACTCTATTTTGTAGTGGCTATAACTTTTGCGCAAACCAATCAATAAACACTTATTGTGATTTTTTTTTTTACCAAAAATATGTACAAGAATACGTATCGGCCTAAACTGAGGAAAAAAAATGTTTTTTAAAATATTTTTTGGGGATATTTATTATAGCAAAAAGTTAAAAATAATGAGTTTTTTTTCAAAATTTTCGCTATTTTTCTTGTTTATAGCGCAAAAAAATAAAAACCGCAGAGGTGATCAAATACCACCAAAAGAAAGCTTGATTTGTGGGAAAAAAAGGACGTTGATTTTGTTTGGGAGCCACGTCGCACAACGGCGCGATTGTCAGTTAAAGCGACGCACTGCCGAATCGCAAAAAGTGCTTTGGCCAGGAAGGGGGCAAATTCTTTCAGGGCTGAAGTGGTTAAAGCGGAGCTCCAATTCCCATAATCCATTTTTTTAAAACGAATAGCTCCACCATGATTTTTAGTTCTTGAACATTGATATTTGGATATTTTCCTAAATGTCTTTGCGCTTGTTACGTTTAAATCAGTAATATCGTACCTGGTCTCGGAAGCAGGCAGGGGTAATTGAGGATGTGGGCATCTGAAGCCCATTCCTGTGTATTTCCATGATTAGGTGAGGCTGGCTACCCAGCATGCACCCCCCGATCTCGCGTTTGTGCAGTAATCCATCGGTGTCCCGAATACAGCATCTGTACTTCCTCCCAGCAGATCCTCGAAATACCGCAATATTTCACTATTTAGTGTCCCAAGGACTCCTGGGATACCTGAGATAGATTACGCCGATATCCTATGAGTACTTGGGAATCGTCTAATGACGAAATCGCCTAGGCAGCTGGGACTGGAAGTGCTGCCTGTATACAAGAATAAAGGATATTTAGAAAAAAAAAAGGATTGTCATTTATAACTGTACTGCGGGTGGGCTTTCTGATAAAAATGTAAAACAACAAGTAAAAATGGGTGGAACTCCGCTTTAAAATGTATGTTAAGGCAAAATATGCAGCACATCTTTGTTATATATGCAAGCTCAGCAACATAAAAAGGCCTGGACGTCCACGGAAGGCAACAGTGGTGGATGATCGCAAGATCCTCTATATAAAGAAAAACCCATTCACAACAATCCAGACAAGTGAAAGACACTCTCCAGGAGGTGGGCGTATCATTGTCAAAGTCTACAATCAAGAGAAGACTTCACAAGAGCAAATACAGAGGGTTCATCACAAGGTGCAAACCATTCATAAGCCTGAAGACTAGAAAAGACAGATTAGACTTTGCCAACAAAACATTCAGATCAATTCTGGAAAAGCATTCTTTGGACAGATGAAACTAAGATTTATCTGTACCAGAATGACAGGAAGAAAAAAGTATGGAGAAGGCTTGGAACATCTCATGATTCAAAGCACACAGCATCATCTGTAAAACATGGTGGAGGCAGTGTGATGGCATGGGCATGCATGGCTTCCAGTGGCTCAGGGTCATTGGTGTTTATTGATGATGTGACAGAAGGCAGAAGCAGCCGGATGAATTCTGCAGTGTTTAGAGATATACCGTTAGCCCAGATTCAGCCAAATGCAGCAAAGTTGATTGGACAGAACTTCACAGTACAGATGGACAATGATCCAAAACACACTGCAAAAGCAACCCAGGAGCTTTTGAAGGAAAATAAGTGGAATATTCTGCAATGGCTGAGTCAATCACCTGATCTCAACCCAATTGACCATGCATTTCACTTGCTGAAAGCAAAACCTAAAGGCAGAAAGACCCACAAGCAAAGAACAACTGAAGACAGCTGCAGTTATTGCTTGGTGAAGCATCAGAACAGGAGGAAGCCCAGTCTTTGGTAATGTCCATGGTATCCAGACTTCAGGCAGTCATTACCAGTAAAGGATTCTTAACAAAATATTAAAAATTAACATTTGATTTATGATTATATTCATTTGATCAATTACATTTGAGCCCCTGAAAATGGGGGGACTGTGTATAAAAATGGTTGCAGTTCCTAACATTTTTTTTTTTTATGTTCAACCCCTTGAATAAAAGCTCAAAGTCTGCACTTCAAATTAATTTGGATTGTTTTTAATTTTATTCTGGTGGCATACAGAGCCAGAAGTATGAAAAGTGTGCCTGTGCCCAAATATATATGGACCTAACTGAATATATGCACATTTCCCATGTTTTATCCCTTTAACCATTTTCACTGCCAGAGACATTTTTGTGGTTTGTTGCACGAGTTTAAAAAAATCGCTTTAGGCCTGAAGATTAGTTAAAACCCCCGAACATATACACAGTATCTCACATCTCAATCTCACATTTTTGTAAATATTTTATTATATCTTTTCATGGGACAACACTGAAGAAATGACACTTTGCTACAATGTAAAGTAGTGAGTGTACAGCTTGTATAACAGTGTAAATTTGCTGTCCCCTCAAAATAACTCAACACACTCAAGCCATTAATATCTAAACTGCTGGTAACAAAAGTGAGTACACCCCTAAGTGAAAATGTACAAATTGGGCCCAAAGTGTCAATATTTTGTGTGAGGGATTATTTTCCAGCACTGCCTTAACCCTCTTCGGTATGGCGTTCACCAGAGCTTCACAGGTTGCCACTGGAGTCCTCTGGAGGACATCACGGAGTTGGTAAATGTTAGAGACCTTGCGCTCCTCCACCTTCCATTTGAGGATGCCCCACAGATGCTCAATAGGATTTAGGTCTGGAGACATGCTTGGCCAGTCCATCACCTTTACCCTCAGCTTCTTTAGCAAGGCAGTGGTCATCTTGGAGGTGTGTTTGGGGTCGTTATCATGTTGGAATACTGCCCTGTGGCCCAGTCTCCGAAGGGAGGGGGGATCATGCTCTGCTTCAGTATGTCACAGTACATGTTGGCATTCATGGTTCCCTCAATGAACTGTAGCTCCCCAGTGCTGGCTGCACTCATGCAGCCCTAGACCATGACACTCCCACCACCATGCTTGACTATAGGCAAGACACACTTGTCTGTGTACTCCTCACCTCATTGCCGCCACACACGCTTGACACCATCTGAACCAAATAAGTTTATCTTGGTCTCATCAGACCACAGGACATGGTTCCAGTAATCCATGTCCTTAGTCTGCTTGTCTTCAGCAAACTGTTTGCAGGCTTTAATGTGCATCATCTTTAGAAGAGGCTTCCTTCTGGAACGGCAGCCATGCAGACCAATTTGATGCAGTGTGGGGCGTATGGTCTGAGCACTGACAGGCTTACCCCCCACCCCCTCAACCTCTGACAGTACTCATACGTCTATTTCCCAAAGACAACCTCTGGATATGATGTTGAGCACGTGCATTCAACTTCTTTGGTTGACCATGGCGAGGCCTGTTTTGAGTGGAACCAGCCCTGTTAAACCACTGTATGGTCTTGGCCACTGTACTGCAGCTCAGTTTCAGGGTCTTGGCAATCTTCTTATACCCTAGGACATCCTTATGTAGAGCAACAATTCTTTTTTTCAGATCCTCAGAGAGTTCTTTGCCATGAGGTGCCATGTTGAACTTCCAGTGACCAGTATGAGAGAGTGAGAGCGATAACACCAAATTTAACACAACTGCTCCCCATTCACACCTGAGACCTTGTAACACTAACGAGTCATGGCTGTGTGTTGAGTTATTTTGAGGGGACAGCAAATTGACACAGTTATACAAGCTGTACACTCACTACTTTACATTATAGCAAAGTGTAGTTTCTTCAGTGTTGTCACATAAAAAGATAATAAATAAAAAAAATAATAAAATATTTACAAAAATGTGTGAGGGGTGTACTCACTTTTGTGAGATACTGTATATATTAAAAATAGATATTATTTAGTGTCCCATGTCAACTTTCATTAATGTGTTATTTTCTAACAGCAAAAACAATGTGCATATGTAGAATTTTCTTCACCAGTGAATGTTATGGGGTATTTGTAGTGCACATATCCCTCCACCAGTATTATACTGCTCTCACCTCACAAGATGAACCTAATATAATTCAGGTCAAACATGCCTTTTCCCTTTAACATAGGGTTATTATGCTCTTTTGTATGTATCATTCCAGGTTAATGTGGATCTTTCTATATAAATCCCTGGGATTCTTCAATGTTAATCCATTGCCATCCTAGGTCCTCCTAGATTTTTCTCCCATATAGGACTGTGACACAGAGGAGCTGAGAGGCCTGCTTGCTATGGGGGCACTTGTCAGGGCAGGAGGAGGACTCTTGGACCCAGCGTCTCCGACAGCACATCACATGGGCCTTTATAAGGAAGCCAGCCCTTGGCTGAAAGTGCTGTTTGATCATCAGCTTGTTACCTGTGTTCCCTTGCTCCTGTGATACTTTGTTACCGGCCCAGCCTGTTCCTGACCTGTCTTCTGCTTGCTCCAGTCTTCGAACCCAACTTGTCTTACGGATACCCTCTGCCTGCTTCTGTGTTTGATCTTGGCTATCCACCTGACTTGCTTGACCTGTTTTTGATCGTCTACCTGGACGATGTCTTGATCTTCTTTGCCTCACTTCAACTCCACCAGGACCATGTCAAGAAAGTACTGAATACTCTGCGAAGTCACGGCTTGTATGCCAAAGCAGAAAAGTGTAAGTTCGAGCAGCAGTCCATCCAATTCTTGGGACTCACAATGTCCACTGAGGTGATTTCCATGGATCCCCAGAAGGTCTCAGCAATTTTAGAATGGCTCACACCCTCCGACAGAAAGGGAGTCCAAAGATTCATTGGCTTTGCCAACTTTTACCAGAGGTTTATCAAGGGCTTTTCGACCATCATCTCTACAATCACTCAGCTCACCTGCCTTCATACTCGTTTCCTTTGGAACCAGGAAGCCCAGTCAGCCTTTGAATGCCTGAAAACCTTGTTTAACTCCGCTCTGGTATTGCAACACCCAGACCCAGCACTCCCTTTTATTCTTGAGGTAGATGTTTCAGAAGTAGTATTAAGAAGACAGGACAGACTACTCTGGCATGAGGATAAGGCCTTCATACCCCAGGAGGCAAGGCTTCAAGTTCTTAAAACATTCCATGATCACAGGTTAGCTGGTCACTTTGGGGCTCGTAAAACTAGTGAGGTCATCCAACTGTCCTTCTGGTGGCCCAAACTTGGTTGGGACTGTAGAGCCTATGTTAGATCCTGCACTGTGTGCCTACGCAGCAAAGGTGACAAGACAAAGCCCTGTGGATTATTGAGACCCTTAACTGTCCTTAACCGTCCATGGGATATTATCTCCATGGATTTCATTGTGGATCCTTTCAAAGATGGCCCATTTCCTGCCCATGGTAGGCACACCCTTCACTGCAGGGACAGCCCACAGAGACTCCATGGTTTACCCAACAACATTGTCTCGGATCAAGGGGTACAGTTTACTTCCAGGTTTTGGAGAGCTCTCTGTAAAGCCCTGAGTGTGGAACTCTGCCTTTCTTCAGCCTACCATCCCCTAAGCAATGGGCAAACTGAGCACACAAACCAAACCCTGGAGCAGTAACTACGTTGGTTCTCAGCTTTTTCCCAAGACAGTTTGGCAGAGTTTGCCTACAACAACTCATTACACTCTACTACCAACCAGTCCCCATTCTGGGCCAACTACGGATTCCACCCTTCATCCCTGCCAGAAACCATACCCGAATCAGCAGTACCTGCTGTACAGGACAGACTCACCTTTATACAACAAAACTACCAAACCCTCCAAGAACGTATACAGAAGGCGCAGTCCAACTACAAGAGGTTCTTTGACTAAAAACAAAGGAGGAATCCATGCTTTAAGGTCGGGGACGAGGTATGGCTATCAACTGCCAACCTGAAGCTGCCGTGCCCTTCGAAGAAGTTGGGACCAAGATATATTGGTCCTTTTCTAATTAGGTGTGAAATAAACCCAAATCATCTTTACCTGATTCATACAAGATTCACCCGGTCTTTCACGCCTCTCTCTCCTCAAGCCTGCCATTATGGATCCTTTCCCAGGTAGAGTGGAACCACCTCCGCCAGAGGAACTGTTGATGGGGAAACGGAATACTAGATGGAATCTGTTCTAGATTGCAGAAAGCAAGGTAGGCAGATCCAATACTTGGTTAAATGGAAAGGGTATCCACCCGGAGAAAGCTCCTGGGAACCGGAAGCCAATGTACATGCCCCCAGACTCCTCCAAGTGTTTCGGGCAAATACACAGAAAAAATGTACCAAATGGGCATCCAGAGGCTGCCCATCAGGGGGGGGGGGGCACTGTCAGGGCCGAAGGAGGACTCTAGGACCCAGCGTCTGTCAGGGCAGGAGACGGGCTCTAGGACCCATCGTCTCCGCCAGCACATCATGTGGGCCTTTATAAGGAAGCCAGCCCTTGGCTGAAGTGCTGTTTGATCATCAGCTTGTTACCTGTGTTCCTGTGTTCCCTTGCTCCTGTAATCCTTAGTTACCGACCCGGCTTGTTCCTGACCTGTCTTCTACTTGCTCCAGTCTTTGACCCGGCTTGTCTTACAGATACCCTCTGCTCGCTTCTGTGTTTGATCTCAGCTATCTACCTGACTTTGTCTGCTCTGTTATTCACCTGGCTCCTGATCCTAGCTTGTACTGACTATTCTTCTGACACTGTGATTCTGCAGACCTGCCACACCTCACAGGCGCCACCTGCCTGCAGCCTCTGCTTATTACCACTGCAGTATCCCTGAATCCTTCTGCAAGCAACTCTGCAGGCAACCTGTGCTACTTTGTGCCCAACTCCTCCTGTCTCACCTCCAGGGAAGTCCGGAACTTAGCCGCAAGGGAAGCCCTCTCTCCATTGGCCTCCAGTACCCGGTACGTGATACACTTGTGTGTGCTTGCTCCTGAGCCAGCTCTCTGTGTCCATAAGACACAAAGAGCTAGACTCAGACCCACCCCTCCCACCGCCCACCTTACTGGCAGTAATTGATAGCAGCAGGAGCAATGGCTGCTGCATCTCAGCCAATGAGGAGCCGGGGACCCTGGAGAGCCGCTGCGCTTGTGTACATTGCTGGATCAAGATCGATCTTATGTAAGTATTAGGGGGGCTCAGAGGGAAGCTGCACACTGAAGGTTTTTTACCTTCATGTATAGAATGCATGAAGGTAAAAACCTTCAGCCTTTACAAACACTTTAATCCCTTATTCCCCTTCTTCCCTTTGCTTTTGCTTATTTTTTTATACCATTCGTATTTAAACGTTTGTCATTTGCTTTTATATTGTCTCTAACATAAAAAATGTTTCAAATGTTTTGTAACAACAAGTGCAATAATTCCTACTGTACTAGAAATAATAACAGTTACTGCCAAATCAAAAGGCGGATATGTGAAATGTAAAAATTGCTCTGGTCCATAAGGGGTATACATGTGTGAGAAATGGAGGGGGTTATAAATTATGACCTTCACAATACTGTGCACAGCAGCTTAAAGTTACACATTTATATTGCATTGCTGGGATTGTGTATTGTGCCAAAGATAACCATTCTCATCTTCTTCCAGGGTGAGCAAATGTTGCTCCAGAATGGACAGGACTGCAAGTCACAGTTGCCATCTTCTACAGCAGCTGCATGAGCAAAGGATCCAGGGCTTGCTGTGTGACTGCATGCTGGTGGTAAAAGGAGTCTGCTTTAAAGCACATAAAAATGTGCTGGCAGCTTTCAGCCAGTACTTTAGGTATGGAGCAGATTAATTCAGTGTCATGACTTTCTGCCTTACACCTATGTTTCTCATACTAAAAAGTTTTAATTTAGTTTTGGATAGAATGGGGAAGGGTCAGAATTTTATTACAGGCTCTGACCCTGTCCATGAGATTTCCCTTTGCTTTCTGCCCTAATGACCACACAGTAAGTGAGGGGGTCACAGGCTGCAGTAAAATTCTGATTTATTCCTTTCACATGCTATCTAAGTCCTGGTTCACATATATGCGGTGCCAGAAACGCAGAAAATCCTGAGCAATCTGTAAAATGTAATCTGATTCTGGTGCAGCACAAAAAAAGATGTCTGCACCTCTTTTGTACGGTGCGAATTGAGCCTATACAAAGTGAATGGCCTCAAATTGCACTGAAAAGAATTGCATGTGATTTTGAATGGGAATGCGTTGTGATTCCTATCCGTTACATGCGGTGTCCCGCACCACATAAATGTGAACCCAAGGTAGAATTTAAAAAAAATGTTCCTTTCAAAGAGCTTTGCTTAAATATCCATCCTCTTGAACAAGTACTGTTACAGGAGCTTATAGTAATATATAAATATTTAAAGTGTTAACCTAAAAAAAAAAATAACTGGTTGGATCCTGTTCCCCTAAAGCATGTTATACAGCACAGTGCTTGTGCTGTGTAATTTGGCTCCTTCTATCACCTGTAATACCTGGCTGATCCTGCCAGTTTCTGCCCTCTCCCCTGTAAACTGACCATGGATTATCATGGCTGCTGAGCCCTGACATCGTGGTCAATTTACGTGCCTCTGACATCCACAGCCCTGCTCTGTCCTCTCCTCCCTCCTCTCTGCTCTCCCCCCTCCCCTCCCTGCCTGTTAGCTCTGTCCACTCCATGATCCTCCCTTCCTGCTGCTTTTATAATACAATCACCTTTGAACAATCCCTTCTGCTATATTAAACAATGTCCCCAGTGTATTTTTTTTTGTTGAAAAAATACCGCTTTGTACCTAATTTCAAAACACCCATCGGCGGTCAGTGGCCCGCCGCCTCTCTTATCCTTTCCTCTCCTCCTCCTGGTTTACATCAGTAGGGGTTTTCCAGCCCCGCCCACTGGAGCTGTCAGCTCGAGAGAGGGGAGAGGCGTCGGGTCTTGTGAGCGCCGATCTGCGCTATGAAATCAGGTATAAAGCGGCTTTTTTAAAAAAAATAAAAAAGCAAATACACTGGAGGCATTGTTTAATATAGCAGAGTGGATTGTTCAAAGGTGGTTGCATAGGTTAGCAACCACTTTAAAGACAAAACTTTTTTTTCGTTTTGGATAAAGTGGAGAGGGATTATCTGTCAGGTTTTTATTGCTGTCTGTGCCCCTGTTAGGGAGATTCATTCTCTCTATTTGTTACTGTTATCATCAAGTTTGAATATCAAAGAAAATCCCACATTGTTACCACAACAGGAATAGAGGGGAAGCCTTCTAACAGCGACACTATTTCTGGTGATTCTAGTGACAACCATGGATTCCCTCACCCTTTGAAGAGATTTACTATCACTTCCTGTTTTAGCTATGGGACAAGAAGTAAAGGGAAATCCCCCCAATGGGACACATGGCAAAAATAAATTACAGGGGTTATAACCCTCCCTTACTCTATTCAAAATGGAAAAAAAAAAAAAAAAAAAAAAAAAAAAAAAAAAAAAAAAAAAAAATAAAAAAAAAAAAACAAAAAAAAAAAAAAAAAAAAAAAAAAAAAAAAAAAAAAAAAAAAAAAAAAAAAAAAAAAAAAAAAAAAAAAAAAAAAAAAAAAGTTTTGTATTTAGTTCTACTTTAACCTCTTTCCAACCACAGAACACACAGGTGCTGCGGCAATGAGGATGGTCTTTAATGCCCACACGTGGCACATATTCAACCAAGATGGCTGAGGTTACAGTATAGTGAGTTTGTTGTCACAGGGATCTCCTGGTCTCTTGTTCTGACCGGGAATTGGCAGGACAGGTCTCCATTTGGGTGACCACTGTGACAGGCAATGACAGCGATCCCCTAATTGGAAGCCTCTCATGCCCCATGCCATAAAAAAGCCAGTTAAAGGGCTTCTGGGACTGGGCAGATAGGGGTTAAAGTGGATTAAATTGGAATTTGATGTAATTTTTTTATACAAAATGGTCCATACAGTTGCTGGAAAAATGAGAGGGAAACACAGAGCAAAATCCATGCCTCTCTTCTTCCACCACAGTTGCACAAACATTCTGTCAGTACAGGCATGTAGAATCGGTGCAACCAAATGTCAATTTAAAAAATACAGTGGGGAAAATAATTATTTGATCCACTGCGGATTTTGTAAGTTTGCACGATTACAAGGAAACAAAGGGTCTATTATTTTTATTATAGGTGTATTTTAAATCCAGAAAAAACACATAAAACAAACATTATAAATTAAGTTGCAGACCAGTGAGTAAAATAAGTATGTGGTCCCCTACCAACCAACCATAATTCTGGCTCCCACAGACTGGCTACAGTATGTGTTCATGTGGTACACAGATTAGTCCTGCCAATTAAGACCCCTTTCACACTGAGGGCGTTTTGCAGGTGCTATAGCGTTAAAAATAGCGCCTGCAAACCGCCCTAAGGCCCCTTTCACACTGGGGCGGGAAGCCGCGGTGACGGTAAAGCAGCACTATATTTAGCGCTGCTTTACCGTCGTTTTAACCGCGGTATTCGGACGCTTGTGGTGCGGTTTTACCCCCCGCGAGCGGCCGAAAAAGGGTTTAAACACCCCCGCAGAGCGCCGCCTTTGCGGCGGTATTGCAGCGGTTTTACCGCGGTTTCCCATTCAAATCAATGGGAAGGAGCGGTATATACCGCTCCAAAGATGCTGCTAGCAGGACTTTTTTTGCTGTCCTGCTAGCGCACCGCTCCAGTGTGAAAGCCCGCCGGCTTTCACACTGGAGTTAAAGGGGCCGGATTTTTGTCAGGCGGTGAACAGGCGCTATTTTTAGCGCTGTACCGCCTGAAAAACGCCCCAGTGTGAAAGGGGCTTAAAACAGCTGCTCCATTCACTGGAGCGGTGTGCTGGCAGGGCGTCAGAAAAACTCCTGCCAGCAGCTTCTTTGGAACGGTGAACTCACCGCTCCTCCCCATTGAAATCAATTGGGCAGCGCTGCGGCAGCGCTTTGGGGGCGGATTTAACCCCTTTTCCGATGCTAGCGGGGGGGTTAAAACGGGGGTTGAAGACGAGCTGCTGACGTTATGCGCCGTGGCCCGGTCTCCCGGAAGTGGGGATAGAATACCTGTCATAGACAGGTATCCGCTCCCCCATCCCCCCCAAAAAGTGCAAAACAAATTGCACTCCTGTGACCCTGAGGAGAAGCCCAGCCTAAAAAGCTCAGGCTGGACTTCTCCTTTAAGTGATTGTGTTTACTTATTTAATATGGCACATAATTGGTTGAATTAAGTACAGTAATACCTTGGCTTGCAAGCATAATTCGTTCCAGGAATGTGCTTGTAATCCAAAGCACTCGTATATCAAAGCGAATTTCCCCATAAGTAATAATGGAAACTCAGACGATTCGTTCCACAACCATTTATTCATATAAAAATGATTACTGCAATACAAAATACAGTATAAAAGGTAAACTGTAAAAAAAAAAAAATAATTAACCTGCACTTCAAAATACTGTACTGTAGCTCATATCAATGGTAGGAATACTGAACAGTACCTCTGTGGTGAAAAAAAAAAAAAAGAAGGATCACAGTTTTAAAGTAAAAAAAAAAAAAGAATTACACTCACAATGTAAGGGAGTCTGGTGTTAATCCGTGTAAAGCCGCTGTTGTATACAGTACAGTAAAGCCGCTGTTGTATACAGTACAGTAAAGCCGCTGTTGTATACAGTACAGTAAAGCCATTGGTGTACAGTATACATTACTGTATGTGGCCAGAGATCTGAGGGCGCTGGTGGCTCCCAGCGCTACCCGGAGAACTCGGAGACACTCGGGAACTGTTGACACTTTCGGGTGCTCCGAGTTCTCCAGAAAGTGCTGGGAGCCACCAGCGCCTTCGGATCTCGGGCCCCATACAGTACTGTATACTGTACACCAACGGCTTTACTGTACATATACACCAGCGGCTTTACATAGATGAGCACCAGACTCCTTAACATTGTGAATGTAATTCCTTTTTTTATTTACATTAAAACTACTGCTCATATATCAAGACAGCACTCGCATATCAAGTCAAAATGTAAAAACAAAATGTGTTTGTCTTGCAAAACGCTTGTATACCGCGTTACTCGCAAACCAAGGTATGACTGTACACTCATATGCAGTTAAAACATGATTTCATGGGATTCCGGACAGTGATGAGGTCTAGGCAGGGAGCAAAATCACCCTTTTCTACCCAAAATAGACCTCTCCATTTTGGGAGGGTCTCCTCATTTGTGAACACAGTAGCTTCAAAGTCGGTAGCAAGTTAGTGCACTTGTGCGTAATTTCTATGTATCTTTTATTCATAACCACACCAATACTATTGCACAGAGCAGGTGAACATAATATGTTTTTTTTATAATAAAAAGAACGCTGACCGATATGACCAAGCCAACACGTATAAGCAATCATCATCATTGTTGTGGTAACATACACTTTAATGTGGTATTAAGCCCAAAAATGTAATATATTGCAGCTTACCAATTATTAGATGTGGTGGCTGCATTTTCTTTTTTTAGGCTTTTTTTCCCCCTCTGTTTTCTCCTGGTGATCTGGAAAGTAACACACTTCCTGTATTATACAGACACCAATCTGGATGAAGGAGCACAGGGGGCAGATTTGGACAGCAGCATTGTCAGTCTGGGGGGAAGGAAGTGTTAGACATATTAGCAGATTTAAATACACTAACAAATTAAAGCCAATCTCCCGCTCATACTTTACGATCAGTTACAGCAATTTATTTTATTTTCAGGATAATGACTTTACCTAAATAAATAAAAGCTGGTCATTTAGAGCACCCCTGCCAGTGTTAAATGGTCTGTCTCATCCTTAACTGCAAGAGAGCTGTATGTTCAAAAACAGACTTTCTTCTGAATAGAAGAAAGTAAGTCCAAAAAAAGAAAATGAATGCAGCCATCACATCTAAAGCCCCATACACACGGTAGGATTTTCGCATGGATTCTGTCCGATCGGACAATGTTGTTGAAAAATCCGACCGTGTGTATGCACCATCGGACAGTGTACGTCGGATTGTCCGACGGACAAAGTCCTATCTCCTGCTGGATAGATTTTTGGACAACAAGGTCCGATCACACCAAATCCGATCGTGTGTATGGTAGTCCGACGGACAAAGTGCTACGCATGCTCAGATCACATTACAAGACCAAAGCTATTGGCTACTAGCCTCTACGTAGTCCCGTCGTAGGCAACAAACGTCACCACGTTCAGAATGATCGGATTTTCCGACAACTTTGTCCGACCGTGTGTATGCAACACCAACATCGGACAAAGTATGACGGACAGGATCCGACGGACCTGGTCCTCGGATAATCCGTGCTGGTGTATGGGGCTTTAGAGTTGGTAAGCTGCAATATAATATAAATGTTTGCTGTTGGGTTTAATGCTGCTTTAAAGCGGTTGTATGCCCGAAAACAAAAAAAAACCTGTAAGGCAAAGGCATAATTATGAAATGCTTACCTTAGAAGGAAGCTCCCACAGGGCCGCCCAGGTTCGAGGCTCCGGCGCTGTGAGTGGCCAGAGCCGTGATGACATCACTCCGTTCCGG
>CM053026.1:697314724-697339617 GCA_028564925.1 Lithobates sylvaticus | reverse complement strand
GCTCAGGGTACTGGCAGAGCAGCTGCCAACGCATACTCAATGGCATCATCAGCCACCCCTTCCCTAGACCCACCATGTCCTCCTGTGGAGTCCCCGAACTCTTTGAGCACAGTGTTGGGTACATGCTCCAGGAGGATGCCCAACGATTCGAAGGCTCGGATGATGATACCCAGCTTGAGGAATCTGGCAGTACTGTTCCACCAGCTGCAGCTTACTGCCAGGTTTGCTCTAGTGGTGAAGAGGGAGGGGATGATGAGGTCACTGACTCCACGTGGGTGCCTGAAGGGAGAGAGGATGAGGAGGAGGACGAGGAGGAGGAGGATGCGGCGTCACATGTCCAACGAGGCAGGATGCCCCCTGGAGGCCAGGTAGAGGCCTGCACAGCAACTGTGCAACACCGCAGAGCTCCGCCTGTGCAGGGCGCTGCCTCTGCACGTTATCAGAAAAGTTCTTTGGTGTGGGCCTTTTTTGAGACGAGTGCATCAGATCGCACCACTGCTATTTGCAATATTTGTCTCAAGCGTATCTCGCGTGGCCAAAACATCAGCCGCTTGGGCACCACAAGCATGACCAGACATATGTCGACCTGCCATGCAGCTCGTTGGCAGGCACACATAAAAGACCCACACCAAAGAACTAAGCGGACCTCTCCTTGCTCCTCATCAGCTGGGATCTCCATCCCCACTACACCTTCAGTGCTCTCTGAAAGCTGCTCTGAGAGGACTGAAGGTGTAGAATTAGGTGTGTCACAACCAAGTACTTGCAGTACACCGACGTCCGATTGCAGCAGGCAAATTTCCCTGCCCCAGCTGCTGGACCGTAGAAAGAAGTACACTCCCAGCCATCCACATGCCCAGCGGTTGAATGCTAGCTTGGCTAAATTGCTAGCACTTCAGCTGCTGCCTTTTCAGTTGGTAGACTCGGCCCCCTTCCGTGAGTTTGTTCAATGTGCGGTTCCTCAGTGGCAGGTTCCCAAACGCCACTTTTTCTCACGGAAGGCGATTCCGTCTCTCTATGTGGATGTGCATGTGGAAGGCAATGTCCATGCCTCGCTGGACAGGGCGGTCAGCGGTAAGGTGCATATTACCGCTGACTCATGGTCCAGCAGGCATGGACAGGGACGGTACCTTTCTTTCACGGCCCATTGGGTCACTCTATTGGCAGCTGGGAGGGATGCAGGACAAGGTGCAGTAGTGTTGGAGGTTGTTCCGCCACCACGCCTCCAAAACGCTACTACTGCTACTGGTTGTGACACACCTCTCTCCTCCACCCCCTCCTCTTCTTCTTCCTCCAGTGCTCTGTCCTTGGAACCAGCGGTGCTCCGTAGGCATACAAGGGGCTACGCAAGTACGCAGGCAAAAAGATGCCATGCCGTGCTTGCGCTGGTGTGTTTGGGGGACAGGAGCCACACTGGGCCAGAGGTTCTGGCAGCTCTGCAGGGGCAGGCCGAGAGGTGGTTGACGCCACGTCAGCTTAAGCCAGGAATGGTCGTTTCTGACAATGGCACCAACCTCCTCTCCGCCCTGCGACAGGGGCAGCTCACCCATGTGCCCTGCATGGCTCACGTCCTCAACCTGGTGGTGCAGCGGTTCTTGGGCAGGTTCCCAGGCTTACAGGATGTCCTGAGGCAGGCCAGGAAAGTCTGTGTGCATTTCCGCCGATCTTATAATGCCAGTGCTCGGCTCACTGAGCTGCAAAAGGAGCTGAACCTGCCCAAGAACCGCCTAATATGTGACATGCCCACCAGGTGGAACTCAACGTTGGCCATGCTGCAGCGACTGCACACGCAGCAGAGGGCCATCAATGAGTACCTTTGCGACTACGGCACCAGGACAGGGTCAGGGGAGCTTGTTTTTTTTCCCCACGTCAGTGGAGCATGATCAGGGATGCATGCACTGTCCTCTCACCATTTGAGGAGGCCACGAGGATGGTGAGCAGTGACAGTGCATGCATCAGTGACACTGTCCCTCTTGTCCACCTGTTGGAGCATACGCTGTGTGGGATAATGGACAGGGCACTTGAGGCAGAACAGAGGCAGGAAGAGGAGGACTTCCTTGCCTCTCAAGGCCCCCTTTATCCGGACAGTGTTCCTTCTGTCCCACCCATCACACAGGAAGAGGATGAGGAGGAGGAGGAGGAGGAGGATTGTGTGAGCATGGAGGTGGAGCCTGGCACTCAGCATCAGCAGCAGCAGTCTTTTAGGGATGATGTACAGTCCCAACAAACCAGTGGACTTGTACGTGGCTGGGAGGAGGTGGCTGGCGATCATGTCATCCTCAGTGACCCAGAAGACTCCGGACCGAATGCCTCAGCTAACCTACGCTGCATGGCCTCCCTGATCCTGCAAAGCCTGCGGAAGGATCCTCGTGTTCTTCGGATCAAGGAGAGGGACCATTACTGGCTGGCCACTCTCCTTGATCCGCGGTACAAGGGTAAGGTTGCGGACCTTATCTTGCCGTCGCAGAGGGAGCAGAGGATGAGACATCTCAGGGAGGCCTTGCAGAAAGGTCTGTGCAACGCGTTCCCAGAAACTGGGAGGTTACAAACTCCTGGTCCTGGGCGACGAGTTGCTGATGCTTCGGTCAGTAGCAGAAGGAGCGGTGGGGAAGGTGGACGTCTGACCGATGCGTTCAGACAATTTTTTAGTCCGCAGCCCCAAGGTATGATCGGTTCCAGCAACCATCGCCAGCGTCTGATATACATGGTGCAGGAATACCTTGGGGCAAGGTCAGACTTGGACACCTTTCCCACCGAAAATCCTCTGGCTTACTGGGTCCTGAGGATGGATCACTGGCCAGAGCTTGCACAGTATGCAATTGAGCTACTGGCCTGTCCTGCCTCCAGCGTTCTTTCCGAACGCACATTCAGTGCTGCTGGAGGATTTGTCACCGATCATAGGGTGCGCCTGTCCACCGCCTCGGTTGATCGACTGACCTTCATCAAAATGAATCAGTCTTGGATCACCACCAGCTACCAGGCACCTGAGGCGGATATAACCGAATAATTTTTAATGTCACATCCCTTCAAGACTGCCTATGCTGATGCTGAGTGACTGTCCTCTTATGTTCACTGACTATCCTCTTCCTCCTCCTCAATGATCCATGCCACCACACCAGTGCCTAAGGCACAATTTTTCAGCCCCTGTTTAACAGGGGCGTGTACATACAATTTTTATAAAAAAATGCTTCGCAACACGTGTGACTGCTGTGCTCCAAGTACAGTATCTGTGAGGGGTTGCAGTGTTGTGGCACCAGCACCAGTGCCTAAGGCACAATTTTTCAGCCCCTGTTTAACAGGGGCGTGTACTTACAATTTTTTAAAAAAATGCTTCGCAACACGTGTGACTGCTGTGCTCCAAGTACAGTATCTGTGAGGGGTTGCAGTGTTGTGGCACCAGCACCAGTGCCTAAGGCACAATTTTTCAGCCCCTGTTTAACAGGGGCGTGTACTTACAATTTTTTAAAAAAATGCTTCGCAACACGTGTGACTGCTGTGCTCCAAGTACAGTATCTGTGAGGGGTTGCAGTGTTGTGGCACCAGCACCAGTGCCTAAGGCACAATTTTTCAGCCCCTGTTTAACAGGGGCGTGTACTTACAATTTTTTAAAAAAATGCTTCGCAACACGTGTGACTGCTGTGCTCCAAGTACAGTATCTGTGAGGGGTTGCAGTGTTGTGGCACCAGCACCAGTGCCTAAGGCACAATTTTTCAGCCCCTGTTTAACAGGGGCGGGTAATTACAAATCTTGATCTAATAGTTCACAGCAGGGCCCATTCCTGCGCCCACCAAGAGTAACTATGAGGGCCTACAGTCTTGTGGCAACACCGTCCACCACCACCGCCAAAGGCCCAATTTTTCTGCCCTGTTCATCAGGTGCTTGCAATTACAAATCTTGATCTAATAACTCACAGCAGGGCCCATTCCTGCGCCCACCAAGAGTAACTGTGAGAGCTTACAGTCTTGTGGCAACACCTTCCACCACCACCACCACCCCCAATTTTTCTGCCCTGTTCAACAGGTGCATGCAATTACAAATCTTGATCTATTAACTCACAGCAGGGCCCATTCCTGTGCCCACCAGTCTTGTGGCTACACCAACATCTAATAGGGCAAATTTCTGCAGAGTATATACGCCAGGCCCCTACTTTCAAACATCCAACTTACAAACGACTCCTACTTGCAAATGGAAAGAGAAAACAGGAAGTGAGAGGAAATCTACCCCTAGGAAGGGAAATTCTATCCTGTTAGATTTAATTTGGGAAAAAGGTATCTCCTCTCTACTGATACTTTATCACCAATCCTTGTTTCAATTAAAACCCCACTTTTCCAAAAACATTTGTCATTGGGACGGAAAGTGAGGTGACATGTTCTGAACAGATGTGCAAAGACAGCAAATGTTACAGGGGTGATAACCCCTCCCTATGTTCTCCAAAAAGCTTAAAAATAGATTTTTTTGGGATGGAGCTACACTTCATAATGTACCTGTTCAGATTCTACTTAAGAACAAACCTAAAGCCGCAAGTGTTTTTAAATGGCTTCTTTTTTTCCTTTACAAATGTCATTTTGTGCAAGGACAGTTCTAAACACGGGAAACACATGCCACTTCACAGGCATACTTTTGACACCCCCCAGGTACCATATTTAAAGGAAAATTTCACTTTTTTTTTTTCACTTTATGCATCATTAAAATGACTGCTCCCGAAAAAACGTTAGTTTTTAAAAGTTCTTGCATTGATATATGTCCCCTGGGGCAGGACCCGGGTCCCCAAACCTGTTTTATGACATTAACATGCATATTGGCCGTTGTAATTAGCACTTTTGATTTCGAACGTTCGCGTCCATTATAACGTATAGGGTTCGAAAATTCGCGCAAACTTTCGGTCCGTTCGAAGGTTCTGGTGCGAACCGAACCCGGGGGTGTTCGGCTCATCCCTAGTAGACACATGGGTTTATTTCACTGATTTGATCTATCAAAGATGCATTTTTTTTGCATTAGAACATTTACCAACAAATGAGAGAGGAAAAGACAATGATAGGCTGTTATTACAGCGAGAAGCTCGCTGGATTCACAGCTTATCGGCTCTTAAACCTCCAGGATTAAATGATGCCTTCAGTTACAAGCCCTTTTTATAAATGGTTCAGTTTCTGAGTCATCCAATACCTGATCCTCTGATTCATTCCCCTGATCCACTTCTTATGACTGGCCTAAATCCACTCATCATACATTAAGATGGGTTATTTTAAAGATTGTTGTGTTGTTGTTATGCATTTTTTGGAATATATCAAGTTATGTACTGCATTTATATGTATCCTATGTACATGTCAAGCTGAGAGGATGGGCCCCTTTTTGTGACTGGATGCAGGTAAAAATTTGACAGGATTTCATGTACCTGTTCAATCTACTTTATTTTATGTTATACAATTTCCATGTCCTTGGTCTTGGGTCCAGCAACCAATACGGATGCCCTGGGCACTTGCTTGCAGGGTGTCCAACCAATCCCCTATGCTCAGATTGAGCCCTTTCAGAGCTGTTTACGCTTGAAATGGGGGTCTATAATAATATCTAGTGATCAGATTGCTTCTTTTTTGCTCTCTCTATCGCCCCCCCCCCCCCTTAAGTCCTAGGTCCTATATCGCTGAGGGGCAGACCAGAATTCTCCATCTGGCCATCCCCTATGTTGTGTATGGGCAATGGATTTTCCAATATGGTGTAGTGCCCCTAATACGTCCGCGCCTCGCTGGTGACGTCAAATGCCACCGGGACGGGGAGAAATTCCTGACGGAGGATCTGTGAGAGAGAGGGTTTGCACCTTTCCTCTCCCTCTTTACTGCACCAAAATCTTTTTGCATTTACTTAATTGCAGGTGAGTTCCGTTCCCTTACAGATTTCTTTGCTATTTCAACATCGGAATTTGGGATGAGACATGGAGGGATGATTGCTTGTTCTGCTCCCCACTGGTTGAATACTTTGCCCCGTCTCGTCCCTCACAATGCTAATTCTTTTTGAGACAAAGGGATAGGGAAGCCTAGAAGATAGGATGCTGGGGGCACCAATCAAAATGTTGTTACATAGCACCATGATCTGTAGTATTGCCCCTGTGCATAATGATGTACATGCAGGAGTGCCAATAAGGCACTACAGCTGGCCTTCCTGTATGGAGCCTGGGCCCTTTCAGTTCAACAGGGGGGCTGGGGACCTGACGAGCAGGAGGGGTCTGTACTGCCTTATTGCTGAAACTGATTCTCCTGTAGCTCTGGCCTGAGACTCAGAAGGACCTCTGTTTGGATTTAAAAAGAAGGTTTGCTTTACCACATGTTTTGTGTGTGACGGGGACCAGCCCCACACCATATAGAGAGGAGTCTACTGTTAAGTTTAGCACCGTTTCTTTTTTTACTGTTTGTTTTCATGAGTTTGGAAACCTCTTCTAAATAAAGCTGGCAACCCGCCGGATTTAAAAAAAACTGCCTGCAAGCTGACTTTAATTTCCAGAAAAGGTGATCTCCCACGAGCTAATCTCCCACAAAAAATATATATTATACACACACACATACATACATATACACACACATGCAATGTATATATTTACACCTATATTGCACCCAATGAATGATTGTCTTTGGGGGAGGGGGGATTCCAATGTGAAATGTGCCTTGGCCATAGCCTTCCCCCAATACAAAATCCTCCCACTGTACTGGTCCAGGACTGGGGGCTGTAATATACTTTTGCTGTGACAGATGGAGAAGTGTGTAGTGTGTGTATCATATGTGTGTATTGTGTGTGTGCGCCCTCACCTGCAGGGATTTCAGACACATTACAAGAGATGGTCAGAGACTGCAAACATATTACAGGAGATAGTCAGAGGTTGCAGACAAATTACAGGGGATGGTAAGAAACTGCAGCAATATTATGGGAGATGGTCAGAGACTGCAGCCATATTACAGGAGAGGGTCAGAGACTGCAGACATAGTACAGGGGACGGTTAGGGATTGCAGACATGATTGATTAAGGCTGGGTTCACACCTCTGACAGATGCGACTCGCAGCAGGGGTCCCTGTTCTCTGTTTCAGGGACCAATCAGGGCTGAATTAGGGCCAAATTTTTGCCTGAATTCGGCCCTAAAACAGAGCCAAAGACGCACCGTACTTCCGTGCAAGCCGCAACAGAGATATGTGAACCGGCTCCATAGAGAGCCAGTCACAATCTCCTGTCATGCGAATTGGATGTGGAGAAACCTGCTTCCAATTCGCATAGGTGTGAACCCAGCCTCAGGAGATGGTCAGAGACTGCGTTTATGGCTGAACTCAGTGTACGGGTATATAGTATCACAGGGCTGCTTCCATCTATTTAAACTAACTCTGCAAGATCAAGTCAGTAATTTTCCTTTGAAAGTACAACCAAGTGACGGAAGACAGCATCACAATCCAATTTCCAAAATACTAATTTTCTTACAAACAGTGAACTGCTCAAGATTAGTGGAGGACAGTCACCAGTTAATGGGTCTGTGAAACTTCTAGCCTGATCCAGCAGTAAGTACTACAAAAAAAAAAAAAAAAAAAAAACATCAAACAAACTGTGCAGCACACACAGAGCTAAATAGCTGATCATAAGCTGAAATGGTTATCAGGCATGTGTCCCTGGTCTCATAGAACAGTGGCCATTAACCCTGTCCTCAGGGCCCACTAACAGGCCAGGTTTTATGTATTACCTTGGGGAGATGCAGACTAGAATACTGAAATCACTGATGAGCAAATGATATCACCTGTGATGGATTTCAGTTATCTTGCAAACCTGGCCTGTTAGTGGGCCCTGAGGACAGGGTTGATGACCACTGTCATAGAATGCTGCTGCATCTTCTTCCAGAGATCTTATCAGTGTGATCAGGCAATGTGCAGGTCAGGTTAGGTAGATTAAAAAAAAAAAAGTAACCAGCGATACAAGAGGGAGGGGGGAGGCTGATCGGTAACCTGCACGCTGCCTAATCACATAGATATCTGGAAGACACTGCAGCCGGCCAGCAACATGCTACTGTGCTCCCAATGATCATTTTGTTTCCATTCAGCCAGATATGTGTGTCCTGCAGAACTTTTTATTGTTGTAGTTTTAGTCATACCTTCTTGTATCTCCCTCCTGGCGCCCCCATTCAGCCCCACTCCAGCACTGTTTACAGTCAAATGTGAGCAGGCTGGAGAGGGAGAGGGCTACACTGCTTGCTCATTGGCTGTGGATTGACGGGAGGAGGAGCAGGTCCTCCTTTGTACTCCGCTAAGCAGCGCTATTGGCTCTGGGCCCCCTACTACCCAAATGGTCAGTCCACTGGCCCCCTTGCCCCCTCTAGTGATGCCACTGCCCATAGAACACACAGTAAGGCTTCATGTACATGGACATTTAACCTCTCCTGAACGATTTAGCTTGACAGCTAGAAACCGACGTCTAAAAACATCAGTTTAGCCGCATTTACATGCCCTGTTTGCATCTAGAACAGTTTTTAAAACATTACTGCGTTTACAGGCTGTAACAGGCATTTGCCATTTCAAATGCCTCTGAACATCCGTCCTGAACGCATTTTTTTGAGTTCCAAAAAAATGCTTCTAAACTCAACTGCCTAGAAACGACTATCATACCTCCCAACATTTTGAGATGAGAATGAGGGACACCTACTAACAAACGTATGTAGGCATAGGACACGCCCCCTGCCACACCCCCTTAAAGGAAAATTAACCAAAAAAAAAAGGTTAATTAAATCCACAAGTACTTTTTTTACCGCTACTATTCCTTTATATTGGCTCTTAAAATGTATAAATGCAGCAGTTTAGAAATTGGATGAAAGGTTTAGTACTGGGAAACACTTTTTGAAACATAAAAAGTACATTGCTCCAAATCAGGGACAGTCCCTCAAAATCGGGGATAGTTGGGAGCTATGGACTATAAACCACCCTGTGTACATGTTCTGATAAGATAACATAGAGGAGAGTTCAGGGGCAGCTGAAAAAAATGCCCAACTGCTCCTAAACGTCCGTTTACCAGCAGAAGTGTACATGAGGCCTTGCTCTCACCTGCATTATCCTTCTGCCTGCTGCATGATAGCCACTTGCTCCTCCGGCCCTCCGCTGCTAGAGATCATTTCTTCAGCCAGCCCTGCCTCCTGTTCACAGCAACTAGATGACAGCGGCCCCAGGGCAGCCAGCTACTGGGGAATTTCCCTCTATCCCGGTAGGCCAGTCCAGCCCTGGCTGTGGACAGACAAAACAAAATTACAACTTTTTGGTAAAGCCCATCATTCTACTGTTTTCAGAAAAAGAAATGAGGCCTTTAACCTTTTGCCGACTAGCCGCTGTCATTATACTGGCAGGCGCTCCTGCGCAAGCCACTGTATGTGTATGTAGGTCTGTGCAGAAAGGCTAACGGGCACGGTGTACAGAGGCAGAACAGGGAACTGCCTATGTAAACAAGGCAATTCCCCATTCTGCCTAGTGACATGTCAGAGATCTTCTGTTCCCAGTGATCGGGAACAGCGATCTCTGTCCTGTCCTAGGTAGCCCACCCCGCCTACAGTTAGAACACACCCAGGGAACACAGTTAACCCCTTAATTGCACCCCTAGTGTTAACCCCTTCCCTTCCAGTGACATTTATACAGTAATCAGTGACTATTTTTAGCTTTGATCACTGTATAAGTGTCAATGGTCCTAAAAAGTGTCAAAAGTGTCCGCAATGTTGCAGTCCCACTAAAAATCACTGATCGCCGCCAATGTCTGATTGTTATTCAATCAGTTTTAATTATTGCACTTTCATAATATGATCTTTTTGATACAACAATCAATTGTTATTGGAATAAAGTTTCTAAAATAAATCGAATTTAGTTTGATCTATAATTTGTTGCTAATAGTAACCCCCTTTTTTAGCCTGTTTATATATTTTTTCCAGTTTGAATTATTCACAGATTTTTATTACCAATTAATTACATTTGACACTTTATCTTGCCCTGTTCTTATCACACACTATGATAACTGTATTCCCTGACACGCAGACAGTAGTAATTATAATGATAATCCAGTTTAGTTAGTTCCATATAAAACAATCTCCATGGAGCAAGCTGCACTATAAGTCCTGTAATTGGAAGGATCATCTCTGATCTCCGTCCTCTGACACCCGCACACAGCGCAGAGGTCTCCTCCCACCCGTCCAGCGTCCGGTTTCCATGGGGACCATAGCCGGGCTCACCCACACGTCACTTCCGGGGAACTCACTCCACAAAGATGGCGGCCTCGTTAGAGGAAAGGGATATGGAGAATGTGCGGCGCCGCTTTGCCGAGTCCTTCCTGAGGGAGACCGGGGTGACAGAGGCCGGTGTGTACACTCTCCCTCCTTACTATGACTGGGAGCTCTGACACTGCTGGGACTTGTAGTGCTGGGGGGGCGCAGCTCAGACCATGGGTAACACAGTGCCAGTTGTGCAATTACTGGGGTGGAATCTCATTGGATATATGTGTTTAGTAGAATATAAAGAGCACATTATCTATTTGTTCTACTATGCATTGCAGGCTGGTTAAACTCTCAGTTTAAAGCAGAACTGATGAAAAAAGAAAAAAAAAAAAAAACATTTTCTTTAAGTATTGTATGGAGCATGTTTGCCTGCATGGGAATGACAGGTGTTCAGTGTATCTGCATGCAGACAATTGGGATGCAGCAGCTGCATGGACACAGTGCTCCCATTCTGACAGCTGTGTGAGTACACGTCCCCGAACACAGATGGTGTTCATTTGGGGACACACACCTGTCTGGTTTGACCCAATTGACATTATTGGCACGGCCTGCACACAGATACACTGAACGCCTGTGAATCCCATGCGATCAAACACGCTTAACCACTTGGCGAGCTAAAAGACGTCTACAGCACATGCTTAAAATGCAGGGAGGGTGTACATGGATGTCCTCCCGTTCTCACGCTGCCCGCGTGCTCCCTGTGATTGCCAAGTCATTGGGACTCGGCTGATCACAGATCGGGGTAAAGTAGCAATCACGATTTTTCAAATGCTTTTTTTGGGGGATTTTTTTTTTTTCCGTGAATTAAAAAAAAAAAAAAAACAGTAACAGTAGCCCAATTTTTTTGAATAATATGAAAGATGATGTTGCACCGAGTAGATAGATACCTAACATGTCACGCTTTAAAATTGCACACACTCGTGGAATGGCGCCAAACTTAACACTCCTTAACAATCGATGAGTCATCAGCTGTCAGCGAGCTTCCCCACTGCCAGCTGAATGTAAAAAAAAAAAAAAAAGGCGTGGGGTTCCCCCCCAAGACTGTACCAGACTCTTTGGTCTTGCAGGCTTTCAAATTTTCCTCAGACAAATGTGTGTTGTTGGATTTTCCGAGCGTGTGTACAAAAGTCCAAAGTACAAACACGCATGCTCGGAAGCAAGGACGAGCCGGAAGCGGTCGGTCTTGTAAACTAGTGTTCGTAATGGAGAATTAACATTTGTGATGCTGCAAATTATGAAATCTCAAAATGCAGCGCACAATTCTCTTCTTTAATGGGATAATAATGAAGCTGCTTTGCTGGTGATACTGATGGAGTTATTGCAAACTAATTTTCAAAGGCTTTTTTTTTTTCTAGTGATTATCAAGAATAATATTATTATGCTGGTTGTGTTTTTTATTTTTTGGTGCAAGTTACCACAACACCATTATCCCGTAGTTTTTAAGATCAAAGATACAACTATGTTAGTGTCCCTTGTCAACTTTACATTGTATTTTTTAAAATGTAACTGCCTACTCCCAAACTGTCATTTTGAAGTAAAACACATAGCTAAGTAATATTATCTCCTCTCATTCCGCAACATGGCTGGTTGATGAACGGCCTTTCAGAAACGAACTGAAAAGCGCTAAATCAAAAGTGCGAAGCAACACTCACCAAACTTCTACTAACACAAAATTAGCAGAAGGAGCCCAAAGGGTGGCGCTAAAGAGCTGAAAAACCACACAGTATGTCACTACGTTCGTGTTTGTTGGCTCACAATTGTGTGCCATTTTTGTATGCAAGAAAATCATCCTAACTGTGGGCAGCCGGCTTTGCAGCTTTCGGCTGTGCATGTTCGAGCCGCGTTGAACTTTGTGATTGGTCTTGTAGTCTTCTGGGCTGTTTGACCTATCCCAGAAGACTGTGGGGAAGGAGAACTTCAGCTTGGATCACTGAGGCGATCCAAGGGGGAGCAGGTGCCTGTCAAAACCAGGTACTCGCTCCCACGCCCCACCAAAAAAATTGCATGCCAAATATGGGAGAGGAGGGGGGGGGGGTGGATTTACATTTCCCTTTTGGGTGGAGTTTCGCTTTTTTTTTTTTTTTGAAAATATTTTTATTAGTTTGCAATTATTAAAACAAAAGAAACAAACAATTAAACATAGTTCGGTCTTACATTGAAATGATACGGGCCACGTAAGGACCACTTATTTGTTCTGTTAAACAGAAATGGCACATATGTAGCACAAATCAAGATACCATGTCCAATAGCAATAGTCAATGGGTCATTAGATAATCTATTTCACACTTGTATATAATAGGATGACACCAGATATATTTGTTGTGCACGTTCCACACCCACTCGAGAGCCACCATCGGCAGATGCCCTTAGGAGACCTCTGAGGCAGAGGAGGGGTCCGCTAGCCATTTAGACCAGATTTTGTCGTATTTGTTGGGGCAACCTCTATTTGCGTACGTGTCTTTATAGAGAGGAAGGCTGTTATTGATGAGGTGTTTCCATAGGGAAAGAGGAGGGGGGGTTGGCTTGCGCCAGCTAAGGGTTATGGCTTTGCAGGCATAAAACAGTAGGAGTCCCATTAGCGTACGACACGCTGCTGTAGGGATTAGTTGTTCCACCAGACCTAGTATGCAGATCACCATTGAAGGTTGTACTTGCACAGATGTAATTTGCGTGATATAATCTAATACCTCCCTCCAGTAACTGACTATTGCCGGGCAGGTCCAGAAAATATGGGTGAAGTCACCAGGAATCCCACCACATCTCCAACACCTGGCAGGTGAGTCAGGGTTCATTTTGTGAAGTCTATGAGGGGTGAAATAAGCCCGGTGCGCTATTTTGAATTGGATCAGGCGGTCTCTTAGAGAGACCAGGGATTTGAAAGGGAAATCCCACATGTCGTCCCAGTCATCATTATCGAACTCCGGGATGTCATGCAGCCATTTAGACCTTTAGCTTTTCCGGAATTTCGCTTTTAAACAAAAATATTTATTGATGGAGTACGTATTTCCCACTCCCCTTGGTAAACAATAAAGTTCTCCTATTAGACTGAGGTCTTTTGTTTTTTCACCTCCTCCAATGCTCGTCTCAAGGACTTTTCCAGAGCCTCTCCAAGCCTATGGAACTCCTTACCCCAATCGGTCCGTCTATCTCCTACTCTATTAGCTTTTAGACGATCCCTGAAAACTCTCCTCTTCAGGGAAGCCTATCCTACCCACACCTAGCAACTGTATTTTAATTTTGTCCATCTGATCAACCCCCACAGTTATTACCTTTTTGTTTCCACTTGACCTTCCCTTCTAGATTTGTAAGCTCTTACGAGCAGGGCCCTCTGATCCCTCCTGTATTGAATTGTATTGTAATTGTACCGTCTCACCTGATGTTGTAAAGCGCTGCACAAACTGCTGGCGCTATATAAATCCTGTATAATAATTATAAGCCATCTAGAGTCTCCTTGGGCATGTGTTTAGGGTTATTGTTCTGTGGATGGTGAACCTCCACCATACTAGGTCTCTTCTAGAGTAAAAATATTTTTCTCTAAAATGTACCTGTATTTGGCGCCATGCTTCCTGCCCTCAAACCTGACCATTTTCTCAGTCTCTACCACTGAAAACCTCCCTACAAGCTGATTCTACCATCACCTTGTTTTTCCTTGAAGATGGTGTTCTCAGGGTGATGATATATGGAGGAACCCATTGCAGACTCCTCTTTTTGAAGATGTGCTCTATAATTTCCTGATGGAGTGCTGCGCTGACTTTGGACCCTGATTTCCAAATGAAATGCAAAATGTTCCACAGTGTGTGATGATTTGGGCAGCCATGTCATCTGTTGGTGTTGGTCTGCTGTGTCAAAAGACTTTTGACAAATTCCAAATGTGAATTTGACATTTTTCAGTAGTGCTGTACTTCGCATTCTTCCACAAAAGCTTGCCTATGTGCTGTGCCCAGTTTTTATCTGTCCCATGGATGGTTTCTCCCATATTTACTTTCGATATCTGCAGCTGCTTCAGTGTTAGTATTGGTGGCTTCTTGGTTACTCCCCTGACTGGTTCAGTTGACTTCTTAACTTTTCTCCAGAATGTGATTCCTGTATCTGCTCCTATTAAAGCATATTGTTGCATCATTTTTATGAATTTGTTCCATTTTCTAGGAAAAAAGTTCAGGAGAACCATTGATTAGGGCTTATCCAGTATTACGGTCACTCCTCTGCACCGGTTGCTCATGAAACTGAGATGTAAAAATTTAAATTCACACTGCAAGGATGCTGTTTTGCGCTGGAATTTTTTGTTTTTAAATCTAAACATTGTAGTTATTATTTAATTGTCATTTAATTTATAGATGATGATGAAGATAAGAAAAAACAAAAACCTCTTCCTAGAATAAACATCCATTCCGTATTTTGGATATTGGCGGCAGTTGCTGTTACGCACTATGTTGACTTCCTACCGGCTGTCCAACTGAACTTACAAGAAGGCTGGTAAGATGTTTTATGTGAATGGCACTATACATATCATGGTTAATGTTGTGTGTTGGCGATTAAAAATTTATGTTTGGATTAAACAACACAGTTAATCATGTACTATGCTTTATTTTATTCTTTGATATGAGGTTTTTTATACATGTATTTTTTATTAAAATTGTAAATAAACGACTGCGTAAATCAGTGTAGTGTATGTTCAAGAGTAGCTGCCAACATGAAATAGGTGTCCCCACACCTATTAACACCTATTAATAGTAACAATATATAAAGCAAGTAATGTGGCGCTTCCTCAATACAATAAATACATTAAAGTGCATAAACTAAAATTAAATATACGCGGATACAATATATTGCAAATAATCAAATTAAATGTCCGTAAACACAATTCCAATGAAATTCAAAAAGTGCTCTGTGCAAAAAAAGCTTCTGTGTAAACAATTCCAGTACAATATTAAAGTGCTCTGTGCAAAAGTCTTCAGTGCAAAAATAAATGTTCCTATTGTGATGTCACCATCCAAAGTGCACACATAAGTAATTTTCAGAAATTCTTTCAAAGTGAGGAACTTCCACCATCCGTGATCATAGTGTACCCCAGCCTCTCACCTCAGGGAAAGACCCCTACAAGTCTAGTCACACTTTTAGTGTCGCTCTTTAGGTGTCAGCAGGCACCGTCTCCTTCCCCTTAAAACACTCAGCAACCATCAGCTTCTCAGTATATACAGGGAATTCAAATGGATACTTAATATCTCATCACCTCCACACTCCTCCGTAGTAAGCTCACATGTAATAAAAGTGAATCTCCATGTGCAGAATCCCAATAAAATAATTTTATTAATAAGCATCAACTTACTTTTAAAATGGCACTATTCAGCTTCACTAGTATCAGGTACTTTCGGTCTCGGCCGGAGCCGGAAGTGACGTCACCCAGCTTCTCCTGACGCATTGCATCACTGCTCACGTGGCTTCATCAAGGGTATCAAGGATACCCTTGATGAAGTCATGTGAGCAGTGACGCAACGCGTTGGTAGGTACTGGAGGTACCTGATACTAGAGAAGCTGAATAGTGGAATTTTAAATGTAAGTTGATGTTTTTTAATAAAATTAATTTATTGAAGTGGTTAAATGTTGAATGAGAAAAAAATAAATAAAAATGTATGTCTGTGCGTGTGTTCATGTGACAACACTGTAGAAATGACACTTTGCTATAATGTAAAGTAGTGAGTGTACAGCTTGTATAACAGTGTAAATTTGCTGTCCCCTCAAAATAATTTAACACACAGCCATTAATGTCTAAACCGCTGGCACTAGCCAGCCATTGAAAATGTCCAAATTGGGCCCAATTAGCCATTTTTCCTCCCCCGGTGTCATGTGACTCGTTAGTGTTATTCAGGTGTGTAGGTCTCAGGTGTGGTAAATTTGGTGTTATCGCTCTCATTCTCTCATACTGGTCACTGGAAGTTCAACATGGCACCTCATGGCAAAGAACTCTCTGAGGATCTGAAAAAAAGAATTGTTGCTCTACATAAAGATGGCATAGGCTATTAGAAGGTTGCCAAGACCCTGAAACTGGGCTGCAGCACAGTGGCCAAGACCATACAGTGATTTAACAGGACCGGTTCCACTCAGAACAGGTCTTGCCATGGTCGAACAAAGAAGTTGAGTGCACATTCTCAGCGTCATATCGAGAGGTTGTCTTTGGGAAATGTACGTGTGCTGCCAGCATTGCTGCAGAGGTTGAAGGGGGAGGGGATCAGCCTGTCAGTGCTCCGACCATACACTGCATCAAATTGGTCTGCATGGCTGTCATCCCAGAAGGAAGCCTCTTCTAAAGATAATGCACAAGAAATTCTGCAAACAGTTTGCTTAAGACAAGCAGACTAAGGTCATGGATTAATGGAACCATGTCCTGTGGTCTGATGAGACCAAGATAAACTTATTTGGTTCAGGTGGTGTCAAGCCTGTGTGGTGGCAACCAGGTGAGGAGTACAGACAAGTGTGTCTTGCCTACAGTCAAGCATGGTGGTGGGAGTGTCATGGTCTGGGGCTGCATGAGTGCTGCCAGCACTGGGGAGCCACAGTTCATTGAGGGAACCATGAATGCCAACATGTACTGTGACCTACTGAAGCAGAGCATGACCCCCCCCCCCCCCTCCCTTCAGAGACTGGACCACAGGGCAGTATTCCAACATGATAATGACCCTGAACACACCTCCAAGACGACCACTGCCTTGCAAAAGAAGCTGAGGGTAAAGGTGATGGACTGGCCAAGCATGTCTCCAGACCTAAACCCTATTGAGCATCTGTGGGGCATCCTCAAACCGAAGATGGAGGAGTGCAAGGTCTCTAACATCCACCAGCTCTGTGATGTCATCATGGAGGAGTGGAAGAGGACTCCAGTGGCAACCTGTGAAGCTCTGGTGAACTCCATGCCCAAGAGGGTTAAGGCAGTGTTGGAAAATAGTGGTGGCCACACAAAATATTGACACTTTGGGTCCAATTTGGACATTTTCACTTAGGGGTGTACTCACTTTTGTTGCCAGCGGTTTAGACATTAATGGCTGTGTGTTGAGTTGTTTTGAGGGGACAGCAAATGTACACTGTTATACAAGCTGTAGACTCACTACTTTACATTGTAGCAAAGTGTAATTTCTTCAGTGTTGTCACATGAAAAGATATAATATAATATTTACAAAAAATGTGAGGGGTGTACTCACTTTCGTGAGATACTGCAATATAGATGGATAATGCAGCAAGGTTACCACACCAGTGGTAATAGAGTCCAGAAAGTTTTTAATGAATAATTAGCAATAAAAAATAAAGAAATGCATTTCAGGGGCCTGCATCTTCCTTAAAGCAGGTGATGTTGGTGACAGGTCAGAACTTGGGCAGACTTGCAGGAGGCAGATGCAGACCTAACTGGGGGGGGGGGGGGTACAGGGAGCAGCAATGGTCGCTTGGATGGCACAGATAGGATTCCAAGAGGCGGCAAAGATAACTTGAAAGATTGTAGGAGTCACAGCTAATTCTTACCTTTTCGTTTCAGGAAAGGTAATAACAGTGCTTTCTATGACATCTATAGCTGTAGTTCTCAACCTCAGTCCTCAAGTACCCCCAACAGGCCACGTTTTGGGAATTTCTCTTAGATAAAATAGCTGTCCAACATACCAAGCCATTGTAAAGCCTCATACACACGATCGGACTTTAAACAAACTTTCCCGTGGATTTCTGTACAAAGGGCGTTGGCTGTGAACTTGTTAAGCATACACACGAACAGACTTTTTCAGCCAACTTTCACCAAATCACATGGTTTTTCTGCTCTTTACTGCCACCTTTGTTCAACTTCTGTATTGTCTGATCTTTTGCATTGTTTCTGAGCATGCATGTTTGTAAAGTTCCGATGGTTTTCTGTACACACGATCGGACTTTGCTCCATCGGACTTATGTTGTCAAAGTTTGTCTGTTCGCACAGCCAACATTTTTCCGATGAAAAACGAAAACGTTTTTCTGATGGATGTTGCCTTAAAACAGCTAATTTGCATGTTTGTTGTCAAAGTCTGACCGTGTGTACGGGCCTTTAGAGTGGCAAGGAATTCCCTTTCCACAGGCGGTGGTTTCAGCGTGGGGCAGCTATAGTTTCAAAAAGCTATTAGATAAGCACCTGAACGACCACAACATACATGGATATACAATGTAATACTGATCTATAATCGCACACATAGGTTGGACTTTTGTCTTTTTCCAACCTCACCTACTATGACTCTGATTTAAAGCACCTGTGCAAGACAAAGGAAAACCTGCAAACATGGCCTGTTGGGGGTACTTGAGGACTGAGGTTGAGAACCACTGATCTATAGCAATGTGACTCCTACGGTTATCCAAGCTATCTGTGCCTCCTCCTGGAATCTTACCTGTGCCATCCAATTGACCATCACTGCACCCTGTATCCACACAGTTAAGTCTCCATCTGCCTCCTGCCAGAATCTGCCCAGGCTCAGACCTGTTACCCAACATCACCTGCCCTGAGGATGGGGAAGTGTGCAAGCTCCCAAAACGCAATGGCTTTTTTTTTTCACTGCCAACCATACAATAAACTGTTCTTTTTTTTTTTTTTTTTTTTTTTTATGTTTTTACTCTATTACTACTGATCTGGCACCCTTGCTATATTCAGCAGTTAAAAGTCAACAGAAGTTCTAATCCTTCTCCCACACAACTAAAAATAAAATAAGATTTTGGCTATAGTTGGGCTCACAGTATCTAAGAGCAGTCCACAATTGCATAGCTAGTGATGGATTTTCTTATTGCTTGCATGGAATACACTGAACAATTACAGGCAACCTGTTTGAAATGTTTGTAAAATAGGATTTTTTTTTATTTATTTTTTTAAAAAAAAAATTTGTATTTTTTTACAAATGCAATAAAAAAAATAATAAAGTTTTTATATAATTAAGGTATACAATACAAATTAAAACCAATTTAAAAGTGTTAAGGATCCAACTCCAATTTTATATAAGAAAATCTTTGTGTAATTTAAAGCTGCCTTAAATTACTGGGGGAGGGGGGGTTCTCACTATTGTCCCTTGGGGGTCACAATTGGAACATTATCCAAGGTGATGCATTGCTTTTGCTTATCCGACCATTATACCCATATGAAAGTCATTTTAGCCTCTCCATTGCAGCGCCTTACAGTATGCACATAGAGCTTTGTAGTAGCACATTAGCTGACAAGCTAATAGTAACTATTGAAGGAGGCCTCACTTGAACATAGAAATGCTGTTTTACTCTGCAAGAAGACATATTTGTAAATTTGATCTGTAAAATGTTTTATTTTTGACATATGTGCAATTCAATAACAACTGTTCTTTGTCTTGTAGTACATGGCTTCTTGTGGGCGCAGTGTCTCTGGTTGTCAGTATGTCCGTTGCTCTTTATTGCATCGTTTATTTGGAATGGTATAGTGGGATTTGTGATTATGACGCTAAGTATCCGGGGCTTGTACCGGTTGCAATTCTAACTTTCCTAGTAGCGGCAGTATGGTGAGTTTCTATGCATGTGTATACCTTAATACGCAATTTGTTATTGCTGCATACAGCAGGGTCTAGAATGCACCCTAGCCTGACCAAAAAATAAAAAATGATTATAATTTTAAAAAATCCTCCCAGTTTACGATTAGCCAGTGTATCGGCAGTCTGCTCATCCATGTGTACTCTCCTGTAAATAAGCAGAGCAATAAAGCCCTAATTGGTTCTAATTCCAGACCCTCCCTCCTCTAGTCTGAGTGCTGCTCTACCGTTTCAGATATAAAAACAAATTGAATGAACACTGGATTAGGCCTCTTGCACATGAACATAATAATTTACTGATGTTTATACAAAGGATCTTGCTGGCAGAAGCTTCCTGAGTAAAAACCGCAAGTTATGTTGCGAAACTACCTTGCATATACAAGTATACGTGCATAAAGTCCATCTTCATCCTCTTCAAGCTGCCAGTGTTTCATTTGACATGTATATACTTGTGTGTACTTCTGTGGGCATGTGCTCGCAGGTAAATTACTGCAAGCAAGCTGTCAATGCATCACTGCATTGTCCAATAGACCACAATGCACCTGTGTTCAGAACCTTAAAAAATAAAAATAAAAAACACGGCGTATTTTTCATCCATGTCAAATGGCCATAAAGTGTGCTTTTTGTTATATCATCTATATATAAAAGGAATTGTAATAACCTTTAGGCTGCTTTCACACTGGGGCGGTTTGCAGGCGTTATTGCGCTAAAAATAGCGCCTGCAAACCGACCCGAAACAGCTGTTGCGGTGTCTCCAGTGTGAAATCCCGATGGCTTTCACACTGGAGCGGTGCGCTAGCAGGACGGTAAAAAAAAGTCCTGCTAGCTGCATCTTTGGAGCGGTGAAGGAGCGGTGTGTTCACCGCTCCTATACCGCTCCTTCCCATTGAAATCAATGGGAGACCGCGGGGATACTGCCCGCAAAGTGCCGCTGCAGCGGCGCTTTGCGGAGGTTTTTAACATACTGCGGGTAACATACTGCGGGTAAAACTATGGTAAAGCAGCGCTAAATATAGCGCTGCTTTACCGTCGCCGCCCCACACCGCCCCAGTGTGAAAGCAGCCTTACAGCTGAAACGTCTTGTATGTGATCACAGTTGGTGCCTAATTACAGTTCATAATATCTATCATTTAGTTGAGGGCCAAGGGTGTTTGGATGAGTAGTTGCCCTTTTCAACATTTGTGGCACGTGTCACTAATAGTTTTCTTTTTGTTTCCTATCAGTTTCAATGTTTCCTTATGGCCGGTGTGGTCATATTTGACCCCACTGATACTGTTTACACAGTTTATGGGTTTTGTCATGCTGGTCTCACTGCTTGGATGAGCATGCAGAAGGTAAGGAGATATTATTATATATGTATTTTATATTAAAGCAGAACTCTAGTTTGCAACAGTCCTATATTTTTGTACCCCTTTCTCTAGCCTACTATGCTGCTTTCTGACTTTATTCTAACAACTACTGTATCTTGAGCTTTCTGCCTTAAAGCTAGAGGGACAAAGGGGTCCATGCATTTTTTTTTTTTTTTTTTTTTTTTTCCTTCTTTGCATTCGTCTGAAGGAGGATTGAGGTGAGCCAGCACATCACTGCAGTAATTCCCACAGCTTTGCCTAAATGTGAATACAAGATAATAAACCAGATGCTGTGTATTACATGTGTTACACAGTCCAAATCACAGTCACACAAATCATAGTCAAAAATACCAAGTGCTATAGGGCATTTCCTGAGTCCCATTATTCTTAACTTTCTCATGCAGAAGTATCTGGCCTCACAGAGAAGGCAGTAGGTGTGATTTGACCCCCCTCAAAGCCAAGAGAATGTGGGTCTTGTGGGGAGGCTAAACTTTGCCAAGTAATGTATTACAAAAAAGGAACAGAAATTTCCCTGGGGTTTTTTTTAGCAGCAAACGGATTATCAAACAAATTTAAATATATAAAAGGGTATTTTATTGTGCAAATATTTAAAATCCACGAAGGTATTCAAATATGAGCTCTGGTTACAAAGTTTCTTATAACCCATCAATCATAATAATAACATGCAAAGAATGACAGGTATACTCAAAGCAAGTTTTTGGCAGTAAGTGATCCTGCCCCAGACAAAAGCGCCAGCGCGTTTCGACCAAATAAGTCAGTCTTTTTCAGGGAGACTGTGTTATCTAAATACAAAGTTATGTCAAACCTTGTAAGTACTGTACATGTTATCACAAATCTTAGGATTGTCCATATGGATACTCAAGGTATAATTGCCTCCAATGGATGGGAGACAGCATTAAAAACAGAAACTTTCAACAAAGAGATTAATCCAGATTGCTCTTAGGTTATTTTAGCCACCCACATGGGTGTACTTTTTAGCACCACCGTGAGTTTACACACATATACCCGCGAGTGTGTGTGTGTGTTAGATTGTGTATATGTGTGTGTGTGTGTGTGTGTGTGTGTGTGTATATATATATATATATATATATATATATATATATATATATACACACATACACATACACATACACACATACACATATATACACACACACACACACACACACACACAATCTATCTATCTCTTTTTTTTTTTGCGGGGGATTGTTAACAGGTGGGCCATTTCCACCCCCTTTTTGAGTGCTGCCAGCATGGTTTCTTGCAAGCCAGTCACATCCAGCCCCGCCAAGTGGGTGGCTAGAATGACCTAAGAGCAATCTAGAGTAACAATCTTTGTTGAAAGTTTCTGGTTTCCATCCATTGGAGGTAATTATACCTTTGTGTATCCATATGGACAATTCTAAGCTTTGTGATATCATGTACTTACGAGGTTTGATATACCTTTTGTATTTAGATAACACAGTCCCCCTGACTAGGACTTATTTGGTCGAAACCTGTTGGGGCATTTGTCTGGGGCAGGATCACTTACTGCCAAAAACTTGCTTTGAATATACCTGCCGTTCTTTGCATATTATTATTATTATTATTATTATTATTATTATTATTATTATTATGAACAATGGGTTATGATAAGAAACTTTGTAACCAGAGCTCATGTTTTAATACCTTCGATAATTTTAAACATTTGTACAATAAAATACCTTTTTTATATACTTTGTTTAATCTGTTTGCTGCTAAAAAGAAAAACCCTTGGGGAATTTCAACTTCGCAATACTTGCCTTCCTTCAATGGTCCAACATCCTTGGCTGGCGCCAGAAATCTTCTACCTGTTTTCTTCTGGGTGCTGGGCTCCGGTCATCTTCTGCACTTGTTTTTGACACGTACATGAATCTGGCGTCATTTGCAAAGGCCCAACAGAATTCCCCGTTGTTTTTTTAATTCTCGTGTCTTAAAAATTAGCCACAGGAGTTGATTTACTAAAACTGGAGAGAGCAAAATCTGGTGCAGCCGTGCATGGTAGCCAATCGGCTTCTAACTTCAGCTTGTTCAATTAAGCTTTGGCAAAAAAAAAAAACTGGAAGCCGATTGTCTATGCAGAGCTGCACCATATTTTGCACTCTCCAGTTTTAGTAAATCAACCCCACAGTTTACTGAGAAAACTTAGTAATCGCTGAATGATCTCATCAGTTCATCGTCAATCATAACTTGTCCCTTACATCAATTACAGTTTATAATTGTTGTCTTTTTTTTTTCATTTTGTAGCTGCGTCGAGAAGTGGTGGACTTGGAATGATGTCCTATCCTTGCACTTGCAGTAGTCATCAATTTTTCTGATGATGTATCGGCTATTGGCATCTGACACATGAAGCAGATGATTCAGAAAAGCTGCAATCTCCCCTATGGGAATAGCAATTACTGTTTTAAAGAAACTCATTCATGGGCCAGTCCAAGATGTATATACAGTGGTGGGATAAGTCCCTTTTAGCACCCAAGGCATACAAAAAAAAGTGTGCTGCCCACCCAATAAGTTGTAAACTACTCCAGCAGTATAGGTTACAGATCCTGTCTTTTTTTTTTTTGGTTCCCCACTTCCTACAAAAATACCCAAGGTCTCTTCTGCCTATCCCTCATCCCATCCCTGCCCATATATACATAACCAATTTACTGAAATGAATATTAATTTAACAGAAATGATACAGGTCCCTAAATGTGGAGTGGAAATGAAAGATTACTAAGCTGAACTCCAAGCTAAACACACATGTGAAATATATGCATGGGGAAACTTACTAAAAATCCCCAGTTCTGTTCAACCAGTCTTATAATCCAAGAAACCCTGCTAGACAGTATAGCCAGGTTCTGCACACTTTGCAGACCAAACTGCAGTTGAGCAAAGCAGCTTGGCCAGAACCCAGACTATCCTGTGATTGAACAATGACAAATCAACATTCTGATGTTCTTACCACCTCTCATGAGGTCCTTTCTGGGTGTAATTCATCCTAGAAGACTAAGAACTTCTCCAGGAGAAAAGGAATTGGGCCCCTTTCACACTGGGGCGGGAGCCGCGGTGACGGTAAAGCAGCGCTATATTTAGCGCTGCTTTACCGTCGTTTTAGCCGCGGTATTCGGCCACTCGCGGGGCAATTTTATGAATGAATACACCGCTCCTATACCGCTCCAAAGATGCTGCTAGCAGGACTTTTTTTACCGTCCTGCTAGTGCACCGCTCCAGTGTGAAAGCCCGCCGGCTTTCACACTGGAGTGAATGGGGCCGTTTTTTTCAGGCGGTGTACAGGTGCTATTTTTAGCGCTGTACCACCTGAAAACCGCCCCAGTGTGAAAGGGGCCTTACTGCGGGGGACGATGTCAGAGTAGAGGTGCATTTTACAGCCAGAGCTGCTTTTTTATTCAACTTTTTAAAGACTAAACCACATGAGCAAGTTTAATATTTGACTACTACTGAATTTTTAAAGTGGAGTTCCGCTTAAAAAAAATAAAAATAAAAAATTTAAAGTCAGCAGCTACAAATACTGCAGCTGCTGAATTTTAATAATCGGACGCTCACCTGTCCCAGGGTCCAGCGATGGATCGAAGCCCCGCTCATCTCCCCCTCCGCTCGGCGGCGCTGGCATTGTAACTGTGGGCGCCCAGCTGTGACTTCACAGCCGGGCACCCACTGCACTTGCACGAGCCGCGCAATCATCTGGGACCTGTGACGTGTACCAGA
>CM053026.1:697194724-697309724 GCA_028564925.1 Lithobates sylvaticus | reverse complement strand
GCATGGATTCATGAAGAATCATTCTTGCCAAACCAATCTATTAACCTTCTATGAGGAGGTGAGTTGACATCTAGATAAAGGAAGGCCCATAGACATAGTGTATCTGGATTTTGCAAAAGCACTTGACACAGTTCCCCATAAACGTTTACTGTACAAAATAAGGTCCGTTGGCATGGACCATAGGGTGAGTACATGGATTGAAAACTGGCTACAAGGGCGAGTTCAGAGGGTGGTGATAAATGGGGAGTACTCGGAATGGTCAGGGGTGGGTAGTGGGGTCCCCCAGGGTTCTGTGCTGGGACCAATCCTATTTAATTTGTTCATAAACGACCTGGAGGATGGGGTAAACAGTTCAATCTCTGTATTTGCGGACGATACTAAGATAAGCAGGGCAATAACTTCTCTGCAGGATGTGGAAACCTTGCAAGAAGATCTGAACAAATTACCGTATATACTCGAGTATAAGCCGATCCGAATATAAGCCGAGGCACCTAATTTTACCACAAGAAACTTGGAAAACGTATTGACTCGAGTATAAGCCTAGGGTGAGAAATGTGCCAAGTGGCCCCCGAGATATGGTGCCCCAAAGTCGGGTCGGAAAATGTTAAGCACTTTTCTGCAGCAGAGAATTACATTTTCCGACCTGAATTTGGGGCCCCATATCTCGGGGCCACTTGGTGCTAAGAACCCCAAATTTGATGTGCAAACCCGGTGGAACTATCTCTACAACATATCCATATTCCTATCACGAAGTGGCCCAGAGATACGGGCCTCCAAAGTCGGGTCGGAAAATGTAATTCTCTGTGGTTGATTGGAGTATAAGCCGAGGGGGGCATTTTCAGAAAAACTCGGCTTATACTCGAGTATATACTAATGGGATTGGCAACTACATCGCAAATGAGGTTTAACCACTTAAGCCCTGTACCATTTGGCTGGCCAAAGACCAGAGCACTTTTTGCAAAAAAAGGCATTCTTTTTTACTTTTTGCTATAATAAATATCCCCCAAAAATATATAAGAAACATTTTTTTTTCTCAGTTTAGGCCGATACGTATTTTTGATTTAAAAAAATCACAATAAGCGTATATTGATTGGTTTGCGCAAAAGTTTTATCGTCTACAAAATAGGGGATAGTTGTATGGCATTTTTATTAATATTTTTTTTTTTGCTAGTAATGGTGGCGATCAGCGATTTTTATCATGACTGCAACATTATGGCGGACACATCGGACAATTTTTACACATTTTTGGGACCATTGTCATTAATACAGTGATCAGTGCGATTAAAAATGCACTGATTACTGTAAAAATGTCACTGGCAGTGAAGGGGTTAAGTGTGTCCTAGTTTGTGTTCTAACTGATGGGGACTGGGCAGGGAAGATAACAGATCGTCGGGCACTCGCATGTGCGCCCCCTAGTGGCCACAGGGCGAAGCGATGTTGCATAACGTTGTTTCGTCCAGCCCAGCCATTCTGCCGCAGTGCAACTGCGGCGGCTGGTCGGCATGTGGTTAATGTAGAAAATTTTGAAATAATGCATTTGGGTGGCAAAAATATGAATGCAATCTATACACTGGAGGGGGGGAACCTCTGGGGGAATCTAGGATGGAAAAGGACCTGGGGGTCCTAGTAGATGATAGGCTCAGCAATGGCATGCAATGCCAAGGTGCTGCTAACAAATCAAACAGAATATTGGCATGCATTAAAAAAGGGATTAACTCCAGGGATAAAACAATAATTCTTCCGCTCTACAAGATTCTGGTCTGGCCGCATCTGGAGTATGCTGTCCAGTTCTGGGCACCAGTCCTCAGGAAGGATGTACTGGAAATGGAGTACAAAGAAGGGCAATACATCTAATAAAGGGTCTGGATGACATTAGTTACAGTATTCTCTCTGGAGAAGAGACGCTTGAGAGGGGATATGATTTCCATTTACAAATACCATACTGGTGACCCCACAATAGGGATAAAACTTTTTTGTGGAAGGGAGTTTAACAAAACACGTGGCCACTCATTAAAATTACAAGAAAAGAGGTTTAACCTTAAACTACGTAGAGGGTTCTTTACTGTAAGAGTGGGAAGGATGTGGAATTCCCTTCCACAGGCGGTGGTCTCGGCGGGGGTGCATTGATAGTTTCAAAAAACTATTAGATAAGCACCTGAACAATCGCAACATACAGGCATATACAATGTAATACTGACATATAATCACACACAGGTTGGACTTGTGTCTTTTTTCAACCTCACCTACTATGTACATTTGTGCTCATAAGTTTACATACCCTGGCAGAATTTAAGATTTCTTGGCCATTTTTCAGAGAATATGAATGATAACATAAAAACTTTTCTTTCACTCATGGTTAGTGAGTGAGAAGCCATTTATTATCAATCAACTGTGTTTATTCTCTTAAAAATCATAATGGCAACAGAAACTAGCCAAATGACCCCAATCAAAAGTTTACATACCCCAGTTCACAATACTGTGTATTGCCCCCTTTAACATCAATGACAGTTTGAAGTCTTTGTGGTATTTGTGGATGAGGCTTTTTATCTTCTCAGATGGTAAAGCTGCCCACTCCTCTCGGCAAAAAGCCTTTCAGTACCTGTAAATTCTTGGGCTGTCTAGCATGAACTGCAGGTTTGAGATCTCCCCAGAGTGGCTCAATGATATTGAGCTCAGGAGACTGAGATGGCCACTCCAGAACCTTCATTTTATTCTGCTGTAGCCAATGACAGGTCGACTTGGTCTTGTGTTTTCGATCATTGTCATGTTGGAATGTCCAAGTACGTCCCATGCACAGCTTCCTGGCTGATGAATGCAAATTTTCCTCTTGTATTTTTTGATAACATACTACATTCATCTTGCCATCAATTTTGACCAAATTTCCTGTGCCTTTGTAGGTCACACATCCCCAAAACATCAGCGATCCACCTCCATGTTTTAGCCCCCGTACACATGGTTGGAAATTCTGAACACAAAATCCATCCGTTTTTTTCTGACATATTTTGTCCGAAACTGGTGTTGCATACACACGGTCGGACAAAGTTGTCGAAAAATGCGATCGCTCCGAACGTGGTGACGTTCGTTGCGTACGACGGAAGTACGTAGAGGCTAGTAGCCAATAGCTTTGGTCTTGTAATTTGATCTGAGCATGCGTGGCACTTTGTCCATCGGAATTCTCTACACACTATCGGAAAAAGTCAGATGGGATTTTGTTGTCAGAATATTTGAGATCCTGCTCTCAAATTTTTTCCGTCGGAAAATCTGACGGAAAAAGTCTCGCGAGAGCCCACACACGATTGGATTTTCCGACAACATAATCCGATCTGACTTTTTCCATCGGAATATCCGACCGTGTGCACGGGGCATTACAGTAGGAATGGTGTATCTTTCATCATAGGCCTTGTTGACTCTTCTCCATGCGCGCTGTGGTCCCTCCCTTTCCCTTCCTTTCTACACCAATTGGGTGTGGGGGATTGGGCGGGTGTCCCCACCGCTCATCAGCGCCACGCCTCCGGCGTTGTGCGTGTGACGCCCCATTGGGCGGTCGGTCACGAGTGCATTCGGCTTATCATGGTTGACACGTGGGGAGTTACTCCGGAATTTCGCCGGGATGCCTCTTCTTCCGTGCCGTATCTGCGTGACGCTGGAGGGGAACAGTCCGGTTGGATGGGTCCACATTCCATTTCCCCTTTCACCATTCCCCTACCATTGTGTCAGTACAATGTCTGGACCTGTAGATCCCCGTCCTTTCTCCATATGGCCTTCTACCCAATTTGGATCATTTAAGGTAAACACTTGGTAATTACTTTTCCACCAGGGTCATGGGCATTGTTTGGCTTTAGACTATCTCATTTACTTACAGTGCCATAGATATATACCATTCTCTACTTTGTACACCCTAGAAGTCCCAGCTACATATGGGGGATGGCATGTGTTTCCCTGAGTTTCGGCTGTTTCTCCTCAGCTCCCGGGCAGGGCTCATTGATTGACCCCCGGCATGTGGTTTTATACGGTTCCAGCAGTGGCTTCATGTGAGTACAATTTGGCATGGCCATCCACTTTTAGATCCATATTTTTTTCCTTCTCCACAAGGGTATACTAATAAGACCATATGGGTTATCCACATTTTTTTATAGAAAATGGATGCACCTGGCTCCTGAAGAATGTATAGAAGTCCATGAAATGCGTAGAGCCTACCTCGATGCATCCAACATACATTTATCGATTTTAGATGATTCAATCTTGTATTTTTCAATCTGCAATGGTGTACTCTGGCATATGGAGGATTAGGATACACTATTTTTACTTATCTGTTCATGCCATTTTGGCATACGTTGTTCAGTACAGACCTGAAGCATTACATTTTTTTTTACAATTTCATGTATGCTGTAATGCTTTCTATGCCATGTTGATCATTGGTTTTAATAAACATACAAATGTTTGGACTTTTGTGAATTTGATTGGTCCCACCATGCACGCCTCATCTAATGTCCCTACCTCCCCCCTTTTATATACGCACTAGGGATGGGGGTTTGAATTTCCCTCACGTTCCATTTAAAGTCCCAAGCTTGTCTTTCCCCCCATTTTTTGAATCTGAAATAGTGGAGCACTCTTCGGCCGGGATGTAGTTGCGCTTGGCTTGCGCCTTCACTGGCACAACTACGGCATCCCCTTTGATGGCGACTGGCATCACCTCCCCCACAGGTACACCACTCTCACTTCCCAGTGGCTTAATCGGTTCCAGGACGTTCCTCCCAGGTGGCTCAGACATCAGGGCGAGCAGCTGGGCCCGACCGCGGCCCACGAGGAGCGATCTGGTGCACTGGGTCCTGGGGTAGTCACTGAGGCAAGGGTAGCAGCTTCCTGCACAACTCTGGTGATAACCAGTGGGCTCTGGGCATCACTCCCAGCTGGGATAGCAACATTCTTATTCCAATCAACTTGTAGGATCCAAGGAGGTAGAGTTGGAGGGACAACCTCAAACAGATTCTCCCCACAGTGTCCACAGACGATCCAAGGCCTCAACTGCGTGGTCAGGCCAGAACACTTTTCACAAATCAGTCCCAGAGACTCCTAGCCTCCGGCCATATACACGGCAAGCTTGCCCTTTGGTGTATACTGCACTCTGGTGTCAGTCAGGACAGGTTTCATGTCGCTCGGACCGAAACAAACACCCGGAGCATACTTTCTCCAATCTGCCATCTCACTCATGAACTGCGCCATCTTTCTATTCAACCCACAATCAGAGACACGTGGCAGCACTTTCTTATCCTCCTTTGCAGAGCAGGAACTCCTCCCCCTGCCAACGAATTGGTGCAAATGTTCTCTGAGAACTGTGGTGCCTACCTTCTTCATGCTGCAGCGTGCCAAAACTGTACTGGAGTCCATTTTGGAGTCTGTATTAAGCCTCACAGCGCTGGCGGGAAGTGTCAAAAGACCAGGCTGATCCTCTCCCCTGTGTAGATAGACTTGATGGTTCTTCCCCACATTGGTAGTACACATAACAACACAGTCCATTAGAAGTGTAAAGGTTACTTGCCACCTTCCCACGGAGCCAGACGAAATCTCAGTGAAGCTTAGACCAGTTTCTAATGGTGAACGCTGCAGAGATAACACCTTAGCCCCACATTGGGCACCAAATGTAGCAAGATCTTAGGCCTCCTTTAACTAATGAGAACCTCCAGGGCCAGGGATAGCTGACATCCTTCTGTATGTAGTGGGTTGTGAGGCATGGTAGGTGTATAGTTGTTAAAGTTGTAGTTGCAAGATTAATTGGCAGACTCTGAGACTTCAATAGGAGGACAGCCATGCAGTGAAAAGCATCCAGCAAGTGCATGCATCTGCATGTGTAGGAATGCTGTCTCCTATGGCAACAGTCTTTAGCAGTTCCAAACACAAGGCTTAACAGTTCCTTCACTTTCACTACAATCACTCCTTGTAGTACTTCAGCACACTGAGCTCCCGGTCTCTAACTAGACCCACTGATTCACTGTGGTATCTTCCTTAAGCGTCACCTCTGCTTCTCTGCTGGGTCCCTGGATTGACACTCTAGATACATCTCAAGCTTCACCCACGCTGGCCTGCTCGGTGCTGCTCGGTCCCTAGCTTAAAACACAAGGCTGCTCTGCAAGCATCACCTCCGCTGGCTGGGTCCCTGGCTTGATTCCCACTGAAGTTTCCAGATTCTTCACCGTCCCCAGTTGGTGAGAATACTGCTCCGGTATTTGCTTCAGTTACTCACTGTGGTCCCTGGTAATTAGGCGGATAGTCCCTAACTGCTAACAGCTTCCCCTCTATCTCCGAACCATGACAGGTTCTCCGGCCGCCAGAACCGTCACAGCTGGTTGGCCTGAAAGCCGTAATCCCAACCCTGCCCTGCTCTCTTGCTTCGGGATAGGCCCTCAGACAGCCTAGCAGCCAGATGTGCTGGGATAGGCCCCATCTCTGGCCTAGCAGCCCGGGCAATACGACACACATCCACCCAGACAGCCGTCCAGTTGGCACAGATCACCTGACCTCACCCGAATATATAGGCTCTTCCAGCAGGCCAAGGGATTCGAGAAAAACCCTGCCCATTGGCTGAGATACCCCATATACCCATAACCTGACCTTGCGTTGCAAAGTACACGGCCACCTAGTGGTAGAAGAGAAAAGTGCAACAAGGCCAAACTTAGGGAGAACTCAATAGATCTCTAACAATCAACCAGGATAACTACTCCTGGCAAGTAAATGTGTGAGGAGCAACCCTGCCTCAACTCCAGGGTGCTACATCCATATACCACAACATCTTGTTCTTAAAGAGTAACTCCACTTTTGTTGAGAACAAAACCTTCCCCTTGGGTGACATACACTATATTTCCAAAAGTATTGGTACACCTGCCTTTACACACACATGAACTTTAATGGCATCCCAGTTTTAGTCTGTAGGGTTCAATATTGAGTCTGCCCACCCTTTGCCGCTATAGCAGCCTCAACTCTTCTGGGAGGGCTGTCCACAAGGTTTAGGAGTGTGTCTATGGGAATGTTTGCCCATTCTTCCAGAAGCGCATTTGTGAGGTGGACGAGAAGGCCTGGCTTGCAGTCTCAGCTCTAATTCATCCTCAAGGTGTTCTATCAGGTTGAGGTCAGGACTATGGTGTGGGGTTGTTTTTCCAGGGTTGGGCTTGGCCCCTTAGTTCCAGTGAAGAAAGCTCTTAAGGCGTCAGCATACCAAGACATTTTGGACAGTTTTGGTCACTTCCTGTTTCAACATGACTTCGCACCACTGCACAAAGTAAGGTCCATAAAGACATGGATGAGCGAGTTTGGTGTGGAGGAAATTGACTGGCCTGCACAGAGTCCTGTGCAGGCCAGTCAAGTTTCTCCACCTCAAATGCGCTCATCCATGTCTTAATGAGCCTTGCTTTGTGCAGTGGTGCGTAGTCAACAGGAAGGGGCCATCCCCAAACTGTTCCCACAAAGTTGGGAGCACGAAAGTGTCCAAAATGTCTTGGTATGCTGACATCTTAAGAGTTCCCTTCACTGGAACTAAGGGACCAAGCCCAACCGCTGTAAAACAACCCCACACTATAATCCCCCCTCCACCAAATGATTTGGACCAGTGCACAAAACAAGGTCCATAAAGACACGAATGAGTGAGTTTGGGTGGGGCAACTTGACTGGCTTGCACAGAGTCTTGACCTCAACCCGATAGAACACCTTTGGGGTAAATTAGAGCGGAAACTGCAAACCAGGCCTTATTATCCAACATCAGTGCCTGACTTCACAAATGCGCTTCTGGAAGAATGGAAGAACATTCCCATAAACACACTCCTCAACCTTGTGGACTGCCATTTCAGAAGAGTTGAAGCTGTTATAGCTGCAAAGGATGGGCCAACTCAATATTGAACCCTACAGACTAAGACTGGGATGCCATTAATGTTAATGTAAAGGCAGGCGTCCCAATACTTTTGGTAATGTAATATAGTGTATATACATTACAAGGATTTTAACAAACTTTGTTGCAGATTCCTACCTTTTGTTATTCTGAAGAAATCCCTGTGTGTTCCTCTGTGCCCATGTGGGAAAGTGAGTCTAATGGGAGTGGTTTCATAATTATTAATCAGCTGTGCACCTGCAGGGCTCTAATGAGGAAAGCTTCTGGGTGTGCATCCCTTTAGCCATGATTTCCTATCGAAAGAATCTCCCCAAAAATTATTTTTGTTGCAGGGGATGCCTGAAATCTGACTTGTATCTTAGTGCAGACTTCTGGGAAAATTGGTGAGCCAATCACACAAGCAGGAAATGATGTTTCCTGGAGCTCATCATGTCAGCCTACGTATGGGTCAGCTCCACCCCTCCGACCCCCATAGGACAACCCTCTGCCATTATAAAAGGAGGGCTTCCCTATACCCCTTGTCCCTTTTTTGTCCTCTCTCCGGGGGCAGCTCTCCTGCTACTGAAATTACTGAAGAACCCCCTACCTCTCCTACCTGGTCTAGCCTCGCCAGATGGAAAGCTCCCGGACGGAGGTAAATTCTCTCCTGTAGGAGCGTCCTGTGCACGGACGGATGTGGCAGCCTAAATGTTGCTGGTGATTAGGGATGAGCCGTACACCCCCATGTTCGGTTCGCACCAGAACCCGCGAACGGACCTAAAGTTCATGCGAACTTAAGAACCCTATTAATTACAATGGACGCGAACGTTCAAAATCAAAAGTGCTAATTTTAAAGGCTATTATGCATGTTATTGTCATAAAAAGTGTTTGGGGACCTGGGTCCTGCCCCAGGGGACATGTATCAATGCAATTTTTTTTTTAAAAACGTCTGTTTTTTCAGGAGCAGTGATTTTAATAATGCTTAAAGTGAAACAATAAAAGTATAATATTCCTTTAAATTTCGTACCTGGGGGGTGTCTATAGTATGCCTGTGAAGGGGTGCATGTTTACCGTGCTTAGAACTGTCCCTGCACAAAGTGTCATTTTTGCAGGAAAAAAAGCTATTTAAAATCACTCGCGGCTAATGAATTGTCGGCTCCCGTAACACAGAGAACAGTCATTCATTGAAAGTCATTGATAAAAAAAAAAAAAAAAAAAAAAAAAAAAAAGCGTGGGGGTCCCCCCAAATTCAATTACCAGGCCCTTCAGGTCTGCTATGGATATTAAGGGGAACCCCGGCCAAAAAAAAAATGGCGTGGGGTCCCCCTCAAAATCCATACCAGACCCTTGAGGTCTGGGATGGATTTTAAGGGGAACCCCGGCAAAAAAAAAATGGCGTGGGGTCCCCCTCAAAATCCATACCAGACCCTTATCCGAGCACGCAACCTGGCAGGCCGCAGGAAAAGAGGGGGGACGAGAGCGGCCCCCCCTCCCTCCTGAACCGTACCAGGCCACATGCCCTCAACATTGGGAGGGTGCTTTGGGGTCCCCCCCAAAGCACCTTGTCCCCATGTTGATGAGGACAAGGGCCTCTTCCCCACAACCCTGGCCATTGGTTGTGGGGGTCTGCGGGCGGGGGGCTTATCGGAATCTGGAAGCCCCCTTTAACAAGGGGACCCCCAGATCCCGGCCCCCCCTGTGTGAAATGGTAAGGGGGTACAAAAGTACCCCTACCATTTCACCAAAAAAGTGACAAAAATGTAAAAATTACAGGAGACGGTCTTTGACAATTCCTTTATTAAAATCTTCTTTCATCTTCTTTCTTCTGGTCTTCTTCCTTCTTCCTTTCTTCATCCTTCGGTTTCTTCATCTTCTCCTTCCGGCATCTTCTTCCATCTTCTTCTTCCATCTTCTTCTTCCTCCGATCCGCTTCTTCTTGCTCTGGTCTTCTCGTCCGGCATCTTCTTCCATGGCGTCGGCGTCTCTTCTTCTGTGTCGGGCCGCTCCACGCAATGGGAGGCTCCCGCTGTGTGAGGCTTCGCTGCGTCTGACAGGTCTTTTATAACGGTAGGCGGTGCCACCTGGTGACCCGCCCCCCTCTGACGTCATGGGGAAAGCCATAGGGAAGTCCCCATGACGTCCCTGTGCGTCAGAGGGGGCGGGGTCACCAGGTGGCCCCGCCCTCCGTTATAAAAGACCTGTCAGACGCAGCGAAGCCTCACACAGCGGGAGCCTCCCATTGCGCGGAGCGGCCCGACACAGAAGAAGAGACGCCGACGCCATGGAAGAAGATGCCGGACGAGAAGACCAGAGCAAGAAGAAGCGGATCGGAGGAAGAAGAAGATGGAAGAAGAAGATGGAAGAAGATGCCGGAAGGAGAAGATGAAGAAACCGAAGGATAAGTAAGGAAGAAAGAAGAAGACCAGAAGAAAGAAGACGAAAGAAGATTTTAATAAAGGAATTGTCAAAGACCGTCTCCTGTCATTTTTACCATTTTTGTCACTTTTTTGGTGAAATGGTAGGGGTACTTTTGTACCCCCTTACCATTTCACACAGGGGGGGCCGGGATCTGGGGGTCCCCTTGTTAAAGGGGGCTTCCAGATTCCGATAAGCCCCCCGCCCGCAGACCCCCACAACCAATGGCCAGGGTTGTGGGGAAGAGGCCCTTGTCCTCATCAACATGGGGACAAGGTGCTTTGGGGGGGACCCCAAAGCACCCTCCCAATGTTGAGGGCATGTGGCCTGGTACGGTTCAGGAGGGAGGGGGGGCGCTCTCGTCCCCCCCTCTTTTCCTGCGGCCTGCCAGGTTGCGTGCTCGGATAAGGGTCTGGTATGGATTTTGAGGGGGACCCCACGCCATTTTTTTTTTTTTGCCGGGGTTCCCCTTAAAATCCATCCCAGACCTCAAGGGTCTGGTATGGATTTTGAGGGGGACCCCACGCCATTTTTTTTTTCTGGGGTTCCCCTTAATATCCATAGCAGACCTGAAGGGCCTGGTAATTGAATTTGGGGGGACCCCCACGCTTTGTTTTTTGTTTGTTTTTTATCAATGACTTTTTTTTTATCAATGACTTTCAATGAATGACTGTTCTCTGTGTTACGGGAGCCAGCAATTCATTAGCCGCAGATGGCTGCCTTAGATGACACAACAGGCCAGAAGGGTAAAGGTGTTTTAATGTGATACTGCAATGCTGTACTAACAGCACGAACACACACTAATCCCCAGAATCACAGCACAGATAATGTCAGACTCAGCAGCACTGCAGAATGGATCACAGCAGATACTGTCACTGACACGCTGGAACACACTACACGAGGCCACCGGCATGGCGGGCTTTTATAGTGTGGGGCGTGTACTAAACCCCCTGAGCTATAATTGGCCACAGGCATCCTGCCTGTGGCCAATTATGGCTCTCCTCGCCGCTGGCTCTATGATTGGCCAAGCATGCGGGGTCACAGTGCATGCTTGGCCAATCATCAGCCAGCAATGCACTGCGACTGGCGCAGTGCATTGCGGGCCGTTCGCATCACACGAATTTGATGCGAGCGGCCCAAATAGTTCTGGGCTTGACGAACGGTCGAACGCCCGATGTTCGATTCGAACATGGGTTCAAATCGAACACCGGGCCCATCCCTACTGGTGATGGTCCAAGGTAAGCAGGGGCATGGGGCTGGTTCTCTCCTCTCCTGGTGGAACGGCGGCGGGGTTCTGTGTCCGGGCAGAAGGTTTCCCAGGTCTGTTCCCCGTTCTGCCCTGTTCCAAAATGGCGCTGGTAGAGTCTCCTGTGACCTCACTTCCAGCGGGCGGAGTCCATTCTAGGTAGAACAGCTTGGAGTAGACAGTGGTTAAATAGAAGTTTGGTCACCATTATGCCATGGCTCAGGGAACTCCCGGAGGATGCATTCTTGTTCTCCCGCTCGTCAATCATCAAGGTCGGCCAGACACTCTTACCCTAAGACAGCTGCAGGGGCCTGCTGGTCATGTGGCGCTCCCGCCATTCCGTCAAAATTAGTGTGTGAGGAGTGTGTAAAAGAAGCAGCACAAGACAGAGTGGCGGAGTCCCAGCAAGTGCAACAGTATATCCGTAAGGCGGTGGCGGACAGCCTTAAAGAGGTCTCAGTTAAGCCATCTACCTCACGAAATCAAGGTCGAGGTCCCTTGTCCGGGAACCAAAAGGTATCACCAACTTCAGAGCATAATGTCAGGGAGGCAGAGTCATCTCCAGAAGGGAAGGATCAGGTGGAGTTATATGCCTTCGATTTTGCTCTAGTTCCTGAATTTGTCATGGTAGTGAAACAGGCAATTGCTTGGGAGGAGGAGCCTTCTCAGCCTCCGCAGAAGATGAGGAAATATTTTCCTAATTTGAAGAAGTTGTTGCCTAATTTTCCCGTGATGTTTGAAATCCAGGAATTGATGGAAGAAGAATGGTCAAAACCAGACAAGAAGACAAGTCTCCAAAACAGGATCTCAAAACTATCCATTCCGTTCCGAGGATAAAGATTAGCGCACAATGTCACTTTACCACTCGATGATTCAGTGGCTTTTTGAGATGTGATGGATAGAAGACTGGAGACGGAGCTCAAAAGAGTCTACCTCTCAGCAGGGGCAGCCTGTAAGCCTGCGGTGGCCTTGATGTCAGTAGCCCGAGCTTTAAGGGCATGGGTGTTGCATTTAAAAGAACTGGAGAGTGGGCAAGATGCCTTCCTTTCAACAATTGCAGATCTTAAGACAGTGGCAGATTTTGTGGCCGAAACAGCGGTGGACTTTGGTCGGTTGTCAGCCAGAGTGAAGGCACATTCAATGGTGGTAATGAGGGCTCTCTGGCTGAAGCACTGGACTGTGGATAGTGCATTAAAGAAGGGCCTTTGTTCGGTGCCATATGTTGGTATGGTCTTATTTGGCAAGACTCTAGAGGAAGCCATCCAGCACGTAACAGGAGAAAAGTTCGGTCTTTTCCAAGAAAGAAGGAAGAAGCAGCAGTCTCTTTGTTCCACAGGGAGGTCGATTGTACAGTTCCGGGATGCAAGGTCTTATCGACCAGGAAGAGAATTTCTGCGACAGCCCTGGAGGGGTTCCCAGACAGCTATTAAAAGGGACAGAAGCCCAAGTTTACCCAGGTTTCCGAAGGTCGCAGAGAGATCCTTCTGAAGGTCGGCCCGCCCAGGTTCCACAGGTGGGAGCAAGGTTGTCTCTCTTTTCTCGAGTCTGGGCGGACCGAATTCAGGACCCCTGGATTCTTTCAGTAGTAAAGATTGGGTATTGGTTGGAGTGGGAGCACCATCCTCCAAGGAAACCATTTTGTGAGAATCCATGTGCCCACCATGAAAATGGAGAGAAACTCACTAGAGGCCTACGTTCAAGATCTGTTGAGAGCAGGGGCAATTGTTCCAGTGCCCAGAGACCAAAGAAAAAAAGGGGTTTATTCTCTGATCTTTTTAGTGAAGAAGACCATGGGGAAGTTCAGGCCAGTACTGGATCTGAGATATTTAAACTCATTAATAAAGCCAGAAATCTTTATCTGAATCTCTACAAACCATTATGTCAGTGATTTAGCCATCAGATTGGATGCTTTCCATAGACTTGTCGGATGCATATCTGCATGTCCCAAGGACACTGGAAGTGGTTCAAACCTTTGGTTGGCTGATCAACTCCAGCAAGAGTCAACTGGTTCCCTCAGAAAGGTTGGAGTATTTAGGTATCCTATTCGAAACCAGGATTGGGAAGGTGTTCTTACCAGAGGGGAAGATATCCCTCTTGATCTCAACAGCCCGAGCTCTGAAGAAGAGTCTGTCAATATCAGCAAGACATTGTATGAGAGTCTTGGACCTAATGAATGCAGCAGTGCCCACAGTGCCCTTCCTCCAGCAGTGGGACAGAAGTTCTTTACATCAACAGATAAACCTACCTTTTTTTGTCAAGCAGACTTTGACGTGGTGGATAAAGCCGAACAACCTAGTGCAAGGCCTTCCGCTTTTTGTCTTACAAGTGTCACAATTATTTCCGACGCAAGCCTAAAGGGTTGGGGAACGCACTGTCAGGACAAAGTAGCGCAAGGAAGATGAAAAAGTGTGATTCCTCGTTCCTCCAATTGCCTGAAATTGATGGCAGCCAAGGAAGCCTTGCTGGCTTTTGCTCCACTACTGCAGGGCCATCATGTGAGGTTATTAATGGACAACAGAACAGCGGTGGAATATGTGTCCAATCAGGGAGGAACAAGGAGCCTACATCTTCTACAGATTGCAGCACAGATCTTTCAGTGGGCAGAGGGCAATCTATTGTCCTTGACAGCCTCTTATCTTCCGGGGGTGGAAAATACGAGAGCGGACACCTTGAGCAGACACTTCCTAGACTGGAATAAGTGGATGTCAAACCAGAAATTCCTCTTGCCTCTATTTGCTCCGTGGGGAATGCCGGAGGTGGATTTAATGGCATCCCCTCTCAATGCCCAGCTGCCTGTGTTTTTACGGTTCTTCCACCCCGAAGCCAGGGGTCAGGATGCGCTGTCCCCGCGCTGGAAGTTTCAGCTAGCATACATTTTTCCTCCAACTCCCCAAATCCTGAAGACGCTGCTCAAAATTCGTCAAGAAGGACTGATGGCCATTGTGATTGCCCCATTCTGACCCAACTGTCCGTGGTTCCCGCTGCTGAAACAGTTATTGATAGCTCCTCCAGTGGTGCTTCCGAGGGCCAGAGATCTTCTTCTCCAAGGCGGCATGCTTCACCCCAATGTATCTTGGCTCAATTTGACGGCCTGGCTATTGAAAGGTGCAGGCTAGCCCAAATGGGCATAACGGATGGAGTGCAGAATACATTACCGAGAGCTCAGAAAATATCCTCAAACACTATTATAGGGTGTGGAAGAAGTTCTTTGAGATGAGAGCCACTAATCAATTCAATCCTGAATCTCCTTCATGGAATGATGTCCTGGAATTCTTGCAGTCGCCCCTGGACAAGGGTCTTAGCTACAGCAGGGTCAGGGTTCAGCTGTCGGCCATTTTGGCTTTAACAGCAGTATCAGTGGGCAGAAGATCCATTAGTGATGCGCTTTATGTGAGCAGCCCTGAAACTGAGGCTTCCAATCAGACCTTTCTTTCCAAAATGGGATTTGCCTATTGTTCTTCGAGCTTTGATGAAAGAGCCTTTCTGGCCGAATGACAGTATTCCATTGTTCTTCTTAACCTTAAAGGGGGTCTTTTTAACGGCAATGCCTCCTTTGGATTTATTTATAATTTTATACCCAATAGTGTATGTATCATTTGGTAAACCTTAATTTTAGACATTTTACATTTTGGGGCAATTCCACCAGATGTGTAGGAGTGTGCCGGTTGTTGGGCACATGATCATGTGAACACTTTGACAGTCAATCACAGCAATCACATGATTGGGAAGTCCTGGAGTTTTCAACCCTTTTAAGGGACACAATAAGGGGTTACAAAGTGGTTAGGGACACATTTTGTTTTGCTGCAGTGCTACTTTAGAGCATCTGCTACACAAGTTTCACCTCTAGAGATCTGCGCTATAGCCGAATGACGGCTACAGCGCGGATCTACATTGCCGGGACTACGTCCGTTGACGTCGTCCCGTGCACGAGCAGCCTGCACGCCCCCTGAAGGGTGCGCACAGCGCGCTCTGTGATCAGCGAGTCTGTGAGACTCGCTGGATAACAAATCTGAGTAAGGGGTCGATCCCGACCCCTTACCATGTGATCAACTGTCAGCCAATGACAGCTGATCATGTGATATCAACAGAGCTGACATTGTGTATTTACCTTGGGCAGCTCCCGTCCCTCCACAATGGTCCTGCCTGCCGCTGTCAGCTCTGTGAGGATGACAGCTGGGAGAAGAACACGTCACTACTGTGGTCCAGATGGGGCAGTGATTGGGTCCAGATCCAGACTGTGGTCCACCATTTAGTTTTGCCTGCTCTATACCAATTGACTTACAGTATATGAATTGAGGCTGCCAGCTGACTATGATAAAATCTAGTCTGTAAGGTTGGATTCTGTTTGACCCCCCTCCTTCTCCCCTCCCCCTCCTTTTCTTTCCTGAAACTTGAAAACCTTATATACTGCCACTTTATTTTCCCTAATATTTTGTCTCTGAATTATTTTTGTAAGGATTATACAGACTATGCATTTCTATATCTAGATTGTGTTTATCTATGCTACTTGAACTGTGTCATTACTTTTGACATTTTATGGTACATTGTACTTTAAAAAACCTTTAACAAAGTTTTCTACTGTTAAAGAATGTCCTTGAAAATGGATCCTCCACCTTTAAAGCGGTAGTAAAGGTTTAAAAACAAAAAACAAAGAACAAACCCTGCAAGGTAAAGACATTATGAAAGACTTACCTTTAAACAAAGCCCTCCAGCTGTGTACTGTCACCTCTGCAGGGGCTTCAATCTCCACCCGGTCTTCCTTGTGGGCTCACGGGCTGCAGCCACTAGAATGACCAAGCCACAATGATGTCACTCCCGCGGCACAGGGCTCTGAAGGAACGGCATGGGTATAAACCTCAAATTATAAAAGTTGGATGTGTATTTTTAGCATTGTTACCAGATCTCTCATAGGAAAAAATATCCAGATAGGAATACCCAATTATTTCCTAAAGGATCTATTTTTCACCATTTCAATGCCATTTTTATAAATTCTCACAATGTTTGAAAAATATAAACATAAAATGCAGTAGTTTAATACTGCTTTATTAAAAAAAAAATAATAAAAAAAAACATAGTTCTGCTTATATTACACAAGTCTACCAAGTACCATAAGCAACATGCAAGTAAAGAAAGGCTATCATCTGCATAGGGTCCCACCACAAAATGATAGCTCTAGTCACTTTAAGTATCTGGGCTCATCACTACACTCCGTGTAAGTACCATGAACCAGCACAATGATGTCACCTGCTTAAGGTGGTTGTAAATTCTATGCATGAAGATAAAAAACCTTTACTATGCAGCTGCTCCCTCAGTCCCCCCTAATACTTACCTGAGCCTGATCCCGATGCAGCAATGTGCACAAGAAAGGCTTCTGTATTGTCTCTCTGCCGCCTCATTAGTTTAAAAAGGACACACAGAGCAGAACTCAGGTACGAGCACGCATGAGTGCCCCTATATAAATTGGCTTCCTATGGGGGCACTCAGCAGGGGGAGGGGCCAGAAGCGCTGGCGGGGGACCCCAGAAGAGAAGGATCAGGGCTTCTCTGTGCAAAACCACTGCATAGAGCAGGTAAATATAAAATGTTTGTTATTAAAAATCTGAGCATTTATTATCACTTTAAGCTTGCTCTTTGCATTTTATTAAATTACTTCATCAGGAAAATTCCGATCAGGATGCTCCTGATGCAGTAATTCGAAGAAATGCATAACACAGTATTACTGGGGCAGAAGGGAAGGGTAAGACTCTAACAGGAATGGAGAGAACAATGAAGACATAGCAGAGGGTTTAACCCTTTCAACTCTGTCCTAAATAGAGAGGGGCCTGATGTTCGAGTCGAAATTAAGTTTGATTCCAGCATCGGGTGTTCGTTTGTTCGTAGAACATATGAGGTGCTCGCGGGACAGTCGCCTCATAATGCACTGCGAGATGTTGCTGCATCCGCCTCTTAACGCAGCAATCAATCCACGTTACATCGCCCCTGTGAATGTAGCCTTACATACGTTTTTTCCATACGCAGGATCTTTCTGTCAGCTTAGATATCCATAGTTTATTACACTGTGCATGAGCCCTAAATGTGATTTCTACTCTCTGCTCTATGACACTATGATTTTGTAATGCATGTGACAGCATTGCTTTGATGGACTTATTCGTAACCTCTGTGCACCTCTCTTTGTGCTACATCTGTGCCCTGTGTGACAGTGAGGAGGTCTGCACAATGTCATGTCCACCTGAGAGGGAGGGATAGAGGACTACCTCTGCTGTCTATGCTGCACTAAGGTGTGACAGGTGAAATTCTATCTGCCTGCAAGCTGGATCCTTCTGACGTCTACAGCAAAACCATCCCTATAAGAAGAATCAAAGCTTTAGCCTGGGACAAAATATCCCATCTGAGAAAATTAGACTCAGTCCTTGAGCTTCCTTCTGCACTGAGAGAAGTCATTGTTGAAGAACTAATAGATGTGGTAAGACGTATTCATGGCTTTCTACCTGTTTGTATTCTTAACTGCCTTCCACTTTTAAAAATCTTTAAAAAATGCTTAAGGTATACATCAATTTTTACAACCTTGAAGATTTTAATAACTAGCGGACCTTTTCTTGTGATGAATGAAAGCTCTGTATGTGAACTAACCAACCCAAAACAATAGATTAGCAATAATTAATAGATTAAATTACAACTCTTGCAGGATTTGACGGATCTCACGACTGACCGTGCTTTGATAGCCAGTAGAAGTTTCCAAAACACCAAAATGAAACTTTAAGTTTTTTTTTTTTTCTTCTTCTGTCTGCTTTTAGGGTATAGTAGTTCAATCTTCAATCTTAAAAATCTAATTATTTACAAAATATTATTTGATTTGATTGTACACTCTTTATTAAGTATGAACCCTTTCTATGGAATTTTCTTTGTTTTGTTATTTCTTTTTTTTTTAATTTTGTAAAGTGTGCCTTGCCCATCTGTGCAAAGAAAGAATTATTACTGAGACAAGGCAAACATTTAAATTTCTTTTTTTATATTTTATGACACCAACAATCGGTAATCAGTAGGGGAAGAACAGTGTTTTAATGCCTTATATTTAAGTGTCTTACACTGTGGCAGAAAGCTTTATATTAAGCTTCAGCACCATTCTGCACACAGACACAGATGGGAATTATTCAACCTAGTGGCATCCACTGTAAATCTTGCATTATGTTGTTGCATTAAATTCACCTTAAATTTGCATTACATTACTATAAGGAAATGTGCATCTGGTTGTAAAAATTAAGTTTTAACTTTCCTGGCGCAGTCTAATAATTACATTATACTTGATTTATCCTTTGTAGTTTAAGTACAAAAAAAAGTTATGTACTGTATTGCCACTTACAGAAACCAATCAAAAATAGCATTCATTAACTCAACTATAGCAAAAGCTGATCTATGGTTTGTTATTATAGAAAATGCCACATTATTTGGCCGTTTGCATGTTAAAATGTAATATTTAAAGGATCAGTTCACCCAAAACTAATGTTTAATTTCTCGGTAGATGCTGAAGGACTGATATAAACAAAAGCAAAATGACTATTACTTTTCATGGCAGCCCAACATGAGTTACCATGTCTGCTCACCTGCAGTGGAAATTATGAGGAAGCCCCACTTTTTCTAATTTTTCATTTATTTTTATGTAAAATGAAGCAGGATGAGTAAGATTTAGGGCAGGGCAGGGGATTTTAACAAGAGATTTAGTAGCCTTAAGTAGACTTAAGTAGTATTAAAAAAATGCAGGCCACCAGCATCTACTCATAATCAAAACTGAACTTTTGGCTCAAATGGCTTTTTATTAGAAACCTGTTGTAATAGAAAACAGAGTCTGCCATTGCTGAGCTGTTCTTCTGAAAATACTAGTTGCCTAGTTGTTATACTGCCACATTCTTTAATACTTTGAATGACTGATCTGAAACAAATATACAGATAAGGACTTCTCCAGGAAATTAGCATTTTCAGAAGGAGAAAATAAATAGCAGGCTCTGTTTTTATGCAATGAAGGGTTTACCTTGTCTTAATAGTCTTTCCTGGTGTTTCTAGCTGTTTCCCTTCTTGCATTGCAGAAAAGAAAAGGATGGCGGAAGAGCAGAGATTAGACACATTGTCCACCTCAGATCAAGCCCAGAAGGTGGAGGGGAAGAAATTACACTTTAATTTGATTCGTAACTATCCACAGAAGAACGCAGAGATCCTCAGCAGCCAGTATGGCTTCAATATCTTCCTAGCCGGGCTGTTGCTGATGTTCGCATGGGCCATCCATGCTGTTGGGATAACAGACAGAGATCTCCTCTCCTATCTGATAACACTAATGCTCATCCAGTTGGTCTGGATGCTCTGGTACATATTTGGGAGCTACACTCAGAGGAGGACGATTATAGAGAAGGATACAGATGCTGGAGCCAGGTGGCTACGATGTAAGTGACTGATATGCCTAATTATTTATTTCAGGAATCTGAGGATCATTAAAACTGTCTCTAATAGACGCCACATAGAGGTGTTGAAAAAAGGGTCAACAACAGAAATATCAGTTATAATATGGGCTAAAACATGTTAACCCACAACCCGCATTTAAAGTCTTCTTGTCCTGGAAGTCTTATAATAACCTTGGAACTAAGCATGTTACATTAAGGCTATTAAGGGTAACCAATAAAGATGTTAATAGTGCTTATTGGAATTTAGTTTCCAAGCAAATTTGTTGAAAACAAGATACATGTCCACTGGGTTCAAATAATAACAGCTTACATGTTCTAATGTCTAAACTTCCTAATCATCCAAAGTAAAAAAAAACTTGAATCATGGTCAAGTTTGCTCTAGAACAGGGGTCTCCAAACTTCCTGAGCAAAGAGCCAGTTTACTGTCCTTCGGACTGTAGGGGAGCCAGCCGTTGCTTTCAGTGAAAGGAATAGTGCCCCATTGTTGGTGTCACTGGGAGAAATAGTGCCTCATTATTGGTATCATTGTGAGGAATAGTGCTCCATCATTGGTGTCAGTGGGAGGAGTAGTACCCCATCGCTGGCATCAGTGAGGGGAATAATGCCTAATCATTGGTGTCAGTGGGAGGAATAGTGCAAATTCATTGGTGTTATTGGGAGTATTATCACATATCAGTAAGAGGAACAGTGCCCTAAGGGCTGGATAAAGGCAAGCAAAGGGCCGTATCTGGCCCCAGGGCCACAGTATGGGGACCACTGCTCTAGAAGATAAACCAATCCCTTAAGGCAATTAGATAACTTATTTACTCAACCCTCTATGATGCCATCCCTTGTAGGTATTAGAAGCCCTTTTCTTAAACAATCTACAGTTGTCTAGAGCTGGTTCCATTGGAAGACTATTCCACATTTTTACCTCTCTCACACTAAAGGACATTTTTCCATGTGCTATTTTTTTTCTCCAGTCAAAAAAAAGTTTTCTTGTGTCGTTTGCAAGCAACATCACAATGTTTAAAAAGATTTAAGCACTGTAAAAATTATAGGTAACCAATATAGATGTTAATAGTGAGTATTGGAATTTTTATTCAAAGCAAATTTGTTCAAAAAAAGAAACATGTCCATTGAGTTCAACTAATAACGCCTTACATTTTCCAATGTCTAAACCTCCATATTCAAAAACCCTTCAATCATGGACAAGTTTGCTCTAGAAGATAAACCATTCCTTCCCAATCTCTTAAGGCAATTAGATAACTTAGCCTTCTAAGTACAAGCCCTTGTAAGTACGCCCTTTTTTGAAACAATCTACAGTTGTCTAGAACTGGTTACATTGGAAGACTACTCCACATTTTTACCTCTTTCACAGTAAAGGACTTTTTCCATGTGCTTTTTTTTTCTCCAGTTAAAAAAAGTTTTGCAAGCAATATCACACTGTTTAAAAAGATTTAAACACTGTAAAAATCCATCTACAGCTGTATTTCTAAGCACATTTTTTTTATGGGAGCAGATTGCCTTTAATAATAATAAAAAATATACATACAGTATACCTTTTTAGTTGCTTAATGGTGATTTTAGTGGATTCTGAAGCCTTTATTCAAGTATACTGTTCAGGGATGTGATCCCAGAATTATATTTTCTATAGGAATACGTTTGTTGTATAAATATAGTAGATATACTAGAGAAAAGAGAGACCCTCATTCTCTGACCTTCTGAAATAACTTGTTTTCTGGCTATCATGCTGACACTTTGGGGTTTATTTACTTAACCACTTCAGCCCTAGAAGGATTTGCCCTCGTAATGACCAGTTCATTTTTTGCGATACAGCACTGCGTCGCTTTAACTGACAATTGCGCAGTCGTGCAACATGGTACCCAACAAATAGAGCTTTCTTTTGGTGGAATTGGATCACCTTTGCGTTTTTTATTTTTTTAAACAAAGAAAGTGTGAAAATTTTGATTAAAAAAAAATAAATATATATATATTTTTTTTTTTGTTTTTGCTATAATAAATATCCCCCAATTTAAAAAAAAAATATATATTTTTTTTCTTCATCAGTTTAGGCCGATATATATTCTTCTACATATTTTTGGTAAATAAATAAATAAATAAATCGCAATAAGCGTATATTGATTGGTTTGCGCAAAAGTTATAGCATCTACAAAATAGGGGATAGATTTATGCCATTTTTATGTTTTTTTTTTACTAGTAATGGCAGCGATCTGCGTTTTTTATGGGAACTGCGACATTGTGGCAGACAGATCAGACATTTTTGACACATTTTTGGGACTATTGACAGTTATACAGCGATCAGTGCTATAAAAATGCACTGATTACTGTGTAAATGTCACTGGTAGGGAAGGGGTTAACACTAGGGGGCAATCGAGGGGTTAAATGTGTTCCCTCGTTTGCGTTTCTTACTGTGGGGGGGTGGGACTGACTAAAGGAGGAGACATATCGCTGTTAGTATTTAGTAGGAACAGACAATCTGTCTCTCCTGACAGAACAGGGATTTGTGTGTTTACACACACACACACAAATACCCGTTCTGGTTCTCATGACTGGTGGCCACACGCATCAGGTCCCCCGCCGTGCAGCGGCCGCCCTGCGCCTGATAAAACCGACCTGCCGCAGTATAATGACGGCGGCTGGTCGGCTAGTGGTTAAGCGGGAGAGTGCAAAATCTGGCTCAAATCTGCATAGAAACCAATCACCTTATAACCTCAGTTTGTTCAATTAGGCTTTGGCAATAAAATCTGGGAACTGATTGGTTTCTATGCAGAAGTGAACTTGACTTTGCACTCTCCAGCTTTAGCAAATAAACCCCTTTGTTGTTTAAATAACTGATCTAGAACATGTATACATTTAAAGTGATTGTAAAGGTAAATAAAAATAAAATAAAACAACAAACATCTCTATACTTACCTGCTCTGTGCAATAGAATTGCACAGAGCAGCCACCAAACCTCCTCTTTTCGGGTCCCCTGCTGGCGCTCCTGGCCCCTTCCCTCTGTCCAGTGCCTCCATGGGACGCCTCCTCCCATGTGGACACTTGTGCATGCTCGCACCCGACCCCCGCTGCTGCGTCTATTGACACAGACACAGACTCTGCCCCACCCCCTGCTCCCTCGTCACTAGTTTTTATTGACAGCAATGGTTCCCGGTACCCCATCAAGGCCAGCAAGACCTGGAAGGGAGGGGAGGGAAGAGCTGCAGAGGTGCATGGCGCTGGATCAAATGAGGGCTCAAGTAGATAAAAGGGGGGTGAGGGGGGATGCTGACACCTAAATATTTTTTACCTTAATGCAAGGAATAGTAGGGCCAGTTAACCTGCTAGCAAGTCTTTGGGGTGTGGGATTAAACTGGAGTACCAGGAGGAAACTTACACAAGCACAGAGAGACCAGGTAACCTCCATACAGGTGTTCAAGGATCCAATCCCCAAAGTAGCTGTGCTATATAAAAAAAAAATTGTTGCTAAATACAGAATTATATATATATATATATATATATATATATATATATATATATATATATATACACACACACACACTGATTGTGCTATTTCCCTCTCTGTAATGTTGGATTGTCTTTTATTGCATGGTCCAAACTGAAGCCCTATGACTAATGTACATGGGCTTCCAACAGAGAAATAAAGAACAGACCTGAACAATGGCTTGCATTTGAAGTCAGTAGCAGGTCCATATGAAATCAGTTTGGGATGCATTTGAGATGCAATCGATTTTGCATGGCAAAAGCAACAGCAAATGCAAGTTTACACTACGTCATAAAATCCAAACACTGCATTCCTTATCTTTAAAAAATGCTTCAAAAAATGTACTGTCTGAAATCTGACAAATATGTGCCTTGTTGGATTCGTTTCCTTTTTTAAATTTATGAAAATGCAGAGTAGTGAAGCTCTATAGTGGGTTGGAAAAGTTTCGTGAACTTTCTAAACATCAGCGCCCACCTGTAGCTTAAATATCAGCTTTGGAGAGACTGACCTTTTAAAAATCAATTATTTTTAATGGAATTGAGGTTTATACTGCGGGGACTACTGCATGTATAATCCCTGCATTTGTGGCAGAGGAAAAAAATATTATTTTATTTACTATTTCTCAGCAAAATAGCAAAGGCCATCAACACCTTTTACCTTACAACCTCTTTAAATGCTAAATTGTCCAACTTCATTGAAAAGAATCTGAAATGGTATTTAAAAACAATTTCAGTATACTACAGAATTCCTGTTGTTTTCAAGACTGCATGTCACCTGTATAAAAACAGGGTAGGATTCCTTATTGTAGAGTGTAACCGATTTAAATGTAATTTTTTCAAGATAAAGTTTATTAAGATTATACACATAAATACAGGCAAATCACCAATATAGGTAAAGTACAGTGTACAATCAGCAATAACAAGAAATAACAATCAGCAAATAAAATTAGAAATAAAATGTGCAGTACACTCTAAAATATATGAAATATAAAATAGTTTAAATGTAATTTTTATGGTCCAATTTTAAAACAAAATCAACAAGAAGTAAGAAATTTTACCTTAACTTAATGTACCAAGCTAAAAGCCAAAAAACAAGACAATATAACAGTTAAGTGTTCTCTCTGGTAGCGCAACTAAACTTAAAATATATCTTACATAAAACGTGTAATAAAACACCCAAAATCGATGTGTCTATAATAGTGAAGTCCATAGAATACATATAAAGTTTATAAATGCATTCACAAATCAATCCGTGATATCTTTATAGACTTGAACACTAACTATTCCTATTCCAATACTTGTGCACTATTTTTACTCCTCTAGCGTGGTAAAAAAAGTGTGACACCACTCCCTTTTGTCACCACACTCACAAGAAGTTATTGCCTCTCATTTTACTGATTGACAAAAAAACATTCATAAGATTTCCTTTCCATGCAATTCCACTCCTTTAAGTCCATAAGCTCCATACATGGCTAAGACTCAGGAGAAAAAAGTGGCTAACGGGATTGCGTAACATTGCGTAATCCCGTTTTGAACTCGTTTATTTAAGCCCAAGAATAAAAACACTCTGAAAAATAAGCTTTAAAATGTTGCCCTTCAAAATATTAGGACATCAGATACGCCCATATTAGTACAGCCAGCAGACAAATCTCACCAATCTCGCCAGTCAAACCACAAGCGCATGAAGCCACTTACAGTCCCACTCTGACACCTTTTGTCACTTCCAACTTTGTCGGAGGGTATCAGGCTAAAAGCCTGCTGAAATGATTCCATTGTAGCCACATTATTGCACTATTGCAATAGCAAAGTTGAGTAATGTTCATGACACTTCTTTTATTCACACTAACAGTTACATTTTCACAAGCTTTCCCCATTCTTAAACGGTCCAAGCAGTACTAAAACACAAGGTTTTAGCAATGTTAATTAGAAGGGAAGATTGTTGTCTTGCAGATTCTCCTTAACAATTTGCTAAACCTGTATCAGTACTGTCTATACCTTAGAACAGGGGTCTCCAAACTTTCTAAACAAAGGGCCAGTTTACTGTCCTTCAGATTTTAGGAGGGCCAGACTGTGGCCAATGGAAGTAAAAAAGGTCCTAACGTCTGTGTGCATTGAAAACTCACAGGGGATTGCAATGCCACATCTTTGGTGTCACTGGGAGGAATTCTGCCCATCCTTGGTGTTATTGGATGCCATTGTTGCTGTCATTGGGAGAAATTGTGTCCCATTGTTGGTGTCGGTGGGAGGAATTGTGCCCCTTCGTTGGTGTCATTGGGAGAAATTGTGTCCCATCATTGGTGTCATTGGAAGAAATTGTGCCCCCTTGCGTTCTATTGTTGGTGTCATTGGGAGAAATTGTGCCCGTTCATTGGTGTGAGTGGGGGGAATTATGCCCCATTATTGGTATCAGTAGATGCCTTGAGGGCCAGATAAAAGCAATCAAAGGGCCACATCTGGCCCCTGGGCCATAGTTTTAAGACCTCTGCCTTAGAAGAAAGGAGTATGTCCTGAAAGCTTGTCCTGAAAATGTAACTATTCATGTAAATAAAAAACAAATATCATGGACAATGCGTAACTGTGTTACTGAATATAAATAGGCAAATGGACAGAAAAAAGGTGAGGCCTATTGGATGAGGTGGAGCTTAGAGTGGCAAGAGTTATGTACCTAAATAACATCCAGTTATATAACTCCACCTCTTTGGACTCCTTTCTTAACTCTCTCCTTTCCATTTCTTAGACAACAAAGCAATAAAGCATTTATGTGTGGCTTACTGCAAAACTATGGGGTTGATTTACTAAAACTGGAGAGTGCAAAATATGGTGGAGCTGTGCATGGTAGCCAATCAACTTTTACCTTCAGCTTGTTCAATTAAAGAGGTGGTCCACCTAAAAAAAAAATATTAAAAGCCAGCAGCTACAAATACTGCAGCTGCTGACTTTTAATAAATGGACACTTACCTGTTCTAGGTTCCAACGGTGTCGGCAGAAGATGATGAGCAACCGCTCGTCTCTCAGCTACCCCTGCCGTCATCCTCTGTCAGGGAATCAGGAAGTGAAGCCGCAACTGCTTCACTGCCCGGTTCCCTACTGCGCATGCGCGTCTCTATTGGTCCCCGTTGTGTCCTGGGAACTGTGTGTTTCCCAAGACACAACGGGGCATCTGCGGATAGGGGCGGGCAGCTGCAGATAGGTGCAGGACAGCTGCAGCTAGCTAGTCCCGGAAGTGGGTGCAGATACCTGTATTATACAGGTATCTGCACCCCCTCCCCCCTGAAAGGTGCCAATTGTGGCACCGGAGGGGGGGGGGGAATCGATAAGCGGAAGTTCCACTTTAGGGTGGAGCTCCGCTTTAAGCTTTGACGAAAAACAAAAAAAAAACTGGGAGCTGATTGGTTTCCATGCAGAGCTACACCAGATTTTGCACTCCAGTTTTAGTAAATAAATGCCTAAGCCTTCCAAGGAAAGTTGTGGGCACATTATGTCCGTAAATTTGACAGTGCACTATAGCTTTCCAGTCTGTGTGCTCCTAAACAGATCAAGTGAACATTTTTATGTATTTCAAGTACAGTGAAAAGGGCAAGTAGCTGATGGTTGGGGATGGTATCATCACCAAGTATGACAGAAAAATGGGTGAATCAAATGGCTGTTATCTCATATTTATGAGTATTGTGATGCTGGCTATTCCCAGCCAAATGTTGAGTGGTTTCCAGAGTAGAAGGCAGTGCCGGACTGGCCTACCAGGATACCGGGAAATTTCCCGGTAGGCCGTCTGCTCTATGTGCCCTGGGGCCGCTTTAGTCTCGGGGCTTGGCTGGCAGTGTGACAGCGCAGCAAAAAAAAAAAACAGCAGAGGCGGCCGCCGCTCTTAGCAATGCAGCCTGTGTGTGCGGCGCGCGTGCCTGTATCTCCTCTTCTGATCCGCGCCGCACACACTGATATTACTGCCCGTCTGCCTGTCTGCCTGTGTGAGGGGAGGAGCATGATTTTTACATGCATTCGGCCCGTGCGGCGCCACGCACGGCAGCGCAGCACCGCTGATTTCTTCTTCCATTCGGCCCGCCCACTAGTTTGCACGAGGAGAATAGGAGAAGTGGACGGCCGCTCATGGATAAGAAGAATTAAGGTGCCTGCCCCTCTCTCTCTCTCTCTCTCTCTCTCTCTCTCTCTCTCTCCCCCTCTCTCTCTCCCCCTCTCTCTCTCTCCTCCCTCCCCCCCCTCTCTCTTCCCTCTCTCTCTCCCCTCTCTCCTCCTCTCTCTCTCTCCCCTCCCCCCTCTCTCTCTCTCTCTCTCTCTCTCTCTCTCCCCCCACCCCCCTCTCTCCCTCTCCCCTCTCTCTCTCTCCCCCTCCCCTCTCCTCTCTCCCTCTCCTCCCTCCCCTCTCTCTCTCCCACTCTCCCTCCCTCTCTCTCTCTCTCTCTCTCCCTCTCTCCCTCTAATAAAATAGTACTGAAAATAAATAAAACATCAATTGGATCACTGTGCCCATCAAACACAACCACTGTGCCCTGTGCCCTCAAACGCAGCCACTGTGCCCTCAAACGCAGCCACTGTGCCCTCAAACGCATGCCACTGTGCCCTCAAACGCATGCCACTGTGCCCTCAAACGCATGCCACTGTGCCCTCAAACGCATGCCACTGTGCCCTCAAACGCATGCCACTGTGCCCTCAAACGCATGCCACTGTGCCCTCAAACGCAGCCACTGTGCCCTCAAACGCAGCCACTGTGCCCTCAAACGCAGCCACTGTGCCCTCAAACGCAGCCACTGTGCCCTCAAACGCAGCCACTGTGCCCTCAAACGCAGCCACTGTGCCCTCAAATGCAGCCACTGTGCCCTCAAACGCATTGCCACTGTGCCCTCAAATGCAGCCACCGTGCCCTCAAACGCATTGCCACCGTGCCCTCAAACGCATTGCCACCGTGCCCTCAAACGCAGCCACTGTGCCCTCAAACGCAGCCACTGTGCCCTCAAACGCATGCCACTGTGCCCATAAATTGCCACCACTGTGCCCATTAAACGCTGCCACTGTGCCGTCAAACACAGCCACTGTGCCCAAATGCAGCCATTGTGCCCATCAAACGCAGCCACTGTGCCATCAAACGCAGCCACTGTACCCATAAATTGCCGCCACTGTGCCATCGAACGTAGCTACTGTGCCCATAAATTGCCACCACTGTGCCCATCAAACGCAGCCACTGTGCCATCAAATGCATGCCACTGTGCCCATAAATTGCCACCACTGTGCCCATTAAACGCTGCCACTGTGCCAAAAACAGCCACTGTGCCCATCAAACGCAGCCATTGTGCCCATCAAACGCAGCCACTGTGCCCATCAAACGCAGCCACTGTGCCCATAAATTGCCACCACTGTGCCCATCAAACACAGCCACTGTGCCATCGAACGTAGCCACTGTGCCCATAAATTGCCACCACTGTGCCCATCAAACGCAGCCACTGTGCCCTCAAACGCATGCCACTGTGCCCTCAAACGCATGCCACTGTGCCCATAAATTGCCATCACTGTGCCCAATAAACCCTGCCACTGTGCCATCAAACACAGCCACTGTGCCCATCAAACGCAGCCATTGTGCCCATCAAACGCAGCCACTGTGCCATCAAATGCAGCCACTGTACCCATAAATTGCCACCACTGTGCCCATCAAACGCAGCCACTGTGCCATCAAACGTAGACATTGTGCCCATAAATTGCCACCACTGTGCCCATTAAACGCTGCCACTGTGCCATCAAACGCAGCCACTGTAACATTAAATGCAGCCACCGTACCCATAAATTGCCACCACTGTGCCCATTAAATGCTGCCACTATGCTGCCACTATGCCATCAAACGCAGCCACTGTACCATGTATCTGTCTTATCTATATATAGTGCACTCTTCAAATGTGCTTTAAAATGTCTGGTTTTCCCTTTTATGAACAAGAAAATAATGACGTTATGCTGTCGGGCTGGGATAATACATTGGGGGGGGGGGGGGTTTTCATCCCCAGTCCGGCCCTGGTAGAAGGTAAAGGAAAACCTTTAACTGGGGATACCTATGTCTGTGACAACCCTCTATAGGCACTGGGGATACTGGTATGAACTTTTTTCCAGGGACTGGTTTTCATTCCCAGTCCGGCCCTGCCCGAAGTAGTCAGACATTATGCAAGATAGGACCAGCAAGGAACTAAAGAGTAGCAGTGTCGAGATCAAGGGCGAAGCCGAGGTCACACACATAATTTCAGTAGGATGTAGATGAGAGAGACAAGGTTGGAAGCCAGACCAATGTCATACATTGGTGGTCATTAGGATAGGAGATAATGGAGTGGTCAGGACTCAGGAGCCAAAGCCAAGTTATACATGGTTGAGCAGTAGAACTGAAGTCCTTAAACGAGCTGAGGTCACAACCAGGTATCAGACAGAGGGAAATTCAAGGGCAGGCTGAGTCAGTAACAGGAAATCAGTATAAGCTTAAGATCAAGGAATATGGAAGCAGGGTTCATGGACTAACTAAGGATCATCCAGCAGCCATCTGTCACTATTCCTTTATTTAAAAAGGGCACCAGTTATGGAATTGGATGTGTGTGCCTGCACATGTCCGAACAACAATCCGGCATGCGTTTTCACTCAAACGAGCATGCCCATGCAGGATACTGGCAGAAGTTCCTAGCCTGCCAGTTGGCACCTGCACGCCCAAAGTTGTTGCATCCCCAAAGCACCACAACAGACTTGCATTTCAGCACACTAAGATACATAGATGTGAGCCACCTGTACATTGTAGTGCACTGGAAAAAAAAGTGCAGGTGCATTAAAAGGTTAATTGTGGTGTTAGAGCAGCCCATTCATTTGTGACATTAATGCATGTATCAATTTACTTGCAGTAATGCAACAAAAATGTGTGAATCGTAAAATGTGTGAATATGCAGGTGGGAAAGATGACATTCAGTGGTATCTTCAATAAGGAACTGCGTGCCTAATTTAAAGCGGTTGTAAACCGTGGATGTTAAAAAAAAAAATACTCTGCGAGGCAATGGCATATTGTGCTAGTTTACATCGCATACTAGAATATTATGAAATACTCACCTTGGAACTAAACCCTCCAGCGCTGTAAAGTCACTGCTGAGAGGGCGGACATGTTCCCCCTCTCTTTCTTCCGGGTTCGCAAGCTTGGTGCAGTGATTGGCCAGAGCTGTGATGACATCACTCTCACACATGCGTGCGGGAGCCTTTCGATTCCAGCACGAAGCTCTGAAGTTCCGGCAAGGTATCCCGGACCTTCAGAGCGCATGCGCCAGTGATGTCACTGGCGCATGCAGGATGAATATCTTCTAAACGGTGCATATTTAGGAGATAGTAATTTTACCTACGGGTAAGCTTTATTATAGGCTTACCTGTAGGTAAAAATTACCAAGTGGGGGTTAACAACTACTTTAAGAGATAGGCTTAGGCTGAATATGGCCTTTAACACTCTAGTTTAGTTAATTAACTAAATCTGCAATTAATTGAGCCACTCTCTGAGTAAGATAAAACAGAAAATATGAGTCCTCTTTATCTGCCTACAGTTCTGCTTTAATATTTGAATTACATTATTTTGTTGTATTGTTATATAAAGTCAACTATTTTTTTTTTTTCAATTGCAGGTGGTATTACACTATTTGCAGTTATTACTCTTATTTTGGATTCATTCAAAATTGGCTACTACATTGGGTTCTCTGAATGTTTATCCATAACAGAGGGGATATTTCCTGTGACTCACACCATCCACACACTATTACAGGTAGGAGGATTCCTATATTATTATTAACAATTAACACTAAAACCTGCAAGAGGTATGTGGAGATTTTTGTGTAGGTATCCTTTTTAATCTTCACATAAGAATCATGTCTGATTGTATCTAATCCACACAATGAATTGCCAATTGTTCTTGTAATTGAACCTTAATTGTTAGGTAGGCTATATTCCTATGACGTTGTCCTGTCATTAGGCTTTTTATCTCCACATGTTATTACTGCCCAGTAGTTGCTTGTACTGTGTAATTATTTGCCCCGCATTTATAGTATGGATATGAAGAGACAGCAGAAGGTTTATGTCTCTGGGTACTTTTTAATTAGTTCTTGTAGCCTAACATACCCATTGCCTTTAGATTCTTAGTGCTCAATTTACAGGTTTTTGGCTCTTGCTGTGTTTCTCTTGGACCTAGCGAAGCCATCATGTTGTGGAAAAATAAGGGAAAGAGGGTGGAGTGGCAGATGGGGACCACTGCGCCAAATGGTATTTTATAGGCTAAAGGAAATCTGCATTGGAAGATGATGTCACCTTCTCCTAGGTTCCACAACCGAAAAAGCCCCCTTCACAACCGAAAAAGTTTGGGAATGCAAAATATGAATTTACAAATTCACATATTTTTATTGTATGAGTATAAACTTTTTTGCCTGCTATGTATGTCTGTTGATAACCTTGCAGTCATGTAATCATTATATACAGTATCTCACAAAAGTGAGTACACCCCTCACAATTTTGTAAATATTTTATATCTTTTCATGTGACAACACTGAAGAAATTACACTTCGCTACAATGTAAAGTAGTGAGTGTACAGCTTGTATAACAGTGTGAATTTGCTGTCCCCTCAAAATAACTCAATACGCAGCCATTAATGTCTAAACCACTGGCAACAAAAGTGAGTACACCCCTAAGTGAAAATGTCCAAATTGGGCCAGAAGTGTCAATATTTTGTGTGGCCACCATTATTTTCCATCACTGCTTGCTTCCAATAGACTTCTGGTTTCCCTCCTGCCCCCTGGACTCACTGGCTTCCTCAGTCTCCCAGACTCTCATAGCTGGCCACCCTTTCCCAGTCCCTGGGCATAGAATCCCCCTTTTCATGGGCTACAGTCTCCAACAGGGCAGGCAGTTTTCCAGACAGGGATCTGTCTTCAAACAGCAGCCACTGTTCACACTCCAACTTCCACCTTCCACCCACAACTGCTCTCACCAGCCCATTATTATAAGGGCTGTGTGCACCTGGGCACACACCCTGCTGTCTGTCCACAACACCTGGAGACAGGGTTGGAGATTCCATACCACCCAAGGCTCTTAGGAATCTACAAACTATAGAGCCCCATCCAGAAATAGCCAAACCTGCAGAAAGCTGCCATGGCAGTTTTCTCCTCTCAAAATATATGCTCTGTAGCCCTGCCCATGCAAACTCTGCATCCTTTTTCAACTTATTTCCATAGTGACAGAGCCTCGCCATGTCACACTGCCCATATGCATATATGAAGGCAGTTCCTTAAAGCTGACCATACAATCTGATTGTTCAATCTCTTTACAATAACGCTTAGATTTACAAGTGTCATTTACATGTGACACGTGAAGTGATGTCCTACCTAAACAATTTATTCAATTTGTGTACAATCTGGCAGGCCCTAGCACTGCATAGTTGTAGATAGATGTACAATCAGATTGTAGAATTGTGGTATTCACATCAGTACCCCATTGAGGAGGCATTTCTTTGGAAGTGCAACATTCCCATTGTGGATCTAGCCATTTCTTGGCATAACAAGACTGACTGTCCCTGCTAAGGACATTTCAATGTTTAAAGATCCTTTGGATAAAAGACTGGAAGCCCTTTCCAAAGCACTATTCTCCCTAGCAGGCCCTGCCATGCAACCTGTCCCTTCTGACATGCCAATCTTGTATAAATCCTGCATGTACGGTCCAAGGACATGTCTAGAGATCCCAGATCAATCTTTAGTGGTACTCTATTTTCCAGCAATTGGAATGTATGCGTGTTGCTCTGCACTACTGTGTTGATGGACAAGCAGATATCATATGCCTAATACCTACAATGCGTCTCTGTGCAATGCAGAGGACCCTTTGGCTCAAATACTGGTTTTCAGAATATCAGCGCATAAACACCTATTGTGTATACTGTTGATGGAAAGCGCTTTTATGGTGAACAACCCTACCAAGGTAGTCATAGAAAGAGAAGTGCCTTGCACTGCAAAAGCTGCTATCCAGTGAGCAAGTTCTTCTTGCAATGAGGAGATGCCTGCCCTCCTTAATGTGAAGGGATGTCTGTTAGCCTTTGCTACCACCTGGGCTGAACATACTGTTGGATACATGATCGAAGGACATGGTGTCCTGGGGCTACAAGCTAGAAGTTCAAGCTCTGCCTCCATCCAGCTTTATTTTTTCAATCTGCCAACATCCTTAAAAGATAACCAGACCTCCATGCTGGTTTAAAGGCTTTCTGGGAGTCATAGCCATGGTCTCAAAAAAAAGCAAGATTTCAGGGTTTCTATTTGAACTTGTTCCTGAAGCAAAGGGGCTAAAGGAGCTCAATGTCTTCATTTAAGTGTGAACACTCCACTTGAAATCTATCCGGTCAATCATTGCTTTCCTCCTTCCAGGGGACTTTTTGGACTCCGTGGACATAAAGGTTGCCTACTTGCCTTTCCCCATCTTTTCAGTGCATCAACCCTACCTGCATTGTGCTGAGCACATGCATCCCTACCATTTCATTGCCCTTCCCTTTGGTCTGTCCACTCCACTTCGAGCCTTCACTACGGTGCTAGTCCCTGTACTTGCTACTTTGTTCACAGGGCATACCCATAATGGGATACTTGAAAGGGGTCGTAAAGTCTCAAGGTTTTTCACCTTAATGCATTAAGGTAAAAAACCTTCTGTGCTGCAGCTGCCCCCAGAGCCCCCCCCCCCTTTTCTTACCTGAGCCCATTCCTTCCAGCGATGTGCACGAGCCAAACGACTCCAGCCACTGTCTCCATCCTCATTGGATAGACTGATGGCAGCTCCCGCTCCTGTCTGTGTCAATGGATGCAGCAGCAGGACTCGTGAGCCCACCCGCACCTGTGCCCCCCAGGGAAAGAGGATCTCCGTGGGGGCACCCGATGAAGAGGAGAAGCCAAGAGCGCCGCCGGGCCACCTCAGGAGAAGAAGATAGTGGCTGCACAAAGCAGGTAAGTATAACATGTTTGTTATTAAAAAACAAAACAAAAAAAACCCTTACAATCACTTTAACAAGCTTCTCCTGAGAGAACAGTCAGCACAGGGATAGTCTGCCAATGTCCATCAAACTGTCCAGACTCTGCAGCACTGAAACCAACTCTTTGATTAAAGTATATAGGCTTCTTTCTAGATATTGCTCGGTCCAAAGTTTTTCTCCTGCCTCTCCATTCCCAGGTTTGGATTCTGCAGCCTAAGAGCTGACTAACCCTCTGTCTATGCATGATTGTTCTTGGCTTGATGGTTGTCTTTGTCAAGGCGATTCCATGTGCCTAATTCCACTCCCTACCATTGCAACTAAACTTTTGGGCTGGGTGGACCAAGTAGACCTATTCCCTAGACAATCATGTTCTTTTGATGCCCAGTACCAGGTTATCCATGGCCAGGTGGCTCAGAAATTCCAGCTTTGAAATCCTTCTTTCTGTGGTCCTGGAAAGTTCTCAAGATTAACGCCAGCCTGACAGGCTGGGGAGGAGTCTTGGAACCCTTTCAGCGTGAGAGACTTTGCTGCCAGAGGAAGATTATCTCACAATTAACGTACTAGAACCTTTGGAATTTCCTTCCCAGGAGGTACTCCATGGGACACATTCTAGACTTTCTCAGGTCTGGTTTGGATCAACAATTGGCCTAAGTACTGTTAAAGGTCAGATCTTGGCCCTCTTGATTCTTTTCAAAGACGTTCCTTTTCTTCTTCGGTGAAAAACATTGTCTATGGTGTAGCTCACACAGCTCCACTTTTACCTCCACCAGTGACACCATGGGATCTCAGCCTAAATCTGTCAGCTCTTCAAAAGCTGCCCTTTGAACATATTATAGAGATTCCTTTACCCCACTTTCACTCCTTTCCTTGTAGCCATCACCTGTGCCAGCTAGCAGATTTATCTCTTACAGAGCCTTTTCTGGTGCTACGCAGAGAGAAAGTTGTCTTGAGGCTCACAGCCTCTTTTCTACTTAAGGTAGTTCTCCATTTGACCTTAACCAGGACATTGTGCCCCATCTCCCTGCCATGTGCCAGTACTAGGGATGAGCTTCGAGTTCGAGTCGAACATGATTTGACTCAAACATCGGCTGTTCGATCGTTCTACGAAGATCAAACATTATGGGGAGTTCCCGCCAATATATTTGTACTCAGAGTCAATCTGTGGATAGTATGGAAGGGAACGCCCCACACTATATAAGGCCGCCTGCATGTCGGCCTTGTGTAGTGTGTTGCTGGTAGAGAGAGAGATAGAGTGAGATGTCATTTCATTTACTTTGAGCAGGCAGTTGACCTGAGGTGTGCCAGGGGTCACGTGGTCGGTATGCCTAAAAGGGGGCATACCCAAGAATGAAAAATGAAATGAAATAAGAGAGAAAGAAAAGGGAATGGGTGGGTGGGATACGAGAGCCTCCGACCATGAGGGGAGGAGGCAAAGGAGGGCAGGCTTTATGCAGCCTGACTCCTCCTACAAATACAGGCTGACCTGTGGTCAGCCTTACCTTTGTACTCGGAGTCAATCTGTGGATAGTATGGAAGGGAACGAAGAGCAAATGAGAGCATTGACCTGAGGTGTGCCAGGGGTCACGTGGTCGGTATGCCTAAAAGGGGGCAAAAATAACCACAGTAGGATGAATGCTTGCAAACAGAATTGCCGTACAACCTGCTGAATTGACAAACGCTTAAAACACCTCCAAAGTGGCTCAGGGCCGTACCCAGAGAAAACAAGACGACCTCCACCTACCTAAATCCCAGATAATGCCGGGACCCCCTGGCGCAAAGTCACGGAAGCCCAACCTGAATGAAATAGCCAAAGTATGCTTTGAGGGTCCAGAACCTGATTATCCAAAAGGGGACGGTGATGAAGCATGCATTGAGCTGCAGAGAGAGGAGCACAAGGAAAGGCAACCGGGGACCCCCCTGGGTTTGTCAGATGTGGTACTGACGGGCTGGTTACCAAACCAACACCGGGCCCACACCTTGTCCGGCTCTAAGAACCTGACAGGGCCACCTCCCGAATGCGTTGTTGAGCGAGCAATGCTGACGTAACAGAAAAGACTGAGGTGCTAACCAGTTGATTAGCCAAAGTATGCGAGACCCTGGGCCAGAAACACAACTCCCCTGGCCTTAGGAACCATAAAAGGACAGATAACGCACTGCTTAGAGCATCAAGCAGGTTCACAACGCAAAGGAGACCTGGAGAGCATGTCGGATATGTCATGAAGAACTTAACCCCCGATGGGAAGTCTGCTGAGCACCGCAGGAGGGCAACTCTTCCGGATCCCTGATGATGGCTTAAATGGAGTGCGCAGAAAATGAAGAAAGGCCTATCAAGGTATTCCAACCACATGAAATGCAGAACTTCCACCAAATGCGCCCTGATAGTGCTGTGAGGCCGATGCGAGTTGGAAGGGCCCAAAAAAACAAAACAAAAAAAAAACAGAAAATCAAAATGGGAACTGGACGTCAACCGTCAGGACTAAGAAACCTTGACCAGAAAGCTTGGAGACCCTCCCAAGCTGTGTCATGAGCCTACCTGGAATCTAAAACAAAGATTTATCGATCAAGGCTGTTGCGTCCGCCTAATGGAAACCTAATCCTATCACCAATGCTGGAAACTGAAGAGAAGGCGTGACGCCGGCATCTGTGTCTGAGACCAGGGCCTACTGATACCGGCCTAGGCACAGAGGGATCCGGAATCCCCTAAGCCCCAGAGCCAGTAGAAGCTGCTGGAGCTGCAATAGGCTGACTTACCAATAGTTCCACACTATTGCGCAACTCCTGGCCGGACAGAGCTAGGACATTGAAGGTAACGTGAAAATGACACGGAACTGGGACAGGAACATAAATTGCGAGAGAAACTTAAGACTGAGAACCCGTGACAGGAAAGTAAACTGCGTGAAAAGAACGTGACTGGACAATATGAGTAGCGCGATCAGACTAAGACGTGAGCAGCACATGGACCGAGGCTGCCCGAAAAAACGCAACCTGCAAATTGACGCTGGTCGCACGAGAACGTGAACTGATGAACAACGAGAAAAACCTGGGAAACGAGAGAAAACATGAAACGTGAGTTGGCATAGAAACAAACAATTGCATGAGAAACGTAAATTGCATGAGAAACATAAATTGCATGAGAAACGTAAATTGCATGAGAAACGTGAGTTGCATGAGAAACGTGAGTTGCATGAGAAACGTGAGTTGCATGAGAAACGTGAGTTTGTACGAAATATGCGCAAGAAAACAGATGAGGAGACTTGCCACTGAACAAGCCAATTAAAAACGATCACCTCAATCTGTTTAACCCATAGACGTGATGGGCAACCTGCAGTGGAAGAACATAGACAACCCAGCTGTAAAAAATTACCAGAGAACATAACAATACCCCTGGTACCTAACAAGTATGAGGATGTGGGTGCAGAAATGACCAGACCAATCAGCGCAGGAATGTGAACCTAATGACCACCCCCCCCCCCCCCCCCCCCTACCGTATGCAGTAAGCGAGCCCGAGCAACCTGCCGCGCCAGACAGGCAATTAAAAACGAACACTCAGGGCTAAGGTACCCACAGACCGTGGTGGGTAGTAGTAAAGGTGTATTGGTGAACGTGCATGTATGACGTATGGACTACAGGCGAGAAGATTGTGGGACGACAATCAATTAAAAACGAAAACCTCAGCCCGTATGGATCTGTAGACGTGACAGATCCTGGATGTAAGCACTAGCTAACGGAAATGCCGCAACGAAAGGCAATGACATGAAAAGGCATATGACATGCCCGTGAACACAACATGGGACACGCAAGAAACCATGAGAACATAAGAAACGTAAAACACGAGAAACGGGAAAACAACGAGAAACGTAAGAAAACACGAGAAACGTAAGAAACGTAAGAAAGCGTAAGAAAGCCTGAGAAACGCAAGAAACGTGAGAAAACCTGGAAACATGAGAAACGTAAGAAAGAAACATGAAAAACATAAGAAAAAGGAGAAACGTAAGAAAACTTGAGTAACATGAGAAACTTTAGAAACCAGGGAAACATGAGAAACGTAAGAAAACACGAGAAACGTAAGAAAACATGGAAACATGCGAAACGTAACAACCATGGAAAACATGAGAAATGTAAGAAAACCTGGGAAAACGTGAGAAACGCAAGAAACATGAAACGTAGGAAACATGAGAACCGTAACTTTGCATGAAACGTAGGAAACATGAGAACCGTAAATTGCATGAGAACCATAAATTTGCATGAGAACCAGAAATTGCATGAGACCCAGAAATTGCATGAGAAACCAGAAATTGCATGAGAACCCTCAGCATGTGACTGAGTTCAGCTCAAACACCCAAAGTTTGACATGACCCCACATCTGCGATCAGTCCCCGACAAGATGCATCCTTCATGATAGGTCTACTTCAGCTCTTTCCATGGTCTAGCACCCAGCAATTCCAATGAGAAACGTAAAATCGCATGAGAACCTAAATGACCCAAAACTTACCTGAGAAATGTAACTCGCAGGAGAAACGTAAATCGCAAGAACACAAGTGCATGACCAAACTTACCTGAAAAACGCATGAGAAACGTAAAAATGCATGAGAAACGTAAAAATGCATGAGAAACGTAACATCACCTGAGAAACGTAACATCACCTGAGAAACGTAACATCACCTGAGAAACGTAAACCGCAAGAACACCAGTACATGACCACACTTACCTGAGAAACATAACAACGCATGGGCAACATAACAACGCATGGGCAACGTAACAACGCATGGGCAACGTAACATTGCATGGGCAACGTAACATTGCATGGGCAACGTAACATCGCATGGGCAACGTAACATCACCTGAGAAACGTAACATCACCTGAGAAACGTAAACTGCAAGAACACCAGTATATGACCACACTTACCTGAGAAACATGAAATCGCATGGGCAACATAAAAACGCATGGGCAACATAAAATCGCATGGGCAACATAACAACGCATGGGCAACGTAACAACGCATGGGAAACGTAACAACGCATGGGCAACGTAACATCGCATGAGAAACGTAACATGAGAAACGTAACATCGCATGAGAAACGTACATCGCATGAGAAACGTAACATCGCATGAGAAACGTAACTGTCAAACTTACCTGAGAAATGAAGTACAACCACCGGCACGGGAGGGAGAGGCGACTCCCTCGTGGAGCCAGCGCTGCCGTCAGGCGGCCATGCTCCCCCAAACCCCCCCTCCCCCTGGAACCCAGGGAGAAGCGGGCGGGAGGGGGAAGCGTCTCCCCCGTGGAGACAGAAAAGCTGTTAGGCGGCCATGCTCCCCCAATCCCCCCCCTCCCCCGGAAACCCAGGGAGAAGCGGGCGGGAGGGAGAGGCAGCTCCCTCGTGGAGCCAGCGCAGCTGTCGGCGGCCATGCCCCCCCAATCCCCCCCCCCTCCCCCCCCCCGAACCCAGGGAGAAGCAGGCGGGAGGGGGAAGCGTCTCCCACGTGGAGACAGCAAAACTGACAGGCGGGAACCCAGGGAGACGCGGGCGTCTCCTCCGTGGAGACAGAGGCGGCCGTCTGTCGGGGACAGAGGGGCCGACAGGCGACCGCAACCCCCCCTCCCCCGGCGGAACACCGGGAGAAGCGCCCCCCTTCGTATGGCTAACCTGACCGGCCCCTGACTGGGGAGAATAGCGGCGGAATTATCCAGAAGGGGGTCCGCCCGTGGAACCCCCTAAGCCACTGAAAGCAGGCGGGAGAAGCGGCCCCCTCATGTAGCTGATAGGTGGCCGATACCCCCCCCCTCTCCCGGCGGAACACAGGGAGAAGCGGAGCAAGGCAAGGCTGCCACCAGCAGAGAAAGTAAAGCCGCCGAGCGTCCTGCTCGAATGATCCGAGACCCGGAAGTGACGTCAGCGTCGCCCGCAAATGACACTGATACGAGAGCATCCGACCATGAGGGGAGGAGGCAAAGGAGGGCAGGCTTTATGCAGCCTGACTCCTCCTACAAATACAGGCTGACCTGCGGTCAGCCTTACCTATATCTATATCCACTGCATACAGTTTAGGTAGATCTCACTGCAGACCGTTCCTGCTGTACTGTTTCTAATATACTTCAGGCAGGCAGTTGATTTAGTTAACTGCAGTGTATTTAGTACGGTGTGGGTCTTTTAAGTACTGTTGCCAACATCCCAGCTTTGTATATATATACTCTCAATGCAGACCATTGATTCAGGAAGTTGATTCAGTTAGCTGCAGTGTATTTAATAAAGACATACAGTCAGACTTGTATATATATATGTATATCTATATCCACTGCATACAGTTTAGGTAGATCTCACTGCAGACCGTTACTGCTGTACTGTTTCTAATATACTTCAGGCAGGCAGTTAGATTCAGTTAGCTGCAGTGTATTTATTATATATATATACATCCCGGGTTTGTTTATATATATATATATATATATATATATATATATATACATATACACACACTGTATCCAGTTTAGCTAGATCTCACTGCAGACCATTCCTGGTTTACATATTCAAATACACTTTCAGGCAGGCCAGGCAGGTTATTCAGTGATCTGCAGTACATAAAATATATATATACAGTCTCCAACATATATATATCCACTGTATTCCAGTCTTGCCAAGTCTATATCTGACTGCAGTCCATTGCTGATGTACATTTTCAAATACACTTTCAGGCAGGCAAGTGATTCAGTGATCTGCAGTGCATTAAATATATATACAGTCTCCAACATATATATATATATCCACTGCATTCCAGTCTAGCCAAGCCTATATCTGACTGCAGGCCATTCCTGGTGTACATTTTCAAATATAATTTCAGGCAGGCGATTCAGTGATCTGCAGTGCATAAAATATATATATATACTGTCTCCTACATATATATCCACTGCATTCTAGTCTAGCCAAGCCTATACCTGACTGCAGGCCATTCCTAGTGTAATTTTTCTAGTAAACTTCAGGTGGTGTTTTGCTAATTCAATTTTATAGCATGTCTGGAAGGCCACCAAGGAAAGGCAGATGCTCACAGGCCACTAAGAGAGGGCAAGCAGGCTCTGTGTCTACAGCCAACAGGGGGTCAGCGGTAAGGTGACTCAAACTCATGGTCCAGCAGCATGGACAGGGACGTTACCGTATATACTCGAGTATAAGCCGAGTTTTTCAGCACATTTTTTTGTGCTGAAAGTGCCCCCCTCGCTTATACTCGAGTCAAACACTTTTCTGCAGCAAAAAATTACATTTTCCGACCCGATTTTGCGGCCCGGTATCTCGGGGCTACTTGGTGCTAGGAGCCCCAATTTTGGTGTGCAAACCCAGTGGAACCAACACTACCAACACTACAACATATCCAAATTTGTAGTTCCTAGCACCAAGTGGCCCCGAGATACAGGTACGAGATACAGAAGGTGGCCGTCTGACCGATGCACTCAGACAATTTTTTAGTCCTCAGGTTCCAGCAACCATCGCCAGCGTCTAATTTACATTTGGGGCAAGATCAGACTTGGAGACCTTTCCAACCGAAAATCCACTGGGTTACTGGGTCTTGAGGATGGATCACTGGCCAGAGCTTGCACAGTATGCAGTTGAGCTACTGGCCTGTCCAGCGTTCTGATCGTAAATTCAGTGCTGCTGGAGGCTTTGTAACTGTCCACAGACTCGGTTGATCGGCTCACCTTCATAAAAATGAATCAGTCTTGGATCACCAGCTACCAAGCACCTGATGCTGATGTAACCGATAAATTTTTTTATGAATGTAAGATCCCTTGAAGACTGCCTATGCTGATGCTAAGTGACTATCCTGTTATGCTGAGTGACTATCCTATTCCTCCTTAATGTTCATGTTGATAACTTATAAGAACATTTTTTGTTCTGGGCACCACCACTAGTGCCTAAAGCCCAATTTTTCAGCCCCTGTTAAACAGGGACGTGTAATTAAAATTTTTCCTATAATATTTTGCAGCAGGGGGGCCCGTTCCTGCGCTCTAGATGAGTATCTGTGAGGCTTTACAGTGTCAGTGTCTATCTCTCTGCCCCTCAGCTCACCCCATCAATCTCCTCACGCATCACTGATTTACTAACAGACATATCAGCCTGGATGTCTAACCCCTTACTCAAACTGAATCTATCTAAAACTGAGCTCTTAGTATTTCCTCCCCCACGTGCCCCTTCTCTGTCAAGATCAATGACACATTTATCAGTCCTTCCCCACATGCCAGGGTGCTAGGGGTAACCTTAGACTCTGAACTGTCCTTTCAGACCCACATACAATCCCTGTCCAAATCATGCCGCCTTAGCCTCTGCAACATTTCCAGAATACGCCCCTTTTTAACTAATGACACCACCAAGCTTCTAATTCACTCCCTGGTTATCTCTCACCTTGACTACTTCAACTCACTCCTCATTGGATTACCTTTACATAGACTATCCCCCCTTCAGTCCATAATGAATGCCGCTGCAAGACTCACCCACCTTATCAACCATTCAGTGTCCTCCACTCTTCTCTGCCAATCCCTCCACTGGCTTCCACTCACCCAACAAATAAAATTCAAAGTACTAACAATAATTTACAAAGCCATCCATAACTCTGCCCCCAGCTACATCACTAACCTAGTCCCAAAATACCAACCAAGCCGCTCTCTTCAGTCCTCCCAAGACCTCCTGCTCTCTAGCTCCCTTGTCACCTCCTCCCATACTCGCTTTCAGGATTTCTACAGAGCTTCTCCCATCCTTTGGAACTCCCTACCCTAATCTGTCCGACTGTCCCAGAATCTATCCATCTTTAGACGATCCCTGACGATCTTTAACCACTTCCCACCCGGCCAATGTACATATAAGGCCGGGTGGGAGCCGTCTACTTCTGAATGGACGTTCCGGAACGTCCTTCAGAAGTAGAGGGATCGCGCGCGCGCGTGCTCGCGCAGCGGCGCGATCCCGATGCGGCCGTGTCACCCGGACACGGCGCATCTCGGATCGGCAGGAGGGCTTGGTGATTGGCCCTCCTGATCACATGACGGCCGTGTCGAATCACGGCCGTCATGTGATGTAAACAAACAGCCAGTTGCTAGGCAATCGGCCCTCCTCTCCTCACACGGAAGTCGTCGGTGAGGAGAGGAGAGCGGATCGCTGCAGCCGGCTGGTGATCAGTGAGTATTAGCTGTTTTTTTTACTCACTGATCACCAGTCTAGAGTCACCACAGTAAAAACACACATGTCCCCACAGTAAAACACACATGTCCCCAAAACACACATGTCCCCAAATAATAAAAATCACATGTCCCAATGATTATTTTTTTTAACCATTTGCGTACATATTCCGTGATCACGCGAACCAATTATTATACACTTAACGGAATTTTTTTTAAAAAACATGTAGCAGAATACATTTTGGCTTAAATTTATGACAAAATTTGATTTTATTGGATTTCTTTTAAAAAAGAAAATATTGTTTTTTTTCAAAATTTCCGCTAGGTTTTCGCTTATATCGCAAAAAATAAAAAACGGAGTCGCGAATAAATACCACCAAACTAAAGCTCTATTTGTGCGAACAAAATGATAAAAAATTCATTTGGTTACAGCATTGCATGACCGCGCAATTGTCACTGAAAGTGCACTAGCGCTGAAAGCTGAAAATTGATCTGGGCAGGAAGGGTGTTTAGTGCACAGTATTGTAGTGGTTAACCACTTCAGCCGCGGACCATTTGGCAGCCAAAGGACCAGAGGTCTTTTTTCAATTTCGCTTTAACTGGTAATTGCGCGGTCATGCAATTTTGTACCAAACGAAATTTGCGTCCTTTTCTTCCCACAAATAGAGCTTTCTTTTGATGGTATTTGATTGCCTCTGTGATTTTTATTTTTTGCGATATAAACGGAAAAAGAGCGAAAATTTTGAAAAAAAAAGAGATTTTCTACTTTTTGTTATAAAAAAAATCTAATAAACTCAATTTTAGTCAAACATTTGGGCCAAAATGTATTCAGCCACATGTCTTTAGTAAAAAAAATGCCAATAAGCGTATATTTATTGGTTTGCGCAAAAGTTATAGCGTCTACAAACTAGAGTACATTTTCTGGAATTTACACCGCTTTTAATTTATGACTGCCTATTTCATTTCTTGAGGTGCTAAAATGGCAGAGAAGTACAAAACCCCCCCAAATGACCCCATTTTGGAAAGTAGACACCCCAAGCTATTTGCTGAGAGGCATGTTGAGCCCATTGAATATTTTTTTTTTTAGTCCCAAGTGATTGAATAAAGACAAAAATAAAAAAGATTTTTTTTTTTTTTCAAAAAGTTGTCACTAAATGATATATTGCTCACACATGCCATAGTTATATGTGGAATTGCACCCCAAAATACATTTTGCTGCTTCTCCTGAGTATGGGGATACCACATGTGTGGGACTTTTTGGGAGCCTAGCCGCGTACGGGGCCCCGAAACCCAAGCACCGCCTTCAGGATTTCTAAGGGTGCAAATTTTTGATTTCACTCCTCACTACCTATCACCGTTTCGAAGGCCATAAAATGCCAAAATAGCACAAAACCCCCCCAAATGACCCCATTTTGGAAAGTAGACACCCCAAGCTATTTGTTGAGAGGCATGGTGAGTATTTTACAGCTCTCATTTGTTTTTGAAAATGAAGAAAGTAAAGAAAAAAAAAATTTTTTTTTCTTTTTTCAATTTTCAAAACTTTGTGACAAAAAGCGAGATCTGCAAAATACTCACAATACCTCTCAGCAAATAGCTTGGGGTGTCTACTTTCCAAAATGGGGTCATTTTGGGGGGTTTTATGCCATCTGGGCATTCCATGGCCTCCGAAACTGTGATTGGCAGTGAGAAGTGAAATAAAAAAATTACACCCTTAGAAAGCCTGAAGGCGGTGATTGGTTTTTGGGGTTCCGTACGCAGCTAGGCTCCCAAAAAGTCCCACACATGTGGTATCCCCGTACTCAGGAGAAGCAACAGAATGTATTTTGGGGTGTATTTCCACATATGCCCATGACATGTTTGAGCAATATATCATTTAGTGACAACTTTTTGTAAAAAAAATATATATATATTTTTTTTTTCATTATTCAATCTCTTGGGACAAAAAAAAAAAATATTTAATGGGCTCAACATTGCTCTCATCAAATAGCTTGGGGTGTCTACTTTCCAAAATGGGGTCATTTGGGGGGGGTTTGAACTGTCCTGGCATTTTATGCACAACATTTAGAAGCCTATGTCACACGTCACCCACTCTTCTAACCACTTGTAGACAAAGCCCTTTCTGACACTTTTTGTTTACATGAAAACATATTTTTTTTTTTTTGCAAGAAAATTACGTTGAACCCCCAAACACTATATATATTGTTAAAGCAAAGGCCCTACAGATTAAAATGGTGGGTGTTGCATTTTTTTTTTCCACACAGTATTTGCGCAGCGATTTTTCAAACGCATTTTTTGTGGAAAAAATACACTTTTTTTTATTTTAATGCACTAAAACACACTATATTGCTCAAATTTTTGATGAAATAAAAAATATGATCTTAGGCCGAGTACATGGATACCAAACACGACATGCTTTAAAATTGCGCACAAACACGCAGTGGCGACAAACTACATACATTTTTAAAAGCCTTTAAAAGCCTTTACATGATACCACATTAGATTCACGGAGGAGGTCTACTGCTAAAATTACTGCCCTCGATCTGACCTTCGCGGTGATACCTCACATGCATGGTGCAATTGCTGTTTACATATGACGCCAGACCAACGCTTGTGTACGCCTTTGCGCAAGAGAAGGGGGGGCAGGGGTGCTTTTTTTTTTTTTTTTTTTTTTTTTTTTATTTATTTATTTAGCTTTTTTATTTTATTTTTAAACTGTTCCTTCCATTTTTTTTCTTTGTTATGATTTTTATTGTTATCTCAGGGAATGTAAATATCCCCTATGATAGCAATAGGCAGTGACAGGTACTCTTTTTTTTTGAAAAAATTGGGGTCTATTAGACCCTAGATCTTTCCTCTGCCCTCAAAGCATCTGACCACACCAAGATTGGTGTGATAAAATGCTTTCCCAATTTCCCAATGGCGCGGTTTATATCCGGGAGGGGGGACATTCCCTCCCACTGCTTGTAAAAGCAGTCTAGAGGCTAATTACCCGCTAGAATTGCTTTTACATGAAAGCCGATCACTGGCTGAAAAGAATGATACCAAGATGATACCTAAACCTGCAGGCATCATTCTGGTATAACCATTCAAAGTCCAGCAACATACTGGACATATATTGTAATCTTTTTTTTTTCATGCAGCCTCTTGGCTGAACGAAAAAAAGAGATTGATTGGTGGGTATGCCCACCATTAGAATACCTCCCTTCATCCACCCACTTCTAATGATGGGCATACATGCACCATTTATATATGCCGATGCATGGGGGCATCCTCCCGCAAAAGTTATGCCGTGTACACACGGTCGGAATTTCGACCGTATGTACGTGGCATTAGGAGCCAATCGCTCCTCCCCCCCCCTGCTGCCCCCATGCTTCGGCATATATGCTCTTTTTTTTAACTGTGGTGGTGAAATCACCTCCTACAGCGTTGGAGTCGCGGCTTTATGTATCGTGGGAGCAAACGCTGTTGCTGTCAAGATAAATAAATCCGCGTTGCAACTGAATGGCGCACCTGAAAACAAAAAAATGCTCAACACTAAAACACACAGTAAACAAAATTACATACCTGAAAAGCAAGCATGATAAAACATAATAAAACATAATAAAACATAATAAAACATTGCAGAATAGAATGGAGTAAAAAAAGAGCAACAATAGAGAGAGAATAGAGTGAGAGAGAGAACAATAAAACGACAACTATTTTATTTTTTTTTTTTTTTTTGAGATTCACAGGTAAAAAAGCTCCTGACTGAAGCGACTGAATCAAAACGCTACCACAAAAAAAAATGTTAGCGATCGCAGGGATCAGGCCTGACTCTGCGAACGCTGCAGTTATGTGTGCTTAGTGTTTTGTAAGTGACAGTGATCGATCGATACTGCACTTGGGTGGGCTGGGCTGGGCTGGGCGGAGGGGGAAAACGCAGGTGCTAGCAGGTATCTGGGCTGATCCCGCTAACAATGCGTTTTTTTTTTTTTTTTTGGAACCCTAAACTGCTGGGACGCTAGTATAGATCTGATCAGATCAGATATTGATCTGTTCAGATACTGTGCCACTAAGGGAGGTGTATGCTTTGCGCGTGGGTGTTTGCGGTACTGGCACTAACCTGGGGCGACGCAGACCTTATTTGACCCTAAAACCTAATTGATATCACCCGCCGGGCGATCAGGGGGTTAAACCGTTATTGGGTAATAAATGGCGGGTGCCCTGACAGTATAAAAAACAAGCTAACTAACCAGCGTCACCCGTAACAGTAATACAAAAAAAAACTGGTTACCTAGCGACACTAATGCAGCGATCAGAAAAACGATCGCTTAGTGACACTGGCAAAAGGGGGTGAAAGGGTTAACTAGGGGCAATCAGGGGGTTAAAACCTTTATTAGGTAATATATGGGGGTACCTGACGCTATATAAAAACCTGACGGGGAACCTAAATAACGAAATAACTAACTGGCTAACCAGCGTCACCAGTGACAGTTATACAGTGATCACTGGTGAAAGGGTTAACTCTAGGGGCAATCAGGGGGTTAAAACCTTTATTTAGGTTGTAATATGGGGGTACCTGACCTATAAACCTATTTATGAACCTATATAAACATGGCGGTTACCTAAAAAAAAAAAATGGTTACCTAGCGACACTAATGCAGCGATCAGAAAAACGATCGCTTAGTGACACTGGCAAAAGGGGGTGAAAGGGTTAACTAGGGGCAATCAGGGGGTTAAAACCTTTATTAGGTAATATATGGGGGTACCTGACGCTATATAAAAACCTGACGGGGAACCTAAATAACGAAATAACTAACTGGCTAACCAGCGTCACCAGTGACAGTTATACAGTGATCACTGGTGAAAGGGTTAACTCTAGGGGCAATCAAGGGGTTAAAACCTTTATTTAGGTTGTAATATGGGGGTACCTGACCTATAAACCTATTTATGAACCTATATAAACATGGCGGTTACCTAAAAAAAAAAAAATGGTTACCTAGCGACAGCAGTGACACTAATACAGCGATCAGAAAAACGATCGCTTAGTGACACTGGCAAAAGGGGGTGAAAGGGTTACCTGGGGGGCAATCAAGGGGTTAAACCTTTATTAGGGGGGGTGGGGGGCTACCTTGGACCTAAAACTAACTGCCCTGACAGTTATTACAGTCACACTGACACTAAATGCAGTGATCAGTAAAAAAATGATCACTGCAATTAGTGACACTGTGACTGGGGGGGGAGGGGGTGATCTGGGGGGTGATCTGGGGGTGACAGGGGGGTGTTTTGTGTGCCTATGTGTACTGGTGTCAGTGTACTGTTGGTGCACTAACCTTTAGATGTTCACAGCTCGGCGTTCCGGTCACATAGACCGGCGCACCGAGCGTGACATCACTTCCTCTGCCTGTGTTTTGATTGACACAGACAGAGGAAGCATCTGATTGGCCAGGAGCGATCGCGAGGGGGTGGCCAGAAACCACTGGCCGTCCCCTCATCCCGGATCGCTCCTGAAGCGATCCCGACCGTCCCCGCCGGCCGGGGGGGGTCCGATCGGACCCCCCACCCGCCGGAAGAATGGCACGTACAGGTACGTGGTTCTGCCTGTACGTGCCATTCTGCCGACGTATATATACAGGGGGCGGTCGGCAAGTGGTTAAAGAAGCCTATCCTGCTTCTAACTAACACTGTTTTACTTCCCCCATCAGCTCATCCCCCACAGCTATTACATTTTGTATCAGTTGACCCTTCAATTTTAGATTGTAAGCTCTAATGAGCAGGGCCCTCTGATTCCTCTTGTACCAAATTGTAATGTAACTGAAATGTCTGCCTTTATTTTGTTAAGCGCAAACTGTTGGCACTATATAAAACCTGGATAGTGATGTTTGTTTTATTCCGCCCTCTTCAAAAAACACCGCTCTGCGCTCCTGGGATGTGTTACTAACAAGTTTGGGTAGGTATATAGGTGTACCCACCTGTATTATGTAGATGTATTAAATATATAAATATATGAATAAATAAATAAATAAATAAATATATATGTATATATGTGCAAGATAAATATATAAAAAATCAAAATATATATGCTTGTGCATAGATGTGATGAAATTATAATTGTGATGTGCAAGAATAATCTCTATGTAATGTGTATGTACAGTAGACCTTATACATATATCATCAACAGCTGCTGCTTAAAACAAAGAAATATGGGAAAGTACAAACAGCATTGGGTGGACCGTGCTTGGTCCACTCAAATTGGCGTTTGTAGCAGCGCTATTCAGAATTTTTCAAGTGAATAGAAAAACATTTAATATATACACTCAAAATAGAACACCATATATCACATAGAGTTGTGAAAAATTAATCTTATATGTGTAATAAAATTATAAATATGGATCTAGTGAGAGTGATAAAAATTCTCATAAGTGTTTAAAATTATAAAATATATAAAAAAAATCAAAGTGCATTCCAGTGAATCATATATGTGATAAAAAATATATGATAAAAAATATAATGAACAAAATAAATAAATGAATAATTATCAATTCTGTGTCTCCAGTCCACATAAAACAAAGCTTGTCAAACTGGTCCCGCTAGACTGCAGCAAACCACCAATCCACCAAGTGACAGTTGGTATAAACAAACAGTTCAGAATTTGGGTATTTGAGTGATCCGACCACCGAAGGTTTCCACCTTGTGCAAGACTCGTCCCCCTATGGGGATGCACTCACCAGAAAACTGCTTTAAATGTGCCTGTAGTTATAACCAATGTGGGCCTTCTCCTCCAACATCAGACCATCCACCAGCGCGAAAATAGGACCAGATCCACTGTTCAGCATCACCTGATCATTACTCCACCAGCGCAGTCACATAATGTATGAGAAGACAAATGGAGGACCACATAGTGTAATACTGCTTAAAAGTAATTTTATTGAAAACACTTCCCCTTTAAAAAACGATCCCCCCTAGTAGTAACTGCGTACCAAAAAATGATAATCAATGAGCCTTTAGATAAATGTAGGAATCTACTGTGCCTGAATCCAGTCCACAGGATGTGGAAGAAACGATTTCCGCTGAGTGTGTGAGCGGTGTCTCTCCTTCCTGATGGTCTTGGAACGCACAGTGGACCGCAAGCGTGATGACGTCACTTCCTTCTGACCTACGCCCTGACGCGTTTCGTCATTTCCGACTTCTTCTCGAGGGCGTAGGTCATCAGGGAGGAAGTGACATATATATACACTGACTGATGGGCCAACCGTCCAATGAGGAGGCTAGAATGCTCGCACACTGGACGGGGGCGCCATAGACCAGGCAAACAGACACCAGAGGTCTAATAAAGACATCTAGCAATGAAAGCTCCGGTGTCAGCGTATTTACAGCAATAAGGGACATTCTAATCAACATATCATATTAAAACATATCATATTAAAACATCATAATGTCCAAAGGATATGGAATATTTTTCTTTGTGTGTTTTGAGAGATAAGATATACACATATCTTCCTCCCTATACATTTAATATGTCATTTTATTATTGTGGGCTGTCATTGTTGGTATACCCATTCACCTTTTATATGCGGTGTGTGTGTTCATAGCCTTATATAATCTCTGGCTTCTACCCGCTAATTGTGCGGCTGGGTGCATGGTGATGCATAATCTGTCCCGCTGATTGCGGGGATAAAAATCCATTGAAATGTATCTGACTTACAATCGACAATGACAGCCCATATTTCCAATACAGCCATATTACATATTATAACACCCCAAATAACCACAATAAACGAAAGACCTGGGATTAAGAATAGTGGACTAAAGAATAAATCACTGTTCAATCCACCGAACAACCCAAACCACCATGTGGAAGTCTTCAAGAGTCTGGTATTACAAGATCTAGAAACACTGAAACCAAAAAAAGAAGTGAATATAAAACACGTTGAAGAAGGCATAAAACTTCTAGAAAAACGTAAAGATATAGTAATCAGACCGGCCGACAAAGGTGGAGGAGTTGTTATATTAACCAAAGAATTCTATCATAAACAAATTTTGGAGATGTTGTCAGATAAAGAGACCTACAGAACTCTGAACAAAGACCCCACACAAATATATAGAGAAGACCTAGAAAGATTAATAAAGATGGGCGCTCACTCTGGAGTACTCTCGAGTAAAGAGAGAAGATACCTAATACCCACAAATAGTCGAGTACCAACACTGTATACCCTGCCCAAGATACATAAGGATCCAACTAACCCACCAGCAAGACCAATAGTTAATAGCATTGAATCGGTGTCATCCAGGCTGGGTCAATATTTGGATACCTTCCTACAGAAAAGTGTAAGGGAAACAAAATCATATCTAAGAGATACAAAAAATTTGCTCAACTCTTTACAAGAAATTAATCTGGAGAACAACGAACAAATTATTCTCGTTACAGCAGATGTTTCATCTCTGTACTCGATCATACAACATGATGACGCTTTGCTTGCCCTTAATTGGGCCCTAAGTAAACGAGAAGATTTGGCTTTTATCAGAAGATGTTTTTAAGGAACGCTCTTGATTTTTGTCTATCCCACAATTATTTCTGGTATGGAGGAGAGTTTTATTCCCAACAAAGAGGTGTTGCCATGGGGGCTAAGTTTGCTCCAAGTATTGCAAATCTATTCATGGCAGAATGGGAAGATAAGACCATTTTTAACAATCAGCGACCAGAACTGAGATTTTATAAACGTTTTATAGACGATCTGTTTTTTATCTGGGCAGGATCCATTTTTAGTCTTGAAGTATTTTTAAATGGTCTTAATAATAACAACAATAATATTAAATTAACATCGACCAATGATTTTAATGAAATCAACTTTTTAGATGTTACGATATATCGGAAACAAAATAGACTGGAGACTAAAGTATTTTTTAAAAAAACTGACAGAAATAGCTATTTACCGACATCTAGTGGACATCATCCACTTTGGTTAAAAAACATCCCAAAAGGCCAACTAATGAGGGTAAGAAGAAATTGCTCTGAAGAAAATAATTATATTGAACAATCAAAAATTCTTACAAATAGGTTTGAAGTAAGAGGTTATGACCCTGTGAAGTTACAGAAGATAGTGGAAGAAGTTAATCTAATACCAAGGTCCACTATCTTAGAGGAAAAAAAGAAACTATGCACACCGTCCAGCAAACAAAATCTGGAATGGGCCTTTTTATCAGGTTACCATGCACAGTACCAAGAGGTGGAACAAATCTTTAAAAACCACTGGCATGTCCTGCTTCTGGACAAGAAACTAATGTCATCATTGCCTCCAGTTCCGAAATTTATCTACAGGAAAGCACCTAGCTTTGGAGATCAAGTAGTAAAGAAGGTTATTGATCCGCCAAAAAAACCACCTACATTCTGGGACCAGAACGGTTTTTTCGCCTGTAGGAAATGTAAAGCATGCCGGGAAGTATCTAAACCCCTCAGGAAATTGGAAAAATTCGCCTCCTCAGTCAACAATAACGTGTTTTTCTATCAAACAGTTCATCACGTGTAATAGCTCACATGTGGTATACGCCTTAAAGTGCCCATGCGGTTTAATGTATATTGGACGGACAAAAAGATTATTACGAGTGCGAATTGCTGAGCATATTCATAACATAAAAATTGGTTTTAAAGACCATAATGTCTCATTGCACTTTAAACTCAAACATGGCAAGGATCCTAAAGGTCTCCAATTTTGGGGTATTGAACAGATTCAACCCCATTGGAGAGGTTTAAACATGGTCCGCGAACTGTCTAAACAAGAAACAAAATGGATATACCTAGTCGACGTTCTCTCGCCCAAAGGATTAAACATCGAACTAGATATTAATTGCTTTATAAGCGACACATAGTGTCTTAGAAAGAGTACACCACGTACAAACACACAAACACTAATATATATCCTGGGGACCATGTCTTATGAGCGTTTGTGTATTTTACTGTGCCGGTATATGTACATATTTAAGGAACATGAATATGAAACAATAATATTACCTCCACAGATAACTCAGTCACTCTGATCTCACAACGCATTTTTATGGCAACTCACCGTTTTTATATACATTTTTATATACAATTTTAATTTTATATATATATGAGTACATAATATAGTTTTAATTAATTGTTTTAGATATAACCTTGTCCACCTAAATAAATATTATATTTTATACATACTATTTTTATAAAATATAGGGCCCTTGCAATATGGTTTTATATAATGATCTGTAACACTTCGTGTATAACAACAGCACCTTTTTTATATATAGGTTAACAATATCTTTTTTATATATAGATGTAACAACAGAAATGTTTTATACATGTATCTATAATCATAAACTGTAGCAGGGCTCATACCTGGTTTTATATATATTGTCATTTTAAATATACGTAATTTTTTTTATACACACACACCTCCGTTTTTAATACCAACTTCCAGGTCTGTGTGCATCATTATTTTAATATATCCCCCTCCAACTTCCCTTAATTGGAGGGAACATACATATATTTCCCGGCTGGATGTATATATGGGTTTATATGCATATCATGTAACCATTATTTCAATATTCAAGTTCACGTTCCTTGAATATATAATATGGCTGTATTGGAAATATGGGCTGTCATTGTCGATTGTAAGTCAGATACATTTCAATGGATTTTTATCCCCGCAATCAGCGGGACAGATTATGCATCACCATGCACCCAACCGCACAATTAGCGGGTAGAAGCCAGAGATTATATAAGGCTATGAACACACACACCGCATATAAAAGGTGAATGGGTATACCAACAATGACAGCCCACAATAATAAAATGACATATTAAATGTATAGGGAGGAAGATATGTGTATATCTTATCTCTCAAAACACACAAAGAAAAATATTCCATATCCTTTGGACATTATGATGTTTTAATATGATATGTTTTAATATGATATGTTGATTAGAATGTCCCTTATTGCTGTAAATATGCTGACACCGGAGCTTTCATTGCTAGATGTCTTTATTAGACCTCTGGTGTCTGTTTGCCTGGTCTATGGTGCCCCCGTCCAGTGTGCGAGCATTCTAGCCTCCTCATTGGACGGTTGGCCCATCAGTCAGTGTATATATATGTCACTTCCTCCCTGATGACCTACGCCCTCGAGAAGAAGTCGGAAATGACGAAACGCGTCAGGGCGTAGGTCAGAAGGAAGTGACGTCATCACGCTTGCGGTCCACTGTGCGTTCCAAGACCATCAGGAAGGAGAGACACCGCTCACACACTCAGCGGAAATCGTTTCTTCCACATCCTGTGGACTGGATTCAGGCACAGTAGATTCCTACATTTATCTAAAGGCTCATTGATTATCATTTTTTGGTACGCAGTTACTACTAGGGGGGATCGTTTTTTAAAGGGGAAGTGTTTTCAATAAAATTACTTTTAAGCAGTATTACACTATGTGGTCCTCCATTTGTCTTCTCATACATTATGTGACTGCGCTGGTGGAGTAATGATCAGGTGATGCTGAACAGTGGATCTGGTCCTATTTTCGCGCTGGTGGATGGTCTGATGTTGGAGGAGAAGGCCCACATTGGTTATAACTACAGGCACATTTAAAGCAGTTTTCTGGTGAGTGCATCCCCATAGGGGGACGAGTCTTGCACAAGGTGGAAACCTTCGGTGGTCGGATCACTCAAATACCCAAATTCTGAACTGTTTTGTTTATACCAACTGTCACTTGGTGGATTGGTGGTTTGCTGCAGTCTAGCGGGACCAGTTTGACAAGCTTTGTTTTATGTGGACTGGAGACACAGAATTGATAATTATTCATTTATTTATTTTGTTCATTATATTTTTTATCATATATTTTTTATCACATATATGATTCACTGGAATGCACTTTGATTTTTTTTATATATTTTATAATTTTAAACACTTATGAGAATTTTTATCACTCTCACTAGATCCATATTTATAATTTTATTTTATTACACATATAAGATTAATTTTTCACAACTCTATGTGATATATGGTGTTCTATTTTGAGTGTATATATTAAATGTTTTTCTATTCACTATATAAAACCTGTATAATAATATAATAATAAATATATAATTATCACTCCAAGATACACTATATTGCCTTTACATGCACATGAACTTTACTGGCATCCCAGTCTTAAGCCCCATACACACGGTAGGACAATCCGCGGACCAGGTCGGTTGCCTACGACGGGACTACGTAGAGGCTAGTAGCCAATAGCTTTGGTCTTGTAATGTGATGTGAGCATGCGTAGCACTTTGTCCGGTCGGACAACCGTACACACGATCGGATTTGGTGTGATCGGACCGTGTTGTCGGCAAATCTTTCCAGCAGGAGATAAGACTTTGTCCGTTGGACAATCCGACGTACACTGTCCGATGGTGCATACACACGGTCTGATTTTTCAACAACATTGTCCGATCGGACAGAATCCATGAAAAAGTCCGACCGTGTGTATGGGGCTTTAGTCTGTAGGGCTCAATATTGAGTTGGCCCATCCTTCGCAGGTATAACAGCTTCAACTCTTCTGGGAAGGCTGTCCACAAAGTTTAGGAGTGTGTCTATGGGAATGTTAGACTGAAAGACTAGGATGCCAGTAAAGTTCATGTGCATTTAAAGGCAGGCGCCCCAATACTTTTGGTAATAAAGTGTATGTCATTCAATATTGTAATCAAATGTCCAGTATACTAAATAAAAACTAGTTTTAGTTACAAGGGGTTGCAGATAGGTGTCAATATACACTTCAAGCCTTGATTTGACAGAATCATTTTCACTAATTATAGGGCTGCCTGGTGGCCTAGCCTTATTATTATGAATCTTAGTGAGTTGTATATAGTTGGTATCCTCAGGGTCTGAGGGCTCAGATATTTTTGCTTCTTTTTTTTTTATTAAGTATACCTTCTTTCTTATTTTCTCCAATCAAACTTTTTTGTTCTCTTGTGTATTTAACCATAGGACCCCCCTTTAGTACCATATACAGTATGTATTCCTATTAGACAATAACCAATTTATTTCTGATTTATAATCCATTTTATTCAACACAGCGATTCCCCCTTTCTTATCTGCAGGGCAAATCACTATAGGTTTATTAGAACTTGTCTGAGGGTTAAATGTCACTTTAGTCACTAAACCACTAGCTTTCATTGTTGGTTCCAGGTTGCGCGCAAAATATTTTTCATCATTTAACTTGCAAGTATACTTATGCAAATCCTGTGTGGTGGTATGTGATAAAATCATGTTCACATGTGAAAAATGTAATTATGTGGACTAGGGGTGAGCTCAGTATTCAGTCCGTATGTAAGTTTAGGGTGTTCAGAGTGGACGAACATGACAGCTTCCAGCTGTCAATGGTTGCTAAGGAAGCACTGGCTGCTTGCAGCCAATGCGTCCTTGTTAAATATCGACGTCTCCCAGCCCATTCATTTACATAGCTGGGAATCCCTGACCACTTAAAGGCTAAATTCACTTTTAACCACCTGATTACTTTGCACTTAAACCCCCCTCGTGACCAGACCAATTTTCAGCTTTCGGCGCTGACGCACTTTGAATGACAATTGCGCGGTCATACAACAGTGTACTCAAATGAAATTTTTACCATTTTTTCCCCACAAAATAGAGCTTTCTTTTGGTGGTATTTAATCACAGCTGGGGTTTTTATTTTTTGCTAAACAAATAAAAAAAGATGGAAAATTAAAAAAAAAAATTAAATCATGTTTAATAGTTTGTTATAAAATTTTGCAAACAGGTAATTTTTCTGCTTCATTGATATGCGCTGATGAGGTGGCACTGGTGGGCACTGATAGGCGGCACTGGTGGGCACTGATAGGCTGCACTGGTGGGGACAGATAAGTCGGTACTGATGGGCACAGCAAAGATGGCACTGATGGGCACGGATGGGTGGCACGGATGGGTGGCACAGATGGGTGGCACGAATGGGTGGTACGGATGGGCACTGATAGATGGCACTGATAGATGGCACTGATGGGCACTGATAGATGGCACTGATAGGTGGCACTGATAGATGGCACTGATGGGCACTGATAGGTGGCACTGATGGGCACTGATAGGTGGCACTGGGCACTGGTAGGGGACACTGATGAGCACTGGTAGGGGACACTGATGAGCACTGGTAGGTGACACTGATGTGCAGCACTGGCACTGTGGGCACTGACATATGGCACTGTGGGCACTGACAGATGGCACTGGGGGCACTGACAGATGGCACTGGGGGCACTGACAGATGGCACTGGGGGCACTTTTATTACCAATGGTGGGCACCATGGACCCTTGGCATATTGCAGTGAGAGGGGCTTATGTCCCTCTCACTGCCGCCGGTGATCGGCTTTTTTTTTCTCCTCGCGGTGTCAGCGCGAGCAGGAAAAAAAGCCGCTTACCGGCTCGGTAATTATCACATGATCAGCTGTCATTGGCTGACAGCTGATCACGTGGTAAGGGGTCGGGATCGACCCCTTACTCGGATCTGTGATCCAGCGAGTCTCACAGACTCGCGGATCACAGAGCGCACCACGCACGCCCTTCAGGGGGCGCGCAGGCAGCTCGTTGCCGGGACGACGTCAATAGACATCGTCCCGGCACATCAGATCCGCGCTGTAGCCGTCATTTGGCTATGACGCGGATCCCAGGCGGTTAAAAAAAATAAAAATAAATCATCTTTTTGAAGGTAAAAAAATGTACATTTTTTTTTTTTTATTAGGAACCTGTAACGCATTGCATTGGGGATCAGCAGATCGCGGGTCCAATGCAAGGCTCCTGCAGACTGTCAGTATAGCTGTCTGCCTGTACCTCGGCAGGCAGTTACTGAATTACAGGAAGAATCAATGAACTTCCCAAAGTGCTCATCAGCGCCCTGGTAGTTCACAACGAGGGCCTGAGGGGGGTGTGGGGGGTTGCTCGTTTAGTCACATGGTACATGTTTTACCCTAGATATGGGTGTAAAATGTAACATGTTATGAAAGGTGAACTTATCCTTTAAGCATATGGGCAATTAATGGAGCGGGCTACAGCATTGCCTAAATATGGCCATATTTGTGCAATGATGTCACCACTCTCCCAGTTGTCAATGATTGTTAAGAAAACAGCAGCTGCTTTCAGCCGCCGCTCCCTTACTAACCACTGATTTCACCCGGCCCATTCACCTACATGGCTGGGAATCCCTGGCATTGTAAGAAAATGGCGGGGAATTGAGTGTTACATCATTGCCTAAATATGGGCATATTTTGACAATGGTGGCACCACTAGCTCCACCCTTCCTTACTTTTTTATAGCTGATGAGAGCTGTAATTCGGCTAGTGTTATGGTTGAGCTCGGTTTCGGTTTTCAGGATTTTTTTTTCTGCGAGGTGGCAGTGGGCATCATAATTAATTATGAGTTTACAATGAGGGACATAGTTCATATTTGTTTTTAAATGAAGGGATTGTCAAACATTTGGGTGTATTTTTGCGAATGAGTAGGGGTACTATATATCCCATATTAAAGCAGAGTTCCACCCGCTCATCTGATTCCTCCCCCCCCACCGGTGCCACAATTGGCACCTTTCAGGGGGGAGGGGGGTGCAGATACCTGTATAATACAGGTATCTGCACCTACTTTCGGGAATAGACTCCTGCAGGAGTCACGCCCCTTCCCGCACCCCCCCCCCCCCCGCTGTCTCCTGAGAAACACACAGGTCCCAGGAGATAGCGGGGACCATTTAGGAAGCGTAACGTAACGCTTCACTTCCTGATTCCCTCACTGAGAATGGCGGTGGCAGCAGCTGAGAGCCGAGCGATTGCTTGGCTTAGGCTGTCGACATCGCTGGACTCCATCAAAGGTAAGTGTCCATTTATTAAAAGTCAGCAGCTGCAGTATTTGTAGCTGCTGGCTTTTAATAAAAAAAATTTTGCGGGACTCCCTCTTTAACTTCACATGGGGAGCAGTATAGCTTTGTTATTATTACCAATAAGCCCCCCGCCCGCAGACCCCCAAAGCCACTGGGAAGGATTGTGGGGATGGGCCTATTCCCATCAACACATGGACACAATGCTTTGCTGGGGAGTTTCCTGGCAAGGCATCCCACCATGTTGAGGGCATATGGCCTTGTATGTTTCAGGAGGGGGGAGGGGATGCATTCTCACGACCCACCTTTCCTGGCCAGCCAGGCTACATGCACAGAAAAAGGGTTTAGTATGGATTTTGAGGGGGATCTCATGCATTTTAGCACCCCCTTAAATCCATACTAGACTCAGAGGGTCTGGTATGCATTTTAGGGGGGACTCCCAGCAACACACAGCAAAAATTAAATTTACAAAGAAAAATAAATGACAGTTTAAATTGACTAAAAAAACTTCATTGCTGGCTTCTTAAAAAAAACACACAGACCCCACCAAAGCTTCCCCACAATACATAACAGTCCCTTAGGGGTCTGCTATGTATTTTGTTACCCTTGGGGTCTGTGTACTGTTTTTTATTTTAAATAAAGAAGCAAGGAGGGAGATGTTATTTGCCAGAAATTTAAAACCCTTTTTTTTCCTTTGGTAATATTAGTGCTAAAAAAAAAAATCACTGCTCCTGCATTTAAATTTTTAAAACTTTTTTTTTTTGCATTGGTACATCTTTCTGAGGGCAATGCTCACCCCTCATGCTATTTTTGACACCCACTTGCTAAGCAGCCTGAGCCACAGTTCATTAGCATGTTGCATTTGGCATGCAGTTGACCTCCTTCTAAGCTGCATCAATGGGTTTCAAACTGATTTTAAATTCCCATTGAGTTGTATGTTGAGAGGGTAATTTCTGACATGATCCAAACCATCATTACAGGGACTAATCAAAATAAGTGCCCTTTACATCTTTCCGTGACCCATCCTGACATGCAAATTTCTCATTTGCTAAAATCTGAATGTTACTTCCTCTCAAATGTCTAATATAGTGAAAATACATTTCTACAAACAAAAGTCCATATCAAAACGAAATCTGGAAAAGGTGAATAGAGTATATGAAATAGTCCAAATCCAATATGTGTCTTGAGGAAAACATCACCGATATTGTGTGGAGGTCCTGCTACTTCAAAATTGTAGTCACCACGTGAGCCATCACTATTGTATGTACTCTTACCAGACTGGAACGACCCCACTACAGAGTCTGATTCCCTGTTATAAACACTTCCACTGGAAACATTCAGTTCACACCCATTGGTTCCAATATGTCAGACTAGCTTTCTCTCCAAGATTAGTAGAGACAATGGTGACCATATAGATAATCGAGTGTCCCCATGTGATCTAAGCAAGGAAAGCCACATAGTGTAAATTGGCAAAAAAGTATTATTTAAAAATTATTGTAAACACGTGATACACATTCTACTCACATGATAAAAAGTGGGTAAGCACATAAAAAGTCACAATTTTAAGCTGCACAGCAAAGGTTCCCATAGAACATCATCTGGGCCATGAGTGTGCACTCACTACGTAGGATGTCCATACAACAGGGAGAACCACTTCGTACATACAGGTATGGGGTTAGGCCGGCCATACATGGTTTGAATCTCAGCCGGTTCAGCAGAAACCGGCCGAGATTTGAACCGTTAATGGGCAGGCTGAATGTACCAAGTTGATTGATCGATTAACTTGGGTACCACAAACCTGCACGATTCTCAAAAGATTATTGCTAGTAGCTGCTATAGCCGCTAGAGATAATCACTGTCTTCTCCCAGCAGGGACGGCTTCCCCGGCCCCACCCACCAGGAACAGACAATAGCTTGGCAGGAGGGATTCCCCTGTCAGCACTATCTGTGTTGATGGTGGAATCATGCAAATTTCTGGTTGCAGGAAAGAAATTTGCACCGTGTATGGCCAGCCTTAGACTATTTACTAGCAAAAATGGGCTACATTGAAAAGCTGTTGGCTACTTCCTTGGCTATTTTTAAAATTACAACTTAAATCCCTTATACTGCCTTCCATGACCCATTTAGAATATATTGGATGATACTTCATAAATATGCCAAACTAGAGTCTGTAATCATTGTCCATTGTTGAGATACTCCACTCCTTTTTACTTAAAGGGTAACTTCTGTGGGGAAAAAAAAAAAAAGAAAATAATATAACATATACAAACTGCAACACAAGTAATACTGTAATTGAATGTTATTAAAAATTACCTGTGCTTTTCAATCTGAAGCTCTGAAATTTTCTGTAAAATGCAACTTCAATGCTGATTGATAATTATAAAATCACTTTCATTCCATTAATTTTGCACATAATGGATATGACGCTGAGCACGTGCACTCAACTTATTTGGTCGACCATGGCGAAGGCCTGTTCTGAGTGGAACTTGTCTTGTTAAACTGCTGTATGGTCTTGGCCACCATGCTGCAGCTCAGTTTCAGGGTCTTGGCAATCTTCCTATAGCCTAGGTCATCTTTATGTAGAGCAACAATTCTTTTTTTCAGATCCTCAGAGAGTTCTTTGCCATGAGGTGCCATGTTGAACTTCCAGTGACCAGTATCAGAGAGTGAGAGAGATAACACCAAACCCTTTTTCCCCATTCACATCTGAGACCTTGTAACACTAACGAGTCACATGACACCAGGGAGGGAAAATTGCTAATTGGGCCCAATTTGGACATTTTCACTTAGGGGTGTACTTACGTTTGTTGCCAGCGGTTTAGACATTAATGGCTGTGTGTTGAGTTATTTTGAGGGGACAGCAAATTGACATTGTTATACAAGCTGTACACTCACTACTTTACATTGTAGCAAAGTGTAATTTCTTCAGTGATGTCACATGAAAAGATATTATAAAATATTTACAAAAATATGAGGGGTGTACTCACTTTTGTGAGATACTGTATACCTAGATATGTTTGGAGTCAGATAACCTTTTTTTAAAAAAAAAAAGTTTATTTGTAAGTAAAACATAAAGGCACAGTACATGTCATGCATAACAATATAAGGATGTAAAGTAAACACAAACAGGTAAATCATTCCGGATATCCATTGCATAATATGATCTTTCTTGGCCGCTAACGTCCAAATGTGTTTTCCAGATTGTATTCCATCGACCTGCACTAGAATTTGCAGTATAGTATGGTTCTTGCATGTCACTCGGGGTAGCGCTCATCCCCCAGTTTACGTTTAGGTGTATGAGCCTACTCAGTGCATGTATATAGAGAGTCAAGCCACCTATCCCAGACCTTATTGTATTTGGCCGGACAGCCCCTGTGGCGGTATATGACTTTTTTATATGGTAGATTTTAATTTATTTCCCCAATCCAGGCCTGGATAGTGGGGGGGTTGTCCTCATCCAGTATTTGGCCACTAGTTTCCTTGTGCCAGAAAGGGTTTCGCAGAGGAAGATGGCTAGGAATTTGTCAATTGTGATGTCCTGGAGTAGCCCCAATAAACAGGATATAGGGTCCAGTTGTAGGGGTGAGCCCATGTGGTCATGCAGAAATTGTATAATTTGTGCCCAGTAATTCTGAATAACTGGGCATGTCCATAGTAAGTGATAGAATGTGCATGGGTGGCCTGCACATCTTGGGCACTGTGGGTTCTGGTTTGAATGGTACTTGGCGATTCTTACCAGTGTAAGGTATGTTTTGTGTATGATATATAATTGGGTAAGGCGCTCAGAGAGTCTGGGGGATACCTTCTTAGTGTTTTCTAAAATCTCGTCCCAATCTGTTTCTTCCATGGGGCCTACATCCTCCTCCCATCTAGCTCTGGCCGTGTCTACAATCCGTGACACCGAGCGAGTCCTTAATATATTATATAAAGTGGATATCAGTTTATAGGGATCTGCACCTATGATTACATCTAACATGGATAGAGTTTGCGGGTTTGGGAAGCCGTCTGCGAATTGGGTTTGGAGGGCGTGCCTTATCTGTATATATCTAAATAACATGTGTGGAGGTAGCTCAAACTCGTCTTGCAGTGATTGGAAGTTTCGAACTCCAAGTGGGGTAATTACTTGGTGTAGAAATAGTATTCCCTTAGATGCCCAAATGTCAATGCCCGGGATTACCGAAAGTTCCCTTAGTTGGGGATTGTGCCACAGGGGTGTGTGTGTAAGTGGAAGAAGTCAGCGCCGGTCAATTTAAGCACGATCTCCCATATGCGTCTGTGGTGAGATAGTAGGGGATTTTGGCTGTCAACACCCCTTCTGCCTCCCTTGCCTCTGAATATTACTTGTAAGGGAGAATGTGTGCTGCTATGTGGCTTTTTACATGTTAGGGTTTGATATCTAGGTCCACCTGTTTTGTGGAGATGATAGAAGTGGGAGAGTTGGGCTGCTATATAGTATGAGTGGAAGTCTGGAAGAGTCTTCCCCTGAGGAGGTTGGGATTTTAAGAGTGTTCCATGCCAACTTATGTCTGCTGGGTCCCCATATGAAAGTGTTAAGAATGCTGTCAAGCATTTTGAAGGTTTTTAAGGGGCATTAGTACCGGAGAATGACAAAACATGTATAAGAACATTGGCAACAGGACAATTTTTGTGAGGTTGATCCTTCCCATCACCCCCAGTGGGAGTCGTGCCCAGGATTGCGTACGAGTTTTCCAACTCAGCCAAGAGGAGCTATATGTAAAACCATTTAACTTATACAATATAAGTTTCCTTTGACTTCTAAATCAAATAATACATATATCAGTATGTATATAATATTCATTTAAAACGCAATGTTCTTATTAATATCCTAATCAAGAAATATTGTAATATAAAGGACTTATATCTCTTAACTAACACATTGAACTTTTACATCTTAAAGTATGTGAATCCTTCCTTCTCACAGATGGGGGAAGATGAAGGAAACCAACTAATTATTGCCATATGTGAGCTCTCCCAAGAAATGCTTATGAGCTTATAACAACATATACTTTCACAAGTATAAAAAGCTTATATAATTTCACTTTTTCGATACATAGAAGAGATATAAATTCATATATTCAACTCAATTATTCTGAAAATATCTCATCCATTCATTTGTTTGTTAATATTTATTAATTGAGGAATATTAGATTCTAACAGGAGAGTAAACTGGCCCTTTGTTAAAAAGTTTGGAGATCCCTGATATAGACAGAGAGATCCTTAAATATAAGAAATAAAAAAATAAATAAATATAAATATGAGAAAGAATAAACATGTATATATGCACCAAATGCACTATATTGGTGAATATTACCAATAAATGTATGGATGGATGATCTCACACTTATATTTGATAGTGAACACATTTATTTGCGTATGAATTTGGTAAATTTGGCATAGCCCAATTGTGTGTTGTCATGGTTATGCAGTAATGTGTGTCTGTCAGCTTACCTCTCTCCATGTGTTCCTTTAGAGGCCAGCCGCACTCACCTTACTGCATATATAATCTTCCCTCAGCATAGCTCCACCTCAGCCTCTAATTAGGAACACTATATTAACCTGTGCATTGCAAGCCAACCTGGCTGATCAACCATTGTGTGTTTGGCTTCCTGTTTCCTGCTTGCCGTGTGCTCTACGTTTGTCTCTGTTACCGACCCTGACCTTTTGGTGTGTCCCCAACTATCCCTGTTTGCCTGTGACCCTGAACCTTTGGCGTGTACTCTGTTGTCCTTGACTGGTAGGCGCCCAAACCTAGGCTTGTCCCCTTACTATCCTTGTTGTTCCAGCCTGCTGCTTCCTTCCTCTATCTCCTGTAGTCTACCGTGAGCGTGAGCTGTGAGACCCTGGGGGCCGCGACCTGGCTCTGGTGATCACCTGCTGGCTCTTAGACCTCTTTCACACTGTGCCAACACCGGCGTCAGTGGTAAAGTGGCGCTATTTTTTAGCGCTGCTTTACCGTCCTTTTAGCGGCGCTATTCGGCCGGTAGCGGGATGGTATTAACCCCCACTAGCGGCTGAAAAGGGGTTAAATCCGCCTGCAAAACACAGCCGCATCAGCGTTTTGACGGTGGTATAGCAGCGCTGCCCCATTGATTTCAATGGGGAGGAGCGGTGGAGGAGCGGTGAGTTCACCGCTCCTTCACCGCTCCAAAGAAGCTGCTGGCAGGACTTTTTTCTGACGCCCTGCCAGCGCACCGCTCCAGTGTGAAAGCCCTCGAGATTTCACACTGGAGTGAATGGAGCAGCTGTTTTAGGGCAGTTTGCAGGCGCTATTTTCAACGCTATAGAGCCTGCAAAACGCCCCAGTGTGAAAGGGGTCTTAGATTCCACGCCCTGGGGAATCTATGGTCTAGCTCACACTGGGATCTACCTCCCAGGGTTCAATCCGCAGCAGTCAGTCCTAGGGTCCACTACCTTAGCGGTGCACTCCTGTCTCCTACAGAGTGCATCTGTCACCTGCTCTCAGGTGACCTGACATTTGTTTAGGAGACTTGTCAAATATGTTTTTTTTTATAATATGGGTGGTTTGAAGGTCTGGGAGTTTGGGAGGAATGCAGGCCATTGCCACCTCCAGAACAGCTCCACATACTGTAGCTCAGCAGTCTGGCACACCGTAGTGGTCTACAGCCTCTGCCTGCATTGTATTAAGCATGGTAAATGTATCATTCATTTGGGTACCACTTGAAAAATTAAAAATCATATGATTTTTTTACCACAAAAGATGGTGGGAGAAGAAATTATACAAATTGACCGCAAAAGGCCCACATTTGTCCTATTCTATTTTCCCTTTCCACCTCCCCTCCCACTGTACTAGATTTTTCATCTGCATCTGCTGCAGCATCTGCAGCCTAAAGTGATAGTGATGGAAGTGTCAAGAATCTTACCTTATCCACTTCCCGCCCAAGGTATGTGCCAGGACGTCCTTGACATTGAGCGGGTATATCTGAATGATGCCTGCAGCTACAGGCATCAATCGGATATCGGCTTTGTCAGCCGGCGATTCCCTACACCATAAGAATGATCATAGTGGCTGTTCCACTGCTTGATCGTTCTTATGGGTGGCAAGAGGGGACACCCCCCTCCTGCTGCCCTCCAGTGATTCTACTGACTAACCGTTTCCATCGGTGAGTCGAAGACAGGATCCGCCACCCCGGATGGTGACCATAGAGATTTCCAGCGGACCAGATGGTCGCCAGAGTCTCTATGATCGTTCAGAGGCTGGGCACGATGTTATTATGTCACGCCCAGCCTCTGCATTCAAACAAATTGTGCCGCCTCGGCTGGGAAGCGGAGATCGTTTATTTTTTTTTTTTCAGGCTTCCCAGCCTAGAGGTGAGATGTGGGGTCTTATTGACCCCATATCTCACTGTAAAGAGGACCGATCATGCCATATTCCTATTACAAGGGATGTTTACTTTCCTTGTAATAGGAATAAAAGTGATCAAACAATGTATTTTATTTTTTAAAAGTGTCAAAGTAAAAAAAAAAAAGTAAAATTAACAATAAAAAAAAAAAAATGGAAAGTGCCCCTGTCCCTGTGTGCTTGCACGCAGAAGCGAGCGCATACATAAGTCCCGCCCACATATGAAAACGGTGTTCAAACCACACATGTGAGGTGTCGCCGCGAACACTAGAGTGAGAGAAATAATTCTAACCCTAGACCTCCTCTGTAACTCAAAACATGTAACCAGTAAAAAAATGTAAAATGTCGCCTATGGGGATTCTTAAGTACCGAAGTTTGGCGCCATTCCACGAGCGTGTGCAATTTTGAAACATGACATGTTTGGTATCCATTTACTCGGCATAACTTCATCTTTCACATTATGCAAAAAAATTGGGCTAACTTTAATGTTTTTTTTCTTTTTAAAGCATGAAACATTTTTTTTTCCCCCAAAAAAAACGTGTTCAAAAAATTGCTGCGCAAATACCGTGCAAGATAAAAAGTTGCAGTGACCGCCATTGTATTCTCTAGGTTCTTTGCTAAAAAAACATATATAATGTTTGGGGGTTCTATGTAATTTTCTAGCAAAAAAAATATGAAATTTCCATGCAGGATAGAAATGTCAGAATTGGCCTAGATGGGAAGTGGTTAACGGGGTGGGACAGCTGAAAAAAAAAAAACACTGTAGCTGCTGACTTTTAATAAGCCGCTTACCTGTCCAGGATGCTCACGATGTCGGCCGCCCGAGGCCGATCGGTCCCTCGGCTCTCGGGTCCCGGTGCCACCATTCTAACTAAGGGAAACAGGCAGTGGAGCCTTGCGGCTTCACTGCCCGTTACCTACTGTTCATGTGCCAGCCGCGCTGCACTTTGTGAATGGGGCGCGCTGTGTTCTGGGAACTGTGTGTGTCCCAGAACACAGCACGCCCCATTCCCCAGAAGACAACGGAAGGAGGAGAAGACGATCTGCCTAGCAACAGCCATTTCTGGTAAGTTTATAAAAAAAAAAAAATTCATATTTTTAGAAACCGTTTGATGTCATTTTTTTTTTAGGGTGGCCCTCCACTTTAAGTAACATCAAGCAGCGAAGTGGGTCAGCAGGGGCTATGTAGAGTAGGGCCAAGCGTAGATTTACCATAAGTCTCCTAACTCACCTCACCATCTCCAACAGCATTCTTGACTAGGCAGCTTTCTCTTTCCTAAGAAAAATGTATCACCCAATCAGCCCATGTCCAGAATCTCAAGCCCAGCGGGGCAAAAATGCTGCTTTATAGTTGCTACTGTCGTTGCAGGTGGTGGAGTCAGTCAACTTTGTGGCCTGTTCTGCATCATAATGGTAGTGCACTGTATTTGGGGGTGGTAAAAGCTCAGTCACCCCTACTCCCTTCCCTTTTTGGGGGGCACGATAAGGGAATGAGACCCTATAGGATAAGGTGCCTTGCAAGACATGATGTGCCAACTCCTTTTGAAGGGTTCTCTCCCTGCGTTCAAGGCATGTGAATGTGGCCTTGTCTGGTTCAGGGGAAAATAAGGGTGCACACTCACTGCCCCCTCCTCTTTCCTGGCTAACCCGGCTGGGAGTCTTTTATGAATTTTTAAGGGGACCTTGTGCCACGTTTTTTTCTTAAAGGGCCAGTGCCATTTTTTTAATGTATTTTTTTTTTCTTCAAACATTTTTTGGAAGCTGATTGTTTGCCATGGGAAATTCTTTGTTTAGCACAATTTTCTTACATTAGCTACAAATAACAGACCTATGCATTAAATGTAGGATTTACAAATCGTCCTTGATTTCTCTCATGGGATTATATACCCATTACTAACCATACATAAACAAACAGAACATGTTGTTAAAGAAAACACACAAGACGACATTTTTGGAAAAAATAAGGCTGTGGGTCCTTTATAGGGTTTAAATATAACAACTACATCTTCAACCTTTAAATAACAATCAAAAAAAAATATATACCTAGGAACAGTCCACCAAGCTTATTCTTTAACACTAAAGCCGAATAAGCCTAAACCGAAAAAAGATACCGACATACAAGGTGACAGTCCTGAAGTGATGTGTGAATTTCATTTGATTCATTTTTAAACTTGTTCATTGAACCAATTAGACACTTATTCATTTCCATAGATAACTAGAAATCTTGATGCCCATAGCAACCAGTCCGAAATTTTGCTTTGTCTTTTTTTTTAAACCTGCAGTGTAAATATGGCAGTTGGAAACTAAATGGTGTCCAAGGACAACAAAAATTCATCCTCTTGATACATTTTTTATACATCACCCCTTTTTTTTTTAAAGTGGAACTAAACCTATTAATTTAACTGTTTCTCACAACAGTAAGGCTGGGTTCACACTTGTGCAATCACAGACATCGCATGTGATTCACACCGCATTGCTGTGCAGATCACATGCGATGTCTGTGCGATGTGAATTCGCACCAAAATGGTGCAGGACCCTTTTTTGGTCCGCACTGGAATCGGATCGCATGGGTGTTCACACCTATGCAATCCAATTTCTGCACCAATTCAGAGTTCGCACTGTTATCTGTGAACCGATCTGGGGGTGTCATTAACTTTAAATTGACACCCGCAGTGATTCACAGATGTCAGTGTGAACCGCCGGCGATTCAGGTGTGATGCGGGAGCCCGCACAGGAACCGTGCTGCTTCCTGCATCGCACAAGTGTGAACTCAGCCTTACATTCAAGACATGGTGTGAATCATAACTGTCACATTTGATTGTACTCTCAACTGTACTGTCAAACCATCAAATGGCTGATGTCATAACTGATAACATGTACAGCACCATGGCAGTTGCAGATCAAACAGAGGCTAAGATGCCAGCCTCCCTGGCTGCAAAGGATAGGGGGGTTTAGTTGGCTTTAATGGTTTCCATGAATAAGCAAAACACATAAAATGTCTTTCATCGCTTTAATTGCTTTGAGGGTTTCCATGATGCATATGTTTAGTAAATATGTGATTTATTGCTGAAGAGCTATTCAAATATTCAATGTCAATGCTTTGCAGAACACTGGAAAAATAATTACCAACAATGGCTTTGGCTGTAGTTGGTGTTTTGCTCTGATGTAAGGTTTCAGTGGAAACATTTCTTATACACCCCTTACGCAATTTGACACATCCTCATTCTGTTTTTTGATCTGTCCACAATCAGGAACCTATCGCTTCTTTCTGTTTCAATCGTTTTTATTAATATTTTAAGAAAAACGAGAAAAAAGGGAACACTGTGCAGAGCAGCGAACATTCCTTGCATGCTCTGTATATATAAGTGGGGGGAAACAGAACAACAGAAAATCTTGGCAATTGGGTTAGGTCCTCTCTAAGGTCACGGGTGAGCACTTGGCCACCAAAAGAAGTAAACAGTGATAACAGGGTTTGCACTATAGCTTGAGTATAGAACAACAAGAACAACATAAATACTGGGAGGTAGCCAACCCCCCTTAAATCATAATATGGAACAATATAATCAAGATTTTGAGGTTGAGACCACCTTAAAACATAATCACTAGAAATAGGCCTACAAGGTAGGACAGCCCTTTCCAGTGGTTATAGCTTGTGAATTATTACTCATTACCAAGCATTATAACGGTCCCATGTGAAGGACTCCAGACTCCCAAATGTAAACATAGACAACTGAAATAAGAAAGGAAAAATAAAGCTATTAGAGCATGATACCAAGGCTGGCAGGAGTCAGGGAAACAATAGAAGAGGTAAGAAGAGGAGAAGGGAAGACGAAAGGAGGTGGATCTGTCCGGGGATTCTCCATCAGCCTATCCATACGATCAGCATTATTCATCCGGGACCTGCAAGTAAGCAAGCCAATGGGATTTTAATTTTGTCGAAAATACATTGTTTATCTCGTAGGACACTCACAATCTTTTCATTCGACATTATCCATGTGCGTTTTCGTTTAACTATAACCTTGGGGCACAACCACCACACATGCAACAGTTTGCCTATCTGGCCACAGCCCCTGAAACAGGTAGCTGAGGTGCCTGGATCCATTTTTGACAGATGCTTCGGCACTAAATACCAACTGGCATGGACTTTCTAGCCTGCTTCAATCAAGGCAAAATGGAGGATACCTTTATGAATTTGCATGCTCCATTTACGCCAGTCCTCCACCTCAGGGGCTATGGACAGATCCCTTTCCCACGCCCCCTGGTAAGATAATCTAGCAGTAGAGTTGATAAACAATTTATATAGTATGGAGACGCCCCCCCCCCCCCACAGAGCAGCATCCTGCATGCACCTGTTTTCGAACACGGTTCGAATTGCTAAGTCAGAGCTTTCCTCCTGTAGGGGTTTGAGAAAGTGATAGATTTGTTGCAAATGGAATCTCTCAGTTGGGGGGCCTCTCCAGACTTCCTGTGAGGTATGAGGGGGGGGGGGGGGCTATGTCTCTGTGGTCGAAATAGTCGCCTATACGGTACAATTCCTTATTTAACCACCAGCCAAACCTATCAGATTGGTGGAAACAGGGGGTAGGCCATCTCCTACAGCACGTGTCCTACACATGTAGTGATTGGGAGAGTGTAGGGCACAGTAAGGCTTTACGATATTTCGAGGGAATCCAAAGGACAAGAGCTATTGTAAGTGGAAAACACACCTGGGCCTCTATTAAAACCCAATCTGGTCGATAGTGTCGGCTATGAAGTTGGCATAATTGAGCGAGCTGTGCAGCCACATAAAATTTCCTAAAATCCCTACTGCTTCTTTCAAATAGTTGGAGGTCTCAAACTCATCAAATCTTTATTTAATTGAGAAAAAAAAGATAGATGTTAAAATTTTTGTAAAATAATTTTTGTTATGTGCCAGCTTCTCCATAACAGTTGCTAAGGAAAAACTGGAATTCTACTATACATGTGTGCATATATGTGGAAGAATCCTTTAGTTATTACCTGGTTCCTTATTTTATTTTATTGTGTAGAAGAAGTTATGCTGTTTAACAAATTGAAGTTGTTGTAAAGGCATAAGGTTTTTTTTACCTTACTGTAGTCAGTGCATTAAAGCAAAATACCTTCTGCATGCCATTGGTTCCTGCTGCTGTCAATCACAGCCAGTGACGAGGGAGTGGGGACGGGGCTGAGCCATGCTCTGTGTGTCTATGGAGCGGGGCTTGGGAGTGAGCTTGCACGAGTGCCCCCATAGAAAGCAGCTTGCTATGTGAGCACTCACTAAAGAGGTGGAGCCAAGAGCATCAGCGGGGGACCCCAGAAGAGGAGGATTGCACAGAGCAAGTAAGTATAAAATGTTTATTTTAAAATAATCAAAAAACAAAGCTTTACAATGGCTTTAACTTTTCTCATAAAAAAGTTTGGTCAGCCACAGAAGCCGCTACAAGTTTAGAGAACACTGTGATATGTATGAGTATCCTTAGATTTTTTTTGTAATACAGTTGTGCTCATAAGTTTACATACCCTGGCAGAATTTATGATTTCTTTTGGCCATTTTTCAGAGAATATGAATGATAACACAAAAACATTTTTTTCACTCATGGTTAGTGTTTGGCTGAAGCCATTTATTATCAATCAACTGTGTTTACTCTTTTTAAATCATAATGGCAACAGAAACTACCCAAATGACCCTGATCAAAAGTTTACATACCCTGGTGATTTTGGCCTGATAACATGCACACAAGTTGACACAACGGGGTTTGAATGGCTATTAAAGGTAACCATCCTCACCTGTGATCTGTTTGCTTGTAATTAGTGTGTGTGTATAAAAAGGTCAATGAGTTTCTGGACTCCTGACAGACCCTTGCATCTTTCATCCAGTGCTGCACTGACGTTTCTGGATTCTGAGTCATGGGGAAAGCAAAAGAATTGTCAAAGGATCTGCGGGAAAAGGTAGTTGAACTGTATAAAACAGGAAAGGGATATAAAAAGATATCCAAGGACTTGAGAATGCCAATCAGCAGTGTTCAAACTCAAATCAAGAAGTGGAAAATGAGGGGTTCTGTTGAATCCAAACCACGGTCAGGTAGACCAACTAAAATTTCAGCCACAACTGCCAGGAAAATTGTTCGGGATGCAAAGAAAAACCCACAAATAACTTCAGGTGAAATACAGGACTCTCTGAAAACATGTGGTGTGGCTGTTTCAAGATGCACAATAAGGAGGCACTTGAAGAAAGATGGGCTGCATGGTCGAGTCGCCAGAAGAAAGCCATTACTACGCAAATGCCACAAAGTATCCCACACACAATACGCCAAACAGCACAGAGACAAGCCTCAAACCTTCTGGCACAAAGTCATTTGGAGTGATGAGTGCAAAATTTAGCTTTTTGGCCACAACCATAAACACTACATTTGGAGAGGAGTCAACAAGGCCTATGATGAAAGGTACACCATTCCTACTGTGAAACACGGAGGTGGATCGCTGATGTTTTGGGGATGTGTGAGCTACAAAGGCACAGGAAATTTGGTCAAAATTGTTGTCAAGATGAATACAGTATGTTATCAAAAAATACTGGAGGAACATTTGCATTCATCAGCCAGGAAGCTGCTCATGGGACATACTTGGACATTCCAACATGACAATGATACAAAACACAAGGTCAAGTCGACCTGTCATTGGCTACAGCAGAATAAAGTGAAGGTTCTGGAGTGGCCATCTCAGTCTCCTGACCTCAATATCATTGAGCCACTCTGGGAGATCTCAAACGTTTAGTTCATGCAAGAAAGCCCAAGAATTTACAGGAACTGGAGGCTTTTTGCCAAGAGGAATGGGCAGCTTTACCATCTTAGAAGATAAAGAGCCTCATCCACAAATACCACAAAAGACTTCAAGCTGTCATTGATGTTAAAAGGGGTATTAAGAACTGGAGTATGTAAACTTTTGATCAGGGTCATTTGGGTAGTTTCTGTTGCCATTATGATTTAAGAGTAAACACAGTTGATTGATAATAAATGGCTTCAGCCAAACACTAACCATGAGTGAAAGAAAAGTTATTTGTGTTATCATTCATATTCTCTGAAAAATGGCCAAGAAATCATAAATTCTCCCAGGGTATGTAAACTTATGAGAAGGCCTGGCTCACAGTCTGAAATCTAATTTATCCCAAAGTTGTTCTGTCAGGTTGAGGTTAGGACTCTGTGCAGGCCAGTCAATTTCCTCCACACCAAACTCGCTCATCCATGTCTTTATGGACCTTACTTTGTGCAGTGGTGCGAAGTCATGTTGAAACTGGAAGGGACCAAAATTGTCCAAAATGTCTTGGTATGCTGACGCCTTAAGAGCTTCCTTCACTGGAACTAAGGGGCCAAGCCCAACCCCGGAAAAACAACCCCACACCATAGTCCTGACCTCAACCTGATAGAACACCTTTGGGATGAATTAGAGGGGAGACTGCGAGCCAGGCCTTCTCTTCCAACATCAGTGCCTGACCTCACAAATGCCCTTCTGGAGGAATGGTCAAACATTTCCATAGACACACTCCTAAACCTTGTGAACAGCCTTCACAGAACAGTTGAATCTTGTATAGCTGCAAAGAGTGGGCCAACCCAATATTGCACTCTACGGGCTAAGACTGGGATGCCATTAAAGTTCATTTGCTTGAAAAGGCAGGCGTCCCAATACTTTCAGTAATATAGTGTATGTATGTATGTATGTGTATATATATATATATATATATATATATATATAATATATATATATATATAATATATTGGATCAAAAATATATATATATATATATATATATATATATATATATATATATATATATATATATATATATATATATATATATATATATATATATATATATATATATATATATATATATATATATATATATATATATATATATCGTAATATTATACATTCATTTTAATTATAAAAGACTGTACTCTGCTTTTCTTCTAGGTATACTTTTTATGGTTCCACGCAAAAGATGTCATCCAGTCCTTTAAAACTCTTGAAAGGTAATGATCACTTGGTTGAAAAGGTAAACTATATGATCTTTTGCACATGAATTTAATAATTTACTGATGTTAATACGCAGGATCTTGCTGGCAGAACGATCTTGAGTTAAAAAAACACAAGTTATGTCCTGTAAAGACCTCATGTATACATGTGCTTGACACACAAGGCTGCTCTGCAAGCGTCACCTCCGCAGTCTGGGTCCCTGGCTTGATACCCACTGAAGTTTCCTGATTCTCCACTGTCCCCGGTTGGTGATAATACTTCTCCGGTACTTCAGCTACTCACTGTGGTCCCTGGTAATAAGGTGCAGTGGCGTCACTAGGGTTGGTGTCACCCGGTGCGAAAAAAAAATGATGTCACCCCCCACCAACTATAGTCCCCCCTCAGTACAGACCCCCCTCCACTAACTACAGACCCCCCTCCCTCAGTATAGATCCCCCTCCCTCAGTACAGACCACCCTCCATCAATATAGACCCCCTCCCTCAGTATAAACCTCCCCCCTTCAGTACAGACACCCCTTCAGTGCAGACACCCCCACCTCGGTGCAGACACCCCCCTCAGTGTAGACCCCCCTCAGTACAGACACCCCCCCTCAGTGCAGACCCCCCTCAGTACAGATACCCCCCTCAGTGCAGACCATCCAGTGCAGACCCCCCAGCAGTACATACACCCCCCTCAGTGCAGACCCCCCTCAGTAAATACACCCCCCCTTCAGTGCAGACCCCCCCTCATTACAGAAGTCCCCCCTCAGTGCAGACCCCCCAGTGCAGACCCCCAGCAGTACAGACACCCCACCCTCAGTGCAGACCCCCCTCAGTACAGACACCCCCCCTCAGTGCAGACCTCCCTCAGTACAGACCCCCCTCAGTATAGACACCCCCCTCAGTGCAGACCCCCCCAGCAGTACAGACACCCCCCTCAGTGCAGACCCCCCTCAGTACAGACATCCCCCCTCAGTGCAGACCCTCCAGTGCAGACCCCCAGCAGTACAGACACCCCCCCCCCTCAGTGCAGACCCCCCTTAGTTACAGAACCCCCAGCAGTACATACACCCCCCCAGTGCAGACCCCCCTTAGTTACACAACCCCCAGCAGTACATACACCCCCCAGTGCAGACCCCCCAGCAGTGCAGACACCCCCCTTAGTGCAGACCCCCCTTAGTTACAGACCCCCCTCAGTACAGACACCCCCTTAGTGCAGACCCCCCTGGGTACACAGACCCCCCCCAGTGCAGACACCGCATAGTACAGACACCCCCCTCCAGTGCAGACCCCCCTGGGTGCAGACACCCCCAGTGCAGAAACCCCCAGTAGAGACACCCCCACACCACCCTCAGTACAGACACCTCCCTTAGTGCAGACCCCTCCTCAGTACATACACCCCCCTGGGTGAAGACCCCCCATAGTACAGACACCCCCCCCAGTGCAGACCCAGCAAAGTACAGACACCCCCAGTGCAGACACCCCCCTCAGTGCAGACCCCCCTCCGTGCAGACCCCCCCAGTGCAGACCCCCCCCAGTGCAGACAGCCCCCAGTGCAGACCCCCCAGTGCAGACAGCCCCCAGTGCAGACCCCCCAGCAGTACAGACACCCCCCTCCCCTCAGTGCAGACCCCCCATCAGCATAAATGCCCCCTAAGGGACCTCAGAACAGCAGATATACACACAGCGGTGTGTCCCTCTGGCTCAGGCTCCTCCTCCTCTGTGGATGTAAACAGAGAGGAGGGGGAGGCGGCTTCATTCCGCTCCACTAAGGGACGCACAGCCGCGGCGTGAGACACAGGGTAGCGGCGGCGGTGTCACCCCTCTGGCGGGTGTCACCTGGGTGCGGCCCACACCCCCTGCACCCGCCTAGCAACGCCACTGATAAGGTGGTTGGTCCCTTAGTAGCGACAGCTTCCCCTCTACCTCCGACCACGACAGGTTCTCCGGCCGGCAGAACCGTCACTTCTGGTTGAACTGCAAGCCACAATCCCAACCCTGCCCTGCTCTCTTACTTTTGGATAGGCCCTCAGACAACCTAGCAGCAAGTTGTGCCCAGAATAGGTCCAATCTCCGGCCTAAGGGCCCGGGCAGTACAACACACGTCCACCCAGGCAGCCATCCTGGCACAGAACATCGATCACCTGACTCCACCCAGATATATAGGCTCTCCCAGCTGGCCAAGGGATTTAAGAAAACCCCTGCCCATTGGCTGAGATACCCCATATAACCATAATCTGACCTTGCATTGCCCTTTCTCGTATCTAATGCCACCAGGTACCCGGCCACCTAGCGGCAGAGAAGAAAAGTGCAGCAATGCCAGACTTTGGAAGAAATCAATTGATCCCTAACAATTAGCCAAGGTAGTTACTCCTGGCAGGTAAATTTAGGAGCAACCCTGCCTAAACTCCAGGGTGCTACATCTTTTTTTGGCCTGACCGTAATAAAGAAAATTAGGAAATATATTTACGACTACAGTACCTTCCCTTTAATTGTTATAATTCTTTCACTAGTGCAAGGGTCTCCTACAGTGCCTTGAAAAAGTATTCATACTCATATCATTCATACTTGACATTTTCCTTGTTTTTGTCACGTTACAATCAAAAACGTAAATGTATTTGATTGGGATTTTATGTGATAGACCTACACAAAGTGGCACATAATTGTGAAGTGGAAGAAAAATGATCAATGGTTTTCAATATTTTTTACAAATAAATATCTGAAAAGTGTGGCGTACATTTGTATTCAGCCCCCCTGAGTCAATACTTTGTAGAACCATCTTTTGCTGCAATTACAGCTGCAAGTCTTTTTGGGGATGTCTCTACCAGCTTTGCATATCTAGAGAGTGACATTTTTTCTCATTCTTCTTTGCAAAATAGCTCAAGCTCTGTCAGATTGGATGAAGAACATCTGTGAACAGCAATTTTCAAGTGTTACCACAGATTCACAATTGGATTTAGGTCTGGACTTTGTTAACACATGAATATGCTTTGATCTAAACCATTCCTTTGTATGGAATCTGGCTGTATGTTTAGGGTCCCAGTCCTGCTGGAAGATGAACCTCCACCCCAGTCTCAAGTCTTTTGCAGACTCTGATGCCGCGTACACACGATCGGACCAGAGTCCACCGGATAATCCACCCGTGTGTGGGCTCCGGAAGACTTTTTCTTCCCAAAAGTCCGGCGGACTTAAGCCTCATACATACGATCGGACCGTGGACCAACTTTCCCGTGGATTTTTGTCCAAAGGGCGTTGGCCCCAAGTTGGTATTGCATACACACGGCAGGACTTTTTCAGCCAACTTTCACCAAATCACTTGGTTTTTCTGCTCTTTACCGCCACCTTTGGTCAACTTCTGTATTGTTGTCTGATCTTTTGCATTGGTTCTGCATTGGTTTGTACAAAAGTCCATTGGTTTTGTGTACACACGGTCGGACTTTGGTCCATCGGACTTTTGTTGGCAGAAAGTTGGTCCGTTCGCACAGCCAACAAAAGTCCGATGAAACCTGGAAAAAGTTGGTCCGATGGAGCGTACACACGGTCGGATGTTGGTCCAAAATAGCTAATTTGCATGTTGGTTGTCAAAAAGTCCGATCGTGTGTATGGGCCTTTAGAAATATATGAGTGGAAGTCTGGAAGAGTCTTCCCCTGAGGAGGTTGGGTTTTTAAGAGTGTTCCATGCCAACTTATGTCTGCTGGGTCCCCATATAAAAGTGTTAAGAATGCTGTCAAGCATTTTGAAAGTTTTAAGGGGAATTAGTACCGGAGAATGCCAAAACATGTATAAGAACATTGGCAACAGGATCATTTTAGTGAGGTTGATCCTTCCCATCACCCCCAGTGGGAGTCGTGCCCAGGATTGCATACGAGTTTTCCAACTCGGCCAAGAGGAGCTATATGTAAAACCATTTAACTTATACAATATAAGTTTCCTTTAACTTCTAAATCAAATACTACATACATCAGTATGTATATAATATTCATTTAAAACGCAATGTTCTTATTAATATCCTAATCAAGAAATATTGTAATATAAAGGACTTATATCTCTTAACTAACACATTGAACTTTTACATCTTGAAGTATGTGAATCCTTCCTTCTCACAGATGGGGGAAGATGAAGGAAACCAACTAATTATTGCCATATGTGTGCTCTCCCAAGAAATGCTTATGAGCTTATAACAACATATTCTTTCACAAGTATAAAAATCTTATATAATTTCACTTTTTCGATACATAGAAGAGATATAAATATATATATTCAACTCAATTATTCTGAAAATATCTCATCCTTTCATTCATTTGTTAATATTTAATTGATGAATAATAGATTCTAACAGGAGAGTAAACTGGCCCTTTGTTAAAAAGTTTGGAGATCCCTGATATAGACAGAGAGATTCTTAAATATAAGAAATAAAAAAAGAAATAAATATAAAGATGTGAAAGAATAAACATGTATATATGCACCAAATGCACTATATTGGTGAATATTACCAATAAATGTATGGATGGATGATCTCACACCTGTTATATTTGATAGTGAACACATTTATTTGCGTATGAATTTGGTAAATTTGGCATAGCCCAATTGTGTGTTGTCATGGTTATGCAGTAATGTGTGTCTGTCAGCTCACCTCTCTCCATGTGTTCCTTTAGAGGCCAGCCACTCTCACCTTACTGCATATATAATCTTCCCTCAGCATAGCTCCACCTCAGCCTCTAATTAGGAACACTATATTAACCTGTGCATTGCAAGCCAACCTGGCTGATCAACCATTGTGTGTTTGGCTTCCTGTTTCCTGCTTGCCGTGTGCTCTACGTTTGTCTCTGTCACCGACCCTGACCTTTTAGTGTGTCCCCGACTATCCCTGTTTGCCTGTGACCCTGAACCTTTGGCGTGTACTCTGTTGTCCTTGTCTGCTAGGCGCCCCAACCTAGGCTTGTCCCCTTACTATCCTTGTTGTTCCAGCCTGCTGCTTCCTTCCTCTATCTCCTGTAGTCTACCGTGAGCGTGAGCTGTGAGACCCTGGGGGCCGCGACCTGGAGCCAGACTGCAGCCCAGTCTATCCTTAGCACTAGAGGCTCTGGTGATCACCTGCTGGCTCTTAGACCCCTTTCACACTGTGCCAACACCGGCGTCAGTGGTAAAGTGGCGCTATTTTTAGGGCTGCTTTACCGTCCTTTTAGTGGCGCTATTTGGCTGCTAGCGGGATGGTTTTAACCCCCGCTAGTGGCTGAAAAGGGGTTAAATCCACCTGCAAAACGCCGCTGCATCTGCGTTTTGACGGTGGTATAGCAGCGCTGCCCCATTGATTTCAATGGGGAGGAGCGGTGGAGGAGCGGTGAGTTCACTGCTCCTTCACCGCTCCAAAGAAGCTGCTAGCAGGACTTTTTCTGACGCCCTGCCAGCGCACCGCTCCAGTGTGAAAGCCCTCAAGATTTCACACTGGAGTGAATGGGGAATCTATGCTCTAGCTCACACTGGGATCTGTGTTAGTGATCCAGTAGACCTGCTTACTGAACCTCCCAGGGTTCAATCTGCAGCAGTCAGTCCTAGGGTCCACTACCTTAGCGGTGCACTCCTGTCTCCTACAGAGTGCATCTGTCACCTGGTCTCAGGTGACCTGACGTGTTTAGGAGGTAAGGGAGACTTGTCAAATATGTTTTTTTTTATAATATGGGTGGTTTGAAGGTCTGCGAGTTTGGGAGGAATGCAGGCCATTGCCACCTCCAGACCAGCTCCACATACTGTAGTTCCGCAGTCTGGCACACCGTAGTGGTCTACAGCCTCTGCCTGCATTGTATTAAGCATGGTAAATGTATCATTCATTTGGGTACCACTTGAAAAATGAAAAATCATATGATTTTTTACCACAAAAGATGGTGGGAGAAGAAATTATACAAATTGACCACAAAAGGCCCACATTTGTCCTATTCTCTCTTCCCTTTCCACCTCCCCTCCCACTCTACTAGATTTTTCATCTGCATCTGCAGCCTAAAGTGATAGTGATGGAAGTGTCAAGAGTCTTACCTTATCCACTTCCCGCCCAAGGTATGTCCCAGGACGTCCTTGACATTGAGCGGGTATATCTGAATGATGCCTGCAGCTACAGGCATCATTCGGATATCGGCTTTTTCAGCCGGCGATTCCCTACACCATAAGAATGATCATAGCGGCTGTTCCACTGTTTGATCGTTCTTATGGGCGGCAAGAGGGGACAACCCCCCTCCTGCTGCCCTCCAGTGCTTCTACTGACTAACCGCTTCCATCGGTGAGTCTGAGACAGGATCCGCCGCCCCAGATGGTGACCATAGAGATTTCCAGCGGAGGAGGCCGGGCACGATGTTATGATGTCACGCCCAGCCTCTGCATTCAAACGAATTGCGCCGCCTCGGCTGGGAAGCTGAGATTGTTTATTTTTTTTTTTATTTCAGGCTTCCCAGCCTAGAGGTGAGATGTGGGGTCGTATTGACACCATATCTCACTGTAAAGAGGACCGATCATGCCATATTCCTATTACAAGGGATGTTTACTTTCCTTGTAATAGGAATAAAAGTGATCAAAAAATTAATTTTATTTTTTAGTGTCAAAGTAAAAAAAAAAAAGTAAAATTAACAATAAAAAAAAAAAATGTAAAGTGCCCCTGTCCCTGTGTGCTCGCACGCAGAAGCGAGTGCATACATAAGTCCCGCCCACATATGAAAACGGTGTTCAAACCACACATGTGAGGTGTCGCCGCGAACATTAGAGTGAGAAAAATAATTCAAACCCTGTAACTCAAAACATGTAACCAGTAAAAAAATTTAAAATGTCGCCTATGGGGATTCTTAAGTACCGAAGTTTGGCACCATTCCATGAGCGTGTACAATTTTGAAGCGTGACATGTTGGTATCTATTTACTCGGCATAACTTCATCTTTCACATTATGCAAAAAAATTGGGCTAACTTTAATGTTTTTTTTCTTTTTAAAGCATGAAACCGTTTTTTTTTTCCCCCCAAAAAAACGTGTTCGAAAAATTGCTGCGCAAATACCGTGCAAGATAAAAAGTTGCAGTGACCGCCATTGTATTCTCTAGGGTCTTTGCTAAAAAAACATATATAATGTTTGGGGTTCTATGTAATTTTTCTAGCAAAAAAAATATGAAATTTCCATGTAGGAGAGAAATGTCAGAATTGGCCTAGATGGGAAGTGGTTAAAGGGGTGGGACAGCTGAAAAAAAAAACACTGTAGCTGCTGACTTTTAATAAGCACACTTACCTGTCCAGGATGTCCGCGATGTCGGCCGCCCGAGGCTGACTGGTCCCTCAGCTCTCGGGTCCCGGTGCCACCATTCTAACTAAGGGAAACAGGCAGTGGAGCCTTGCGGCTTCACTGCCTGTTATCTACTGTGCATGTGCGAGCCGCGCTGCACTTTGTGAATGGGGCGCGCTGTGTTCTGGGAACTGTGTGTGTCCCAGAACACAGCACGCCCCATTCCCCAGAAGACAACGCAAGGAGGAGAAGACGATCTGCCTAGCAACAGCCATTTCTGGTAAGTTAAAAAAAAAATCATATTTTTAGGAACAGTTTGATTTTTTTTTAGGGTGGCCCTCCACTTTAAGTAACATCAAGCAGCGAAGTGGGTTAGCAGGGGCTATGTAGAGTAGGGCCAAGCGTAGATTTACTATAAGTCTCCTAACTCACCTCACCATCTCCAACAGCATTCTTGACTAGGCAGCTTTCTCTTTCCTAAGAAAAATGTATCACCCAATCAGCCCATGTCCAGAATCTCAAGCCCAGCTGGGCAAAAATGCTGCTTTATAGTTAGATAGATAGATATACTTTATTGTCATTGTATAAATACAACAACATTTTTCCAAGTACTCGTTACAGCAGCAATAAAAACACTTCTCAACAAAACCACATACATACTCCTAGCACATGCCCACATATCTATTTAAATATATCAAAATATAAAATTTTATAAAAATAAAAAAATTAAAAATTAAAAAAAAAATTTAAAAATTTAAATGTTCCCTTTTTTCTTTCTTTCTTTTTTCTCTCTTTAAAATTCCACATAAAATTCCTAAAGCACTGTACCTGATGGGATTATGGACAATACAGCCCTAGGGAAAAAACTATGCTTTAAACGACTAGTGTGCGTTTTAAGTGCCCTATATCTTTTCCCAGATGGCAATGCGACAAACACACTGTAACATGGGTGGATTGGATCAATACTAATAGCTTTTGCCCGCTTTTTTAATCGGCTGGCATATGCTGTGTCCAAATTCGGTAGCTCTGTTCCTATGATCCGCTGTGCTGTTTTCACCACACGAGACAGACACTTCTTATCCTCCGCCCTGCAGCTGGCATACCACACTACAGCGCAGTGGAGAAGAATATGGTACACTGATAGAAATTGACCAAAAGCCTTAAGGGCAATCCATAACACAAAAAAAAATTGCTGGACTAACAAACTAAAAAATGAAAAATAAGCAGCAACCACGTGTGATAAACAAATAACATAAGACAGTGAAAAAAGGCTGCGCTAGGTGATAAAAAGTAAAAAGTGCAAATTATGATAATAGTGATGATATCTACCAATAGTGATAATAGTAATAAATGACAATCCAAATAATAGTGATAATATCAACCAATGATGTTAATAGTAATAGGTGTAATAATAAAAAAATGTCAGTGACACAATAGGGACTACAATGTGTCCATCGTGGACAATGCAAATCTAAAAATATCCAGTGCTGTGACACAACTTAAAATAATCAGTCCAAAGAAATGTCCAGGTATAACTAAATGTCCAATCAAGGACAACAATGAGATGACACCAACTGTGGTAAAAGGTGACTTTTCATAGAGGTATCCAGGAGGGAAAGTGACAAGTGCTGTAGTGATCCCACCACCAGGCAAAATGCAGGCTTACCAGACGGAATAGGGGAAATCGCATGTGGCTACAACCCAGCCAGGGCCTTTTCCTCCGGTATATCCTGATTCCACCACTCCCGGTATTCAATCTCAGGTATGGATATTGATCACTTTGGGTGCGAGTAGATAAAGAACTCACCGATGATGGTAATGGTTCATGAATCCCGTAGTTGCGAGGGTTAATCGATCTCCGAAAAAGTGACCCAGGTGAAAAAGGGGAACAAAGGACACACCATGGGTGGAATCCAACAAATTTATTATCTAAATAACGCCAATAGGCGTGAGTACAAAACAGAATTAAAAGGTTTAAAATTCGCGGCCGGCCGGCAGCAGTACACGCCCGTGCTGGTGGACGTAAAACGCGGTGACGTCAGCACGTCGCTCCTCCCTACGCGTTTCGTCAGAGAATGACGTAATCATGGGGCACAGGCGGCGTACTGACGCACCGCTTTATATACATATGGACAAGCCTCGATCTGGGTGGTAGGGGGCCAGATACTGAACCTCCATCTTGGAAGTTGGCAAAGAGGATATTGGTCCTTATTAAACGAAACACTAATATATCATTATACACTGTAGGTGTTTAGTATCCAAGTATTCCTTCACCCATAGAAAACATGGTTATAAAAACCAAAAGGTGGTATATAAACGTCTTAAAAGATATATCTAAAATGGGTAGTCTAAAACTACATTACCCATCATGCTCCCCAATTACGAGATGTGACCAACGTCAAATATGGGAGGGTGGGCAGGTCTAAATATATGTCGGCAAGTCTACACCAAGACAATTTCACCCATCAATCTCACATCTACACGACATAAAAAGATGGGCAGCACCGACATCAAAAATCCGCGCAGCCACCAAGCGGGATCTCCCAATAGGGCAGAGAACACACATTCCTGCTTTACCAACCGCACGATGCAGGCAGTTAAAAACTACATTACCCATCGTGCACTCGGTTCGCAGACGCAAAAGGCGTCAGGTATAAGGGAGTGGATGGGACGAAAGGAGTGTCCGTGCAGTGTGTCCTAAGACTACACTACCCAGCATCCTCCCGTCGGCATGACGTAATACACGTCGAATGTCAACAAGTGGGCAGGGCGGTGTCATCATCCACAAATGAAATGGCTGTCAAAGAGGGACTTTCCACTATGAGGGCAAGGATTGTACACCATAATGTTGATGCCTATATCCTCAATCAGATAGGTTGACCCATCAGCATGTAAACCGATTGTAGCCACACGGACAGGTGTACAGTAACGGAATGAAATAAAAATAATAAAAATAATAATAAATTGACTAAAAAGAGAGACTGGATTAGACCATATAACGAAATGTGAATAGACATGTTCACATATACATGCCCACTATCACATTTATGTTAGAGGAAGAAAAGCAGAGACCGAACGGCCCCACTATAATCGAGTGATGGAAAAAGGTATACAGAGGGACTCGAAATAGATATTATTACAAAAAATGTTATCTTAAACAGTATTATGTCCCATTAAAAACTGAAATACATGGAACAGACACACTAAAAGGTTTCGGCTGAACTGTCCAAGAAACCCTTTAGAATTTAAATGGGGGCTTATATGTCTACACAAACATACATGGGGGGCATATAACATATTGAGGTCGACTGTATATTGTACATCGGGACTGTAAAAATGGATCTAGACCCCAGCAAAAACAGTTAGGAGGTACATTGTGAGGGCCCTTGATCTGTACCTGATACCTACGACCCAGATTGAGTTCACATTGTCACAACATAATTAAATGGACTCATTCACATTAAAGGGTTCAAACATGATGAAATTTAGGCATTGTCAATAAACGCATTAACATCTACGTCTATATTTAACCCTTGAGGAATGTGAGTTTTAAGTCTGTGTACCCACGACATCTCTGACCTAGAGATACTCCTAACTAGATTACTTCCTCTCCAATGGGGATTGAACTTCTCTATTCCCAAGAATAGAGTATTAGAAGGGTCTCTATTATGGGTGGTCAGGTAATGTTTTGAAACTGAGTGTTTGGTATAACCTTTTCTAATATTATTTATGTCCTCATTCAGTCGAACTCTGAGGGGACGTTTAGTCCTGCCCACATACTGCAGGCCACACGGGCACTACAGTAGGTAGACTAGCCCCTCAGTCGAACACGTAATAAAGGACTCAATCTTATAACACTTGGAGGTAATTGTAGAAGAAAAGCTAGTAGTTCTTCTAGTCTTACAACTGTTGAGAGAACACACCTGGCATCTCCTGCATTTGTAATATCCAATGAGTTCTTCAAAAAACTGAGGAATTTTAGTTGGGGGATTTAGTATGTTAGGTGCTATCTTGTCTTTAAGTGATGGGGCACCCCTAAACGTGGTCTATCGGGTAGAATGGTTTTTAATAGCCCATCGTTCCCCAAAATGTGCCAATGTTTCTGTATAATATGACTAATACTGTGATATTGATTAGAGTAATTAGTGATGAACGGAACTCCTCCCATATCTCTCCTATCGTTTGTTGACACTTTTTCTTTCAACAGAGCTGACCTATCCATCATAGACACTTGATGAAGGGTGTCCTGGAGGGATATAGAGTCATAGCCCTTTTCAATGAATTTGGAGGTGAGAGTTTTGGCCTGTACAAGAAATTGGTTATGTTCTGTGCAATTCCGCCTCAATCGCATATATTGGCTCTTAGGGACGGAACCAAGCCATGAGGGATGATGGCAGCTCCCTCTAGGAATATAAGAGTTCCGGTCTGTCGATTTGAAGAAGGTAGAGGTGACAAATTGATTGTCACCTATCTCTATCCTCAAATCCAAAAAATTAATAGCCTTTTGGCTCGCCTCATATGACAGGTGTATGCCTCTGTTGTTATTATTTAGTGTGGTCATAAAGTCATCCAGTGACGACTTGGTGCCCTGCCATAGGAGGAGGACGTCGTCTATATAGCGTGCCCAAAGGATGATCTCAGATCTCCCTTGGGAGTAGACGGCGTCCTCCTCCCACTGGGCCATGACCAGATTCGCCAGGCTAGGGGCGTACTTGGCCCCCATAGCCACGCCCCTATCCTGGCGAAAAAACTGTCCATTGTACCAAAAAAAGTTATGTGTAGCTGCAAACTGCAACAACTACATAATAAATTCTATCTGTTCAGTAACAAGTGGGGACTTCTTGTATAAAAAATGTTCTACTGCCCCTAGGCCGAGATGATGGGGAATGATGGTGTAAAGCAACGTGACGTCAGCCGTAACCAGCCATAAACCGTCCAATGGGTTAAGAGTTGCCAAAAGATTAATGACTTGACGTGTGTCCTTAATAAAAGAGGGCATCGCCTGTACCAATGGTTGTAAATAATAGTCTATATACTTGCCCACCCGGGACGTCACGGAATCGATACCGCTCACTATGGGACGTCCCGGGGGGCAAGTTAGGCTCTTGTGGATTTTCGGGAGATAGTAGATTATCGGTACCCTCGGTGCTTTGGGGACCAAGAATTGCCTCTCCTTTTTATTCAAAATGCCCAAATTGGCTCCCTTCTGTACCAAATCTTCCAAGATAATTTTGTATCTCATGTTCGGATTGGAGGGCAAAGGAGTATAGGTATCCCTGTCTCCAACTATTCTATCCATCTCTAAAAGATAATCATTTTTATTTAATAAGATGATACCCCCGCCCTTATCGGCAGGGCGTATCACCAATTCCTTATTCTCACATAGAGATTGTATACCTTCCTCCAAATTCTTTTTAATTTTAGCCTGTTTCAATTTCAAATTGTCCAAGTCCCTCAGGACGATGTCCCTGACCACTTTGAGAGAGGGAGCAAGAGCACCTGGGGGATTGAAAAGAGATGCATTTGCCAATCCAGAATGTTGGAATTCTGTGGAGGCATATCTATTAGTACTCGTGGGGTTCGACAAAAAGTGTCTTTTTATATTTAACTTGCGCACATATCTGTGCACATCCATGTAGGTCTGAAATTTGCTCAGACCTTTCGGTGGAGCAAATTTCAGACCCCTATCGAGTACCTTCAACTCGGAGTCTGTAAGGGTGTGGGAACTCAGATTGAAGATACCCTCACCACTTACAGTTTTTTCCTTTTGGGACTGGCTGCGCCGCCCCCCTCTAGTTCCTCTTTTCTTTCTACGGCTCGTTTGACGCCTTGGTTGGGCCTGGGAAAATCCCACCCTTGGGTGTTATGGTCAATGGGTGCATTACGTTCCTGTCTGCCCGCATTGATTGGAGTATGACTATTGGGATAACCAGGGTGGTTGGTATTCCCCAACCCACCAAAACCAAACATATCCCCGTTGCTCCCATCTCGCAATGGGAAAAACTGGTTGTGGGTGGGAATATTAAAACCAAAGTCGTTACCTCCATAACCTTCACTATAATGTGAAATTTGACTATATGTATCACCACCATAGCTGGGAGGAGGATTATGGCATCCTCTTTGTATCATATTAGGAGGATAAGCCAGCTGTGGTGGGGGTCCCAGTTTGGGGTTGGGGGGTACCCATCCCCCAAATTAGGAGGTCCCAAGGGCCATCCCTGTTGGTTCCCCCACATAGGCCCATGCCCTGGATGGGGCGGGTAATTACGCCCTACTGTAGGTTTCTGATTATAGCCGGTGTTATTTTTACTCTTAAAGTTACCAGAAGGTCTGTGCGGGGACTGGTACGAGGTATCTCCTGGCTTCTTAGGGGCTCGGTTGTTGGGAGGGGCCGTATGATGCGGGGGGTGTTCCGTCGAGATCCCATCATACGGCCCCTCCCAACAACCGAGCCCCTAAGAAGCCAGGAGATACCTTGTACCAGTCCCCGCACAGACCTTCTGGTAAATTTAAGAGTAAAAATAACACCGGCTATAATCAGAAACCTACAGTAGGGCGTAATTACCCGCCCCATCCAGGACATGGGCCTATGTGGGGGAATCAACAGGGATGGCCCTTGGGACCTCCTAATTTGGGGGGTGGGTACCCCCCAACCCCAGACTGGGACCCCCACCACAGCTGGCTTATCCTCCTAATATGATACAAAGAGGATGCCATAATCCTCCTCCCAGCTATGGTGGTGATACATATAGTCAAATTTCACATTATAGTGAAGGTTATGGAGGTAACGACTTTGGTTTTAATATTCCCACCCACAACCAGTTTTTCCCATTGCGAGATAGGAGCAACGGGGATATGTTTGGTTTTGGTGGGTTGGGGAATACCAACCACCCTGGTTATCCCAATAGTCATACTCCAATAAATGCGGGCAGACAGGAACGTAATGCACCCATTGACCATAACACCCAAGGGTGGGATTTTCCCAGGCCCAACCAAGGCGTCAAACGAGCCGTAGAAAGAAAAGAGGAACTAGAGGGGGGCGGCGCAGCCAGTCCCAAAAGGAAAAACTGTAAGTGGTGAGGGTATCTTCAATCTGAGTTCCCACACCCTTACAGACTCCGAGTTGAAGGTACTCGATAGGGGTCTGAAATTTGCTCCACCGAAAGGTCTGAGCAAATTTCAGACCTACATGGATGTGCACAGATATGTGCGCAAGTTAAATATAAAAAGACACTTTTTGTCGAACCCCACGAGTACTAATAGATATGCCTCCACAGAATTCCAACATTCTGGATTGGCAAATGCATCTCTTTTCAATCCCCCAGGTGCTCTTGCTCCCTCTCTCAAAGTGGTCAGGGACATCGTCCTGAGGGACTTGGACAATTTGAAATTGAAACAGGCTAAAATTAAAAAGAATTTGGAGGAAGGTATACAATCTCTATGTGAGAATAAGGAATTGGTGATACGCCCTGCCGATAAGGGCGGGGGTATCATCTTATTAAATAAAAATGATTATCTTTTAGAGATGGATAGAATAGTTGGAGACAGGGATACCTATACTCCTTTGCCCTCCAATCCGAACATGAGATACAAAATTATCTTGGAAGATTTGGTACAGAAGGGAGCCAATTTGGGCATTTTGAATAAAAAGGAGAGGCAATTCTTGGTCCCCAAAGCACCGAGGGTACCGATAATCTACTATCTCCCGAAAATCCACAAGAGCCTAACTTGCCCCCCGGGACGTCCCATAGTGAGCGGTATCGATTCCGTGACGTCCCGGGTGGGCAAGTATATAGACTATTATTTACAACCATTGGTACAGGCGATGCCCTCTTTTATTAAGGACACACGTCAAGTCATTAATCTTTTGGCAACTCTTAACCCATTGGACGGTTTATGGCTGGTTACGGCTGACGTCACGTTGCTTTACACCATCATTCCCCATCATCTCGGCCTAGGGGCAGTAGAACATTTTTTATACAAGAAGTCCCCACTTGTTACTGAACAGATAGAATTTATTATGTAGTTGTTGCAGTTTGCAGCTACACATAACTTTTTTTGGTACAATGGACAGTTTTTTCGCCAGGATAGGGGCGTGGATATGGGGGCCAAGTACGCCCCTAGCCTGGGGAATCTGTTCATGGCCCAGTGGGAGGAGGACGCCGTCTACTCCCAAGGGAGATCTGAGATCATCCTTTGGGCACGCTATATAGACGACGTCCTCCTCCTATGGCAGGGCACCAAGTCGTCACTGGATGACTTTATGACCACACTAAATAATAACAACAGAGGCATACACCTGTCATATGAGGCGAGCCAAAAGGCTATTCATTTTTTGGATTTGAGGATAGAGATAAGTGACAATCAATTTGTCACCTCTACCTTCTTCAAATCGACAGACCGGAACTCTTATATTCCTAGAGGGAGCTGCCATCATCCCTCATGGCTTGGTTCCGTCCCTAAGAGCCAATATATGCGATTGAGGCGGAATTGCACAGAACATAACCAATTTCTTGTACAGGCCAAAACTCTCATCTCCAAAATCATTGAAAAGGGCTATGACTCTATATCCCTCCAGGACACCCTTCATCAAGTGTCTATGATGGATAGGTCAGCTCTGTTGAAAGAAAAAGTGTCAACAAACGATAGGAGAGATATGGGAGGAGTTCCGTTCATCACTAATTACTCTAATCAATATCACAGTATTAGTCATATTATACAGAAACATTGGCACATTTTGGGGAACGATGGGCTATTAAAAACCATTCTACCCGATAGACCACGTGTGGTGTTTAGGGGTGCCCCATCACTTAAAGACAAGATAGCACCTAACATACTAAATCCCCCAACTAAAATTCCTCAGTTTTTTGGAGAACTCATTGGATATTACAAATGCAGGAGATGCCAGGTGTGTTCTCTCAACAGTTGTAAGACTAGAAGAACTACTAGCTTTTCTTCTACAATTACCTCCAAGAGTTATAAGATTGAGTCCTTTATTACGTGTTCGACTGAGGGGCTAGTCTACCTACTGCAGTGCCCATGTGGCCTGCAGTATGTGGGCAGGACTAAACGTCCCCTCAGAGTTCGACTGAATGAGCACATAAATAATATTAGAAAAGGTTATACCAAACACTCAGTTTCAAAACATTACCTGACCACCCATAATAGAGACCCTTCTAATACTCTATTCTTGGGAATAGAGAAGTTCAATCCCCATTGGAGAGGAAGTAATCTAGTTAGGAGTATCTCTAGGTCAGAGATGTCGTGGGTACACAGACTTAAAACTCACATTCCTCAAGGGTTAAATATAGACGTAGATGTTAATGCGTTTATTGACAATGCCTAAATTTCATCATGTTTGAACCCTTTAATGTGAATGAGTCCATTTAATTATGTTGTGACAATGTGAACTCAATCTGGGTCGTAGGTATCAGGTACAGATCAAGGGCCTTCACAATGTACCTCCTAACTGTTTTTGCTGGGGTCTAGATCCATTTTTACAGTCCCGATGTACAATATACAGTCGACCTCAATATGTTATATGCCCCCCATGTATGTTTGTGTAGACATATAAGCCCCCATTTAAATTCTAAAGGGTTTCTTGGACAGTTCAGCCGAAACCTTTTAGTGTGTCTGTTCCATGTATTTCAGTTTTTAATGGGACATAATACTGTTTAAGATAACATTTTTTGTAATAATATCTATTTCGAGTCCCTCTGTATACCTTTTTCCATCACTCGATTATAGTGGGGCCGTTCGGTCTCTGCTTTTCTTCCTCTAACATAAATGTGATAGTGGGCATGTATATGTGAACATGTCTATTCACATTTCGTTATATGGTCTAATCCAGTCTCTCTTTTTAGCCAATTTATTATTTTTATTATTTTTATTTCATTCTGTTACTGTACACCTGTCCGTGTGGCTACAATCGGTTTACATGCTGATGGGTCAACCTATCTGATTGAGGATATCGGCAATTAGGCATCAACATTATGGTGTACGATCCTTGCCCTCATAGTGGAAAGTCCCTCTTTGACAGCCATTTCATTTGTGGATGATGACACCGCCCTGCCCACTTGTTGACATTCGACGTGTATTACGTCATGCCGATGGGAGGATGCTGGGTAGTGTAGTCTTAGGACACACTGCACAGACACTCCTTTCGTCCCACCCACTCCCTTATACCTGACGCCTTTTGCGTCTGCGAACCGAGTGCACGATGGGTAATGTAGTTTTTAACTGCCTGCATCGTGCGGTTGGTAAAGCAGGAATGTGTGTTCTCTGCCCTATTGGGAGATCCCGCTTGGTGGCTGCGCAGATTTTTGATGTCGGTGCTGCCCATCTTTTTATGTCGTGTAGATGTGAGATTGATGGGTGAAATTGTCTTGGTGTAGACTTGCCGACATTCATTTAGACCTGCCCACCCTCCCATATTTGACGTTGGACACGTCTCGTAATTGGGGAGCATGATGGGTAATGTAGTTTTAGACTACCCATTTTAGATATATCTTTTAAGACGTTTATATACCACCTTTTGGTTTTTATAACCATGTTTTCTATGGGTGAAGGAATACTTGGATACTATCCACCTACAGTGTATAATGATATATTAGTGTTTCGTTTAATAAGGACCAATATCCTCTTTGCCAACTTCCAAGATGGAGGTTCAGTATCTGGCCCCCTACCACCCAGATCGAGGCTTGTCCATATGTATATAAAGCGGTGCGTCAGTACGCCGCCTGTGCCCCATGATTACGTCATTCTCTGACGAAACGCGTAGGGAGGAGCGACGTGCTGACGTCACCGCGTTCTACGTCCACCAGCACGGGCGTGTACTGCTGCCAGCCGGCCGCGAATTTTAAACCTTTTAATTCTGTTTTGTACTCACGCCTATTGGCGTTATTTAGCTAATAAATTTGTTGGATTCCACCCATGGTGTGTCCTTTGTACCCCTTTTTCACCTGGGTCACTTTTTCGGAGATCGATTAACCCTCGCAACTACGGGATTCATGAACCATTACCATCATCGGTGAGTTCTTTATCTACTCGCACCCGAAGTGATCAATATCCATACCTGAGATTGAATACCGGGAGTGGTGGAATCAGGATATACCGGAGGAAAAGGCCCTGGCTGGGTTGTAGCCACATGCGATTTCCCCTATTCCGTCTGGTAAGCCTGCATTTTGCCTGGTGGTGGGATCACTACAGCACTTGTCACTTTCCCTCCTGGATGCCTCTATGAAAAGTCACCTTTTACCACAGTTGGTGTCATCTCATTGTTGTCCTTGATTGGACATTTAGTTATACCTGGACATTTCTTTGGACTGATTATTTTAAGTTGTGTCACAGCACTGGATATTTTTAGATTTGCATTGTCCACGATGGACACATTGTAGTCCCTATTGTGTCACTGACATTTTTTTTATTATTACACCTATTACTATTAACATCATTGGTTGATATTATCACTATTATTTGGATTGTCATTTATTACTATTATCACTATTGGTAGATATCATCACTATTATCATAATTTGCACTTTTTACTTTTTATCACCTAGCGCAGCCTTTTTTCACTGTCTTAAGGGCAATCCAGCCTGCTTCAGTCTCCGAAGAAAAAACAATCTCTGTTGCGCTTTTTTCACTAGAAAAAAAGTATTTTGAGACCATGACAAATCCCTTGTAATATGCACTCCCAAAAATGTAATAGTGTCCACCCTTTCCACCTCCTCACCACCTATATAAACCGGGCAATGATTGATCTTTCTTGATCTCATTGTTTTGGTGGGCAAGTAGGTGGGACAACAAAATGGTCTATCGCATCCCAAAATTGTATAGCAGTTTTAATAGAAGGCCATAATGTGCATAAAGTAAAGGCCAATACCCCTGGGGGATGCTTAGAGTGAAGATAGACACTTTCTTGATCTCCTATAATCCACTATTATTTCTTTCGTTTTTGCAGTATTGAGTATTAAGTCATTTTCTCTACACCACTCAACCAAATGTTGAATTTCCTGCCTATAAGCTGTCTCATCATTATCTTGTATAAGTCCCACTAAAGTGGTGTCATCAGCAAACTTCACTATAGTGTTAGACGCATGTATGGGAGTACAGTCGTGCGTAAACAATGTAAACAGGGCCGGACTTAACACACAACCCTGTGGTACCCCTGTATTCAAAATAATAGTGTTAGGCCCCTTTCAGACGAGGCGGACTCCGCTTGCACGGAGCCCGCCTCTGTCCGCCGGCTCAGCGGGAGATCTGTCCGTTGATCTCCGCTGAGCCGGCGGATGACAAGCCTCTCTCCGCTCACTGAGCGGGGAGGGGCTTGCGAGCGCCGCTGATCTCTATGGAGAGATCGGATGAAAACGGACAGTGTGTCCGTTTTCACCCGATCTCACCCGATCTCACCCGATCCGACGGATCTGGACGTGTGGTCCATACGTCTGCTTTTGGCGGATCGGACCGGATCGGATGTCCGCGGACATGTCTCCGCTGACATCCGACGCTCCATAGAGTAACATGGAGCGCCCGTTCAGATCCGCCGTCAAAACTGACAGGCGGATCTGAACGGGCCTTCCGTGTGAAAGGGGCCTAAGACACCTGATCTCCTATTCTCACCATTTGTGGCCTGTTTGTTAGAAAATCCATAATCCATGAGCGCAGCAATGGACATAAGCCCAAAGCTTTTAACTTTTTCACTAATTTGTCAGGAACTACTGTGTTAAATGCAGAGCTAAAATCAATGAACAACATCCTAACATATGTGTTTGAGAGCTCAAGATGTGTCAAGGCAGCATGCAATGCAATAGAAATTGCATCATCTGTGCATCTATTTGCACGATAGGCAAACTGATACTTATCCAGATCAACAGGAATGCTTGCCTTAAGATGTGATAATACGAGCCTCTCAAAACATTTCATGATGATAGGAGTTCGGGCAACTGGGCGATAATCATTTAAGCATGTTACTGTTGATTTTTTAGGTATTGGGACAATAGTAGTAGATTTAAAACAAGAAGGTACTGCAGCCTGCTTCAATGAAAAATTAAAAATATCAGTAAAAACACCTGCTAACTGGTCTGCACATCCCCTCAGTATACGGCCCTACACCCCGTCTGGTCCTGCTGCCTTTCTGATGTCAATCTTCCTCAAATTTGACCTGACCTCATGTATTTTTAATACCAGTAAATGGTCGTCCTCCACTATTTCTTTACTATGGGTTTCACATCTCATATTTTGACCCTCAAAACGAGCAAAAAATTGGTTTAAGGTGTCAGGGAGAACTTTACAAACCTGTGTATTTTTAGATTTAAAATCTACCATTGTTTTAATCCCCTTCCACATGCTACAAGAGTTTTGATTTTCAAAATAAGATTCAATGCGCTGTTTATATCTATGCTTAGCCTCCTTAATGCCTTTCTTTAATTCATTCCGAGCTTTCCTATAGGCCATAGGGTCACCTGATCTAAAGGCCATATCCCTTGTTCTAAGCTGAGCCCTTACTTTACCATCCAGCCAAGGCTTTTGATTTGGGAATACCTTAATAGTTTTTGTAACTAGGAACATCTCCATACAAAAGCGAATATAAGCTAGAACAGATGAAGCATATTCCTCTAAGTCTGCATTCTGTGCAAGTACATTCTACATTCTAGTTGCTACTGTCGTTGCAGGTGGTGGAGTCAGTCAGCCCCCTTTCCACAACTTTGTGGCCTGTTCTGCACCATAATGGTAGTGCACTGTATTTGGGGGTGGTAAAAGCTCAGTCACCCCTACTCCCTTCCCTTTTTGGGGGGCACGATAAGGGAATGAGACCCTATAGGATAAAGTGCATTGCAAGACATGATGTGCCAACTCCTTTTGAAGGGTTCTCTCCCTGCGTTCAAGGCATGTGAATGTGGCCTTGTCTGGTTCAGAGGAAAATAAGGGTGCACACTCACTGCCCCCTCCTCTTTCCTGGCTAACCCGGCTGGGAATCATTTATGAATTTTTAAGGGGACCTTGTGCCACGTTTTTTCTTAAAGGGCCAGTGCCATTTTTAAAATGTATTTTTTTTTTTCAAACATTTTTTGGAAGCTGATTGTTTGCCATGGGAAATTCTTTGTTTAGCACAATTTTCTTACATTAGCTACAAATAACAGACCTATGCATTAAATGTACGATTTACAAATCGTCCTTGAATTCTCCCATGGGATTATATACCCATTACTAACCATACATGAACAAACAGAACATGTCGTTAAAGAAAACACACAAGACGAAATTTTTGGAAAACTAAAGGCTGTGGGTCCTTTATAGGGTTTAAATATAACAAATACATCTTCAACCTTTAAATAACAATCAAAAAAAATATATACCTAGGAACAGTCCACCAAGCTTATTCTTTAACACTAAAGCCGAATAAGCCTAAACCGAAAAAAGATACCGACATACAAGGTGACAGTCCTGAAGTGATGTGTGAATTTCATTTGATTCATTTTTAAACGTGTTCATTGAACCAATTAGACACTTATTCATTTCCATAGATAACTAGAAATATTGATGCCCATAGCAACCAGTCCGAAATTTTGCTTTGTCTTTTTTTTTAAACCTGCAGTGTAAATATGGCAGTTGGAAACTAAATGGTGTCCCAGGACAACAAAAATCCATCCTCTTGATACATTTTTTATACATCACCCCTTTTTTTTTAAAGTGGAACTAAACCTATTCATTTAACTGTTTCTCACAACAGTAAGGCTGGGTTCACACTTGTGCAATCACAGACATCGCATGTGATTCGCACCGCATTGCTGTGCAGATCACATGCGATGTCTGTGCGATGTGAATTCGCACCAAAATGGTGCAGGACCCTTTTTTGGTCCGCACTGGAATCGGATCGCATGGGTGTTCACACTTATGCAATCCAATTTCTGCACCAATTCAGAGTTCGCACTGTGATCTGTGAACCGATCTGGGGGTGTCATTAACTTTAAATTGACACCCGCAGTGATTCACAGATGTCAGTGTGAACCGCCGGCGATTCAGGTGTGATGCGGGAGCCCGCACAGGAACCGCGCTGCTTCCTGCATCGCACAAGTGTGAACTCAGCCTTACATTCAAGACATGGTGTGAATCATAACTGTCACATTTGATTGTACTCACAACTGTACTGTCAAACCATCAAATGGCTGATGTCATAACTGATCACATGTACAGCACCATGGCAGTTGCAGATCAAACAGAGGCTAAGATGCCAGCCTCCCTGGCTGCAAAGGATAGGGGGGTTTAGTTGGCTTTAATGGTTTCCATGAATAAGCAAAACACATAAAATGTCTTTCATCGCTTTAATTGCTTTGAGGGTTTCCATGATGCATATGTTTAGTAAATATGTGATTTATTGCTGAAGAGCTATTCAAATATTCAATGTCAATGCTTTGCAGAACACTGGAAAAATAATTACCAACAATGGCTTTGGCTGTAGTTGGTGTTTTGCTCTGATGTAAGGTTTCAGTGGAAACATTTCTTATACACCCCTTACGCAATTTGACACATCCTCATTCTGTTTTTTGATCTGTCCACAATCAGGAACCTATCGCTTCTTTCTGTTTCAATCGTTTTTATTAATATTTTAGGAAAAGGAAAAAAAGGGAACACTGTGCAGAGCAGCGAACATTCCTTGCATGCTCTGTATATATAAGTGGGGGGAAACAGAACAACAGAAAATCTTGGCAATTGGGTTAGGTCCTCTCTAAGGTCACGGGTGAGCACTTGGCCACCAAAAGAAGTAAACAGTGATAACAGGGTTTGCGCTATAGCTTGAGTATAGAACAACAAGAACAACATAAATACTGGGAGGTAGCCACCCCCCTTGAATCATAATATGGAACAATATAATCAAGATTTTGAGGTTGAGACCACCTTAAAACTTAATCACTAGAAATAGGCCTACAAGGTAGGACAGCCCTTATCCAGTGGTTATAGCTTGTGAATTATTACTCATTACAAAGCATTATAATGGTCCCATGTGAAGGACTCCAGACTCCCAAATGTAAACATAGACAACTGAAATAAGAAAGGAAAAATAAAGCTATTAGAGCATGATGCCAAGGCTGGCAGGAGTCAGGGAAACAACAGAAGAGGTAAGAAGAGGAGAAGGGAAGACGAAAGGAGGTAGATCTGTCCGGGGATTCTCCATCAGCCTATCCATACGATCAGCATTGTTCATCCGGGACCTGCAAGTAAGCAAGCCAAGGGGATTTTAATTTTGTTGAAAATAGATTGTTTATCTCGTAGGACACTCACAATCTTTTCATGTAACATGATCCATGTGCGTTTTCCTTTAACTATAACCTTGGGGCACAACCACCACACATGCAACAGTTTGCCTATCTGGCCACAGCCGCTGAAACAGGTAGCTGAGGTGCCTGGATCCATTTTTGACAGATGCTTCGGCACTAAATACCAACTGGCATGGACTTTCTAGCCTGCTTCAATCAAGGCAACATGGAGGATACCTTTATGAATTTGCATGCTCCATTTACGCCAGTCCTCCACCTCAGGGGCTATGGACAGATCCGTTTCCCACGCCCCCTGGTAAGATAATCTAGCAGTAAAGTTGATAAACAATTTATAAAGCATGTAGAGCCCCCCCCCCCCCCCCCCCCCACAGAGCAGCATCCTGCATGCACCTTTTTTCGAACACGGTTCGAACTGCTAAGTCAGAGCTTTCCTCCTGTAGAGGTTTGAGAAAGTGATAGATTTGTTGCAAATTGAATCTCTCAGTTGGGGGGCCTCTCCAGACTTCCTGTGAGGTATGGGGGGGCTATGTCTCTGTGGTCAAAATAGTCGCCTATACGGTACAATTCCTTATTTAACTACCAGCCAAACCTATCAGATTGATGGAAACAGAGGGTTGGCCAAAAAGGGGAGCTACCGGGATATGTGCAGAACGCAGAGGCCATCTCCTACAGCACGTGTCCTACACATGTAGTGAGTGGGAGAGTGCAGAGCACAGTATGGTTTTACAATATTTCGAGGGAATCCAAAGGACAAGAGCTATTGTAAGTGGAAAACACACCTGGGCCTCTATTAAAACCCAATCTGGTCGATAGTGTCGGCTATGAAGTTGGCATAATTGAGCGAGCTGTACAGCCACATAAAATTTCCTAAAATCCCTACTGCTTCTTTCAAATAGTTGGAGGTCTCAAACTCATCAAATCTTTATTTAATTGAGAAAAAAAAGATAGATGTTAAAATTTTTGTAAAATAATTTTTGTTATGTGCCAGCTTCTCCATAACAGTTGCTAAGGAAATACTGGAATTCTACTATACATGTGTGCATATATGTGGAAGAATCCTTTAGTTATTACCTGGTTCCTTATTTTATTTTATTGTGTAGAAGAAGTTATGCTGTTTAACAAATTGAAGTTGTTGTAAAGGCATAAGGTTTTTTTTACCTTACTGTAGTCAGTGCATTAAAGCAAAATACCTTCTGCATGCCATTGGTTCCTGCTGCTGTCAATCACAGCCAGTGACGAGGGAGTGGGGACGGGGCCGAGCCATGCTCTGTGTGTCTATGGAGCGGGGCTTGGGAGTGAGCTTGCACGAGTGCCCCATAGAAAGCAGCTTGCTATGTGAGCACTCACTAAAGAGGTGGAGCCAAGAGCATCAGCGGGGGACCCCAGAAGAGGAGGATTGCACAGAGCAAGTAAGTATAAAATGTTTATTTTAAAATAATCAAAAAACAAAGCTTTACAATGGCTTTAACTTTTCTCATAAAAAAGTTTGGTCAGCCACAGAAGCCGCTACAAGTTTAGAGAACACTGTGATATGTATGAGTATCCTTAGATTTTTTTAAACAGATATATTTACTATATATTCACTATATAGTGGGAGTCTGCAACAGTCTATCTTTCTATGCTTCATCGTCGCAATATAAATTTCAGTTTTGGTGAGGTACTCCCCAAGGGTTAAATACTTCTAAAGGGATGCAGACCCTGCAGCTTTAATCAAAACACAGAGTGTGCCAGGTGATTATAATGAACCAGACCCTACTATTCAGAATCAGTCTGCAAGGGACATGATGGAATGACAATGTATTTCTTAAGAGCAATACAAGGTTAGAATCTGCTACAATGTATGTCAAAATCCCAGCATTGAACGTTGACCACCCAGATAGAATTGTTTTTTTCTCAAGTGGAGTTACTGTTTAGGTAAACATTGTCGTTTGAGATGTTTACTGAAATCTGCATTTCTTTTATCTTTTAATTGCTTTTAAAGTTGTAATTCTTATATACTGTATAGAAACTGACTGGCCTGAACAGAGTCCTAACCTCAACCCGACAGAACACCTTTGGGATGAGATTAGATTGCAGACTGCGAGCCAGGCCTTCTCGTCCAACATCAGTGCCTGACCTCACAAATGCGCTTCTGGAAGAATACTCAAACATTCTCATAACTTTGTGGATGGCTTTCCCAGAAGAATTGAAACTGTTATAGCTGCAAAGGGTGGGCCAACACAGTATTGAACCCTACAGACTAAGGCTGGGATATATATATATATATATATATATATATATATATATACAGTTGTGCTCATAAGTTTACATACCCTTGCAGAATTTATCATTTCTTGGCCATTTTTCAGAGAATATGAATGATAACAAAAAAACATTTCTTTCACTCATGGTTAGTGTTTGGCTGAAGCCATTTATTATCAATCAACTGTGTTTACTCTTTTTAAATCATAATCACAACAGAAACTACCCAAATGACCCTGATCAAAAGTTTACATAACCTGGTGATTTTGGCCTGATAACATGCACACAAGTTGACACAAAGTCGTTTGAATGGCTATTCAAGGTAACCATCCTCACCTGTGATCTGTTTGCTTGTAATTAGTGTGTCTATAAAAGGTCAATGCGTTTCTGGACTCCTAACAGACCCTTGCATCTTTCATCCAGTGCTGCACTGACGTTTCTGGATTCTGAGTCATGGGGAAAGCAAAAGAATTGTCAAAGGATCTGCGGGAAAAGGTAGTTGAACTGTATAAAACAGAAAGGGATATAAAAAGATATCCAAGGAATTGAGAATGCCAATCAGCAGTGTTCAAACTATAATCAAGAAGTGGAAAATGAGGAGTTCTGTTGAATCCAAACCACGGTCAGGTAGACCAACTAAAATTTCAGCCACAACTGCCAGGAAAAAAATGTTTGGGATGCAAAGAAAAACCCACAAATAACTTCAGGTGAAATACAGGACACTCTGAAAACATGTGGTGTGGATGTTTCAAGATGCACAATAAGGAGGCACTTGAAGAAAGATGGTCTGCATGGTCGAGTCGCCAGAAGAAATCCATTACTACGCAAATGCCACAAAGTATCCCACATACAATACGCCAAACAGCACAGAGACAAGCCTTAAACCTTCTGGCACAAAGTCATTTGGAGTGATGAGTGCAAAATTGAACTTTTTGGCCACAACCATAAACACTACATTTGGGGAGGAGTCAACAAGGCCTATGATGAAAGGTACAGAGGTGGATCGCTGATGTTTTGGGGATGTGTGAGCTACAAAGGCACAGGAAATTTGGTCAAAATTGTTGTCAAGATGGTTACAATATGTTATCAAAAAATACTGGAGGAACATTTGCATTCATCAGCCAGGAAGCTGCACATGGGACGTACTTGGACATTCCAACATGACAATAATCCAAAACACAAGGCCAAGTTGACCTGTCATTGGCTACAGCAGAATAAAGTGAAGGTTCTGAAGTGGCCATCTCAATCTCCTGACCTCAATATCATTGAGCCACTCTGGGGAGATCTCAAATGTTTAGTTCATGCAAGAAAGCCCTAGAATTTACAGGAACTGGAGGCTTTTTGCCAAGAGCAATGGGCAGCTTTACCATCTGAGAAGATAAAGAGCCTCATCCACAAATACCACAAAAGACTTCAAACTGTCATTGATGTTAAAAGGGGTATTAAGAACTGGGGTATGTAAACTTTTGATCAGGGTCATTTGGGTAGTTTCTGTTGCCATTATGATTTAAGAGTAAACACAGTTGATTAATAATAAATGGCTTCAGCCAAACACTAACCATGAGTGAAAGAAAAGTTTGTGTTATCATTCATATTCTCTGAAAAATGGCCAAGAAATCATAAATTCTCCCAGGGTATGTAAACTTATGAGCACAACTAATATATATATCCCAGTCTTAGTCGGTAGGGTTCAATATTGAGTTGGCCCACCCTTTGCAGCTATAACAGTTTCAATTCTTCTGGGAAGGCCATCCACAAAGTTTAGGAGTGTGTCTATGAGAATGTTTGAGCATTCTTCCAGAACCGCATTTGTGAGATCAGGCACTGATGTTGGACCAGAAGGCCTGGCTCACAGTCTGCAATCTAATTCATCCCAAAGGTGTTCTGTCAGGTTGAGGTTAGGACTCTGTGCAGGCCAGTCAATTTCCTCCACACCAAACTCGCTCATCCATGTCTTTATGGACCTTACTTTGTGCAGTGGTGCGAAGTCATGTTGAAACAGGAAGCGACCAAAACTGTCCAAAATGTCTTGGTATGCTGACGCCTTAAGAGCTTCCTTCACTGGAACTAAGGGGCCAAGCCCAACCCCGGAAAACAACCCCACACCATAGTCCTGACCTCAACCTGATAGAACACCTTTGAGATGAATTAGAGCGGAGACTGCGAGCCAGGCCTTCTCTTCCAACATCAGTGCCTGACCTCACAAATGCCCTTCTGGAAGAATGGTCAAACATTTCCATAGACACACTCCTAAACCTTGTGAACAGCCTTCACAGAACAGTTGAATCTTGTATAGCTGCAAAGAGTGGGCCAACCCAATATTGCACTCTACAGGCCAAGACTGGGATGCCATTAAAGTTAATTTGCTTGAAAAGGCAGGCGTCCCAATACTTTCAGTAATATAGTGTATGTATGTATGTATGTATGTATATATATATATATATATATATATATATATATATATATATATATATTGGATCAAAAATATAATATATATATATATATATATATATATATATATATATATATATATATATATATATATATATATCGTAATATTATACATTCATTTTAATTATAAAAGACTGTACTCTGCTTTTCTCCTAGGTATACTTTTTATGGTTCCACGCAAAAGATGTCATCCAGTCCTTTAAAACTCTTGAAAGGTAATGATCACTTGGTTGAAATTGTAAAGGTAAACTATATGATCTTTTGCACATGAATTTAATAATTTACTGATGTTAATATGCAGGATCTTGCTGGCAGAACGATCTTGAGTTAAAAAAACACAAGTTATGTCCTGTAAAGACCTCATGTATACATGTGCTTGACACACAAGGCTGCTCTGCAAGCGTCACCTCCGCAGTCTGGGTCCATGGCTTGATACCCACTGAAGTTTCCTGATTCTCCACTGTCCCCGTTTGGTGATAATACTGCTCCGGTACTTCAGCTACTCACTGTGGTCTCTGGTAATAAGGTGCAGTGGCGTCACTAGGGTTGGTGTCACCCCCCCACCAACTATAGTCCCCCCTCAGTACAGACCCCCCTTCACTAACTACAGACCCCCCTCCCGCAGTATAGATCCCCCTCCCTAAGTACAGACCACCCTCCATCAATATAGACCCCCTCCCTCAGTATAAACCTCCCCCTTCAGTACAGACACCCCTTCAGTGCAGACACCCCCACCTCGGTGCAGACACCCCCCCTCAGTGCAGACCCCCCTCAGTACAGACACCCCCCCTCAGTGCAGACCCCCCTCAGTACAGATACCCCCCTCAGTGCAGACCCCCAGCAGTACAGACACCCCCCTCATTGCAGACCCCCCTCAGTACATACACCCCCCTCAGTGCAGACTCCCCTCATTACAGAAGTCCCCCCTCAGTGCAGACCCCCAGTGCAGACCCCCCAGCAGTACAGACACCCCCCCTCAGTGCAGACCCCCCTCAGTACAGACACCCCCCTCAGTGCAGACCCCCCTCAGTATAGACACCCCCCTCAGTGCAGACCCCCCCAGCAGTACAGACACCCCCTCAGTGCAGACCTCCCTCAGTACAGACATCCCCCCTCAGTGCAGACCTCCCAGTGCAGACCCCCTAGCAGTACAGACCCCCCCCCCCCCCCCTCAGTGCAGACCCCCTTTAGTTACAGAACCCCCAGCAGTACATACACCCCCCATTGCAGACCCCCCAGCAGTGCAGACACCCCCCCTCAGTGCAGACCCCCCTTAGTTACAGACCCCCCTCAGTACAGACCCCCCTGGGTGCAGACCCCCAGTGCAGACACCCCCCCAGTGCAGACCCCCATAGTACAGACACCGCCCCAGTGCAGACCCCCCATAGTACAGACACCCCCCCTGGGTGCAGACACCCCCAGTGCAGAAACCCCCAGTAGAGACACCCCCCCTCAGTGCAGACCCCCCTCAGTACAGACACCCCCCTTAGTGCAGACCCCCCCTCAGTACATACACCCCCCTGGGTGAAGACCCCCCATAGTACAGACACCCCCCCCCCCAGTGCAGACCCCCCAAAGTACAGACACCCCCCAGTGCAGACACCCCCCTCAGTGCGGACCCCCCAGTGCAGACAGCCCCCAGTGCAGAACCCCCAGTGCAGACAGCCCCCAGTGCAGACCCCCCCCCCCAGCAGTACAGACACCCCCTCCCCTCAGTGCAGACCCCCCCATCAGTATAAATGCCCCCCTAACAGACCTCAGAACAGCAGATATACACACAGCAGTGTGTGTCCCTCTGGCTCGGGCTCCTCCTCCTCTGTGGATGTAAACAGAGAGGAGGGGGAGGCGGCTTTGTTCCGCTCCACTAAGGGACACACAGACGCAGAGCGAGACACAGGGTAGCGGGCGGTGTTAGCGGTGCCGCTACCCACAGGTGTCACCCCTCTGGCTGGTGTCACCTGGGTGCGGCCCATACCCCCCGCACCCGCCTAGCAACGCCACTGATAAGGTGGTTGGTCCCTTAGTAGCGACAGCTTCCCCTCTATCTCCGACCACGACAGGTTCTCCGGCCGGCAGAACCGTCACTTCTGGTTGAACTGCAAGCCACAATCCCAACCCTGCCCTGCTCTCTTACTTCTGGATAGGCCCTCAGACAACCTAGCAGCAAGTTGTGCCCAGGATAGGTCCAATCTCCGGCCTAAGGGCCAAGCAATACAACACACGTCCACCCAGGCAGCCATCCAAGTGGCACAGAACATCGATCAACTGCCTCCACCCAGATCTATAGGCTCTCCCAGCTGGCCAAGGGATTTAAGAAAACCCCTGCCCATTGGCTGAGATACCCCATATACCCATAATCTGACCTTGCATTGTCCTTTCTCGTATCTAATGCCACCAGGTACCCGGTCACCTAGCGGCAGAGAAGAAAAGTGCAGCAATTCCAGACTTTGGAAGAAATCAATTGATCCCTAACAATTAGCCAAGGTAGTTACTCCTGGCAGGTAAATTTAGGAGCAACCCTGCCTAAACTCCAGGGTGCTACAACTTTTTTTGTCCTGACCGTAATAAACAAAATTAGGAAATATATTTACGACTACAGTACCTTCCCTTTAATTGTTATAATTCTTTCACAGGTGCAAGGGTCTCCTACAGTGCCTTGAAAAAGTATTCATACTCATATCATTCATACTTGACATTTTCCTCGTTTTTGTCATGTTACAATCAAAAACGTAAATGTATTTGATTGGGATTTTATGTGATAGACCAACAGAAAGTGGCACATAATTGTGAAGTGGAAGAAAAATGATGAATGGTTTTCAATATTTTTTTACAAATAAATATGTGAAAAGTGTGGTGTGCATTTGTATTCAGCCCCCCTGAGTCAATGTAGAACCATCTTTTGCTGCAATTACAGCTGCAAGTCTTTTTGGGGATGTCTCTACCAGCTTTGCATATCTAGAGAGTGACGTTTTTTCTCATTCTTCTTTGCAAAATAGCTCAAGCTCTGTCAGATTGGATGAAGAACATCTGTGAACAGCAATTTTCAAGTGTTACCACAGATTCGCAATTGGATTTAGGTCTGGACTTTGTTAACACATGAATATGCTTTTATCTAAACCATTCCTTTGTATGGAATCTGGCTGTATGTTTAGGGTCCCAGTCCTGCTGGAAGGCGAACCTCCACCCCAGTCTCAAGTCTTTTGCAGACTCTGATGCCGCGTACACACGATCGGACCAGAGTCCACCGGATAATCCGCCCGTGTGTGGGCTCCGGCAGACTTTTTTCTTCCCAAAAGTCCGGCGGACTTAGAAATAAGTCTTGACTCGAAATGGACTCAATCCACCCGTCTGTGTGCTAGTTCGCCGGACTTTTGAAATGAACGGACTTGCCCACACATGGAGTAAAGTCCGTTCATTTTGAATGTGACTCCAGGTAAACTAGCGACGGAAGTCAATGTCGCCGCCTCCATCGGCGAGATTGACACCTTGCTACCCCCGTCACCTGGTATGGATTTAAAGGGGAACCCCTACGCCGAGAAAAAGGCATGGGGGTCCCCCCAAACTCCATCCCAGACCCTTATCCGAGCACGCAGCCCGACCGGTCAGAAAAGGGGGTGGGGATGAGCGAGCGCCCCCCTTCTGAGCCGTACCAGGCCGCGTGCCCTCAATATTCACCTGAGGGAAAAAGTGTTGATAAAAAAACACAACACAGGTTTTTAAAGTAGGTTATTAGACAGCTCCGGGGGTCTTCTTCCTACTTCGGGGGTCTTCTCGCCGGGCACCTCCGCTATCTTCTGCTCTTTTACCGCTCTTTTACTAGCGGAGGAGCCCGGCTTTCTCCTTCGTCGCCGCCGTGCAGGGGTCTTCTTCCGACTTCAGGGGTCTTGTCCCGCTGTTCGCTTCTTCTGCCGGGCCTCCGCTATCTTCTTGCAGCTCTTTTACTAGCATTGGCCCGGTCTTCTGGTTCGTCGCTGTCACTGTGGCCACCTTCTTCTTTTCTTCTTCTTCCTTCCGATGTTGACACAACGCTCTCTCCAGTCGCAATGACAGGGACGCGTTGCGCTGCGACTTATATAGGGATACGGGGCGGGGTCACCGGGTGATGTGACATGGTGACCCCGCCCCTTATGATGTCACAGTCCCTGGGGATGCTGGGACTGTGACATCATACGGGGCGGGGTCACCATGTAAAACACACAGTTCCCAGAACACAGCGCGCCCCATTACCCAGAAGACAACGCGAGGAGGAGAGAAGACCCTAGATCAACGCGGAGTAGGAAGAGGCAGATTAGGAAGACTGCCTAGCAACAGGGGTTTCTGCTAAGGTAAAAAAATATGTTTTCAAATGTTTATTTTTTTATTTTTTTAAGAATAATAATGCTGTTTTTTATTTTTTTAGGGTGGCCCTCCACTTTAAGCACATTGGGATGGCATGGGCAGAAAACACATTAGAAAGGGCTTCCATTTATTAGGAAAAGTAAAATTCTATCTGAAAAGGTGAATTTAGCCTTTAACCCTTCCGTTGCCAGGTCTGTACATCATACGGACCTGACAGCGGGGAGTTTTATGCCGCCTACACACGGTCGGATTTTCCGACGGGAAATGTTCGATGGGAGCTTGTTGTCGGAAATTTCCGACCGTGTGTAGGCTCCATCTGACATTTTCCGTCGGAATTTCCGACAAACAAAATTTGAGATCTGGATCTCAAATTTTCAGACAACAAAATCCGTTGTCGGAAATTCCGATCATGTGTACACAATTCCGACGTACAAAGTTCCACGCATGCATGAACTTCATTTTTCTTGACTCATCGTACGTATTGTACGTCACCGCGTTCTTGGCGATCGGAATTTTCGATAAGATTTGTGTGACCGTGTGTATACAAGACAAGTTTGAGCCAACATCTGTCTGAAAAAAATCCATGGATTTTTGTTGTCGGAATGTGCGATTGTGTGTACGGGGCATTACACACATTCCCAGTGGCTACAGCCACTGAGATCGTGTGAAAATCTGACACAGACTCCTGCCTGTCAGATGGAAGAATGCGGGCAGCTGTGCTGCCGCCCAATTGCTTTCACACACCCCCGCTAATGGTGCCCCCCCTGCGCACGCCCTTATCATGTTTCCCAGACTCTGCTTGCCCATCTGCAGGCCCAGGACCGACATAGCGGGCGCCACTGGGTAGTTCTCCTTCCTCCCTTGTTGCTGAACCGGAAAGCGGCGTGTTTGACATCACTTCCGGGTCTGCCTTTCAGTGTCCCAGCATTACTTTTAATGGAGCACAGAGGAGACATTCAGGGTCTTTTAGACCCTGGATCTCTCATTAAAAGAACCGTTCACAAAAAAATCATCACATAAAGAACTTTTTGTCCCCTATGTGATAAAAAAAAGTTAAGAAAACATTTTTTTTTGTAAATAGTAAAAAATTTAAGTTACACCCAAGCACATAAAATAACCCCCCCCCCCCAAAAAAAAATGTTTAAGGCCTACCCCCACCCCCATATATATGCACATACAAATTTAAACACGTGCGTCGGGGGTGCCTATGCATGAAAACACAGATTGTGACATACATGTTACATATTGCTGCACATGGTGGAGAGAGAGCAATATTTCTAGCACCAGACCTCCTCCACGTTCAAATGATGACCTACAGTGCCTTGAAAAAGTATTTTTTTTATCCCTTGACATTTTCCATATTTTGTGATGTTACAACCAAAAACGTAAATGTATTTTATTGGGATTTTTATGTAATAGATCAACACAAAGTGGTACATAGGGATGGGCCGAACACCCCCCCCCCCCCCCCCCCCCCCCCCCCCCCCGGTTCAGTTTGCACCAGAACATGCAAACAGACAAAAAAAATTGTGAGAACATGTGAACCCTATTAAAGACTATGGGACATGAACACGAAAAATCATAAGTGCTCATTTTAACCACTTTCAGACCGGACCATTTTGCAGCCAAAGGACCAGGCCCCTTTTGCGGCACTGCGTCGCTTTAACTGACAATTGCGCGCTCGTGCGACCTGGCTCCCAAACAAAATTGACGTCCTTTTTTTCCCACAAATAGAGCTTTCTTTTGGTGGTATTTGATCGCCCCTGCGGTTTTTATTTTTTGCGCTATAAACAAAAAAGTGCAACAATTTTGAAAAAAAACACATTCTTTTTTATTTTTTGCTATAATAAATATTCCCCAAAAATATATAAAAAAACATATTTTTTCCTCCGTTTAGGCCGATACGTATTCTTCTACATATTTTTGGTAAAAAAAACCGCAATAATCGATTATTGATTGGTTTGCGCAGAAGTTATAGCGTTTACAAGATAGGGGATAGTTTTATAGCATTTTTATTAATAATTTTTTTTCTATTAGTAATGGCGGCGATCAGCGATTTTTATTGTGACTGCGACATTATGGCGGACACATCGGACATTTTTGACACATTTTTGGGACCATTGTCATTTATACAGCAATCAATGCTATTTAAATGCATTGATTCCTGTATAAATGACACTGGCAGTGAAGGGGTTAACCACAAGGGGGCAGTGTAGGGGTTAAGTATGCCTAGGGGTGTGTTTCTTACTGTGGGAGGGCATGGCTGTCAGCTAGTGAATGCTGATCTCTGCTCCAATCACAGGGAGCAGAGATCGGCGTCACTAGTTGCTAGGGAGAACGGGGAGATGCTGTGTACTTCCGCATCTCCCCATTCTGCCTTCCCGTGAGACGATCGCGGGTGTCCCCGTGGCGATCGAGTCCTCGGGACCCGTGACCGGACTCACGGGGGTCCCGACCGGCGCGCTCCCGATGGCATGGCAGGCATTAAGGGAGGGACTTATATATACGCCCTCCTGCCTGTACGTGCCATTCTGCCGACGTATATCGTCGTGCGCCGGTCGGGAACCGGTTAAAGGCTTATATGCAAGTTATTGCCATAAAAAGTGTTTGGGGACCCGGGTCCTGCCCCAGGGGACATATATCAATACAAAAAAAAGTTTTTAAAATTATCGTTTTTTCAGGAGCAGTGATTTTAATAATGCTTAAAGTGAAACAATAAAAATGAAATAACGTGGGTTCCCCCCCCCCAGTCCATACCATTCCCTTCGGGTCTGGTATGGATATTAAGGGGAACACCATGTCACAATAAAAAAAAAAAATGGAATGAGGCCCCCCCCACAGCAGAGAGCGCCGTGATTGGCCAAAGCATGCAGGTCAGGTGCATGCTGTGGCCAATCATCAGACATCAATGCACTGCGATCTTTCAGTGCATTATGAGGCATTCCACAGTGCTCAAATTTGCCACGAACGCCCCATAATGTTCGGGATTAGGCGAACACCCAATGTTTAAATCGAACTTACCTTCGTCTTGAACATCGGCCAATCCCTAGTGGCACATAATTGTGAAGTGGAAGGAAAATGATAAATGGTTTACAATTTTTTTTTACAAATAAATGAAAAGTGTGACCTGCATTTGTATTCAGCCCCCCCCCCCCCTCAATACTTTGTAGAACCTCCTTTCACAGCAATTACAGCTGCAAGTCTTTTTGGGGATGTCTCTACCAGCTTTGCAAAGCGCTTACCCCGACTTGTTCATGCCCCGACTTGTTCATGCCCGACTTAGTTGGGGTAGGCAGAACACTTTGGTGGGGGTGGGTCAGCCAGACCTCTTGACCTTTGACCTCTGGGGGACACGCCTGATGACCTTTGACCTTTGGGGAGGTCCCTATTCCAATACCTGAGTCCTAACCTTGTTCTTCTAGGGGAAACCCTAACCCTCGCCCTAACCCTAACCCCCTAACCCCTTAACCCTACCCCTAACCCCCTAGCCCTAACCCCAACCCTAACCCTCTAACCCTAACCCCCTAACCCTCTATCATTCTTCTTTGCAAAATAGCTCAAGCTTTGTCAGATTGGATGGAGAGCATCTGTGAACAGCAATTTTCAAGTCTTACCACAGATTCTCAATTGGATTTAGGTCTGGACTTTGACTGGGCCATTCTCACACATGAATATGCTTTGATCTAAACCATTCCATTGTAGCTCTGGCTGTATGTTTAGGGTCGTTGTCCTGCTGGAAGGTGAATCTCTGCCCCAGTTTCAAGTGTTTTGCAGACTCAAACAATTTTTTTTTCAGTAATATCCTGTGACATAAAATATTGGAACTACCACTATTTTATTCTCTAGGGAAGGGGTAGGCAACCTTAAAGAGGTGGAGATCTACCTAAACAACAGTGTTGGTCATCTTACTTTAAAAAAGTAATTAGTTACATTACAAATTACTTCTCCCAAAAAAGTAATTGAGTTAGTAACTCAGTTACTACATTGGAAAAGTAATTAGTTACTCAGAAAAGTAACTGTGATTTTTTTTTTTTTATATTCTTAGGGGCGGGTCTAGTATTACTGTAAGCAAGGGGTGCGTTCCCCCCTGCACGTCTATTTCCCCTATGTACCCCCCTGCACGTCTGTTCCCCCCCAACACATATATCTGTTTCCCCTCTGTACCCCACTACACATCTGTCCCCCCCACACACACATATATCTGTTCCCCCTCTGTACATCTGTCCCCCCCAAACTCACGGATCGGATCGTTGCTTGGATCAGAGTCACGGATCGGATCATTTTTTTGGATCAGCAAATAATAATTGAATTTGCAAAAACCTGTAAAAATTCCACCACCATAAAGCCCCCACTGTAATATCCATAATCTCACCCACTGTAATATCCACGTCATCTCCTCAACTGTAATATTGGCTGAGTATGGCTGGGTACGGCTGAGCATGGCTGGGTACGGCTGGGTATCGCAGAGTATGGCTGGGTATTACCGTGTATTGCAGAGTATGGCTGGGTATTACCGAGTATTGCAGAGTATGGCTGGGTATGGCAGAGTATTGGCAGGGTGTTGCAGAGTATTGGCAGGGTGTTGCAGAGTATTGGCAGGGTGTTGCAGAGTATTGGCAGGGTGTTGCAGAGTATTGGCTGGGTATTACCGAGTATTGCAGAGTATGGCTGGGTATTACCGAGTATTGCAGAGTATTGCAGAGTATGGCTGGGTATTACCGAGTATTGCAGAGTATGGCTGGGTATTACAGAGTATTGCAGAGTATTGCAGAGTATGGCTGGGTATTACCGAGTATTGCAGTGTATGGCTGGGTATTACCGAGTATTGCAGAGTATGGCTGGGTATTACCGAGTATTGCAGAGTATTGCAGAGTATGGCTGGGTATTACAGAGTATTGCAGAGTATGGCTGGGTATTACGGGGTATTGCAGAATATGGCTGGGTATGGCAGAGTATTGCAGAGTATAGCTAGGTATTACGGGGTATTGCAGAGTATGGCTGGGTATGGCAGAGTATGGATGGGTATTACGGGTATTGCAGAGTATGGCAGAGTATGGCTGGGTATGGCAGGGTGTTGCAGAGTATTGGCAGGGTGTTGCAGAGTATTGGCAGGGTGTTGCAGAGTATTGGCAGAGTGTTGCAGAGTATTGGCAGAGTATTGGCAGGGTATTGGCAGAGTATTGCAGAGTATTACCTGGGTATTGCAGGGTGTTGTCAGGGTATTGGCTGGTATTGCAGAGTATTGGCAGGGTATGTGCTGGCATCCGATCTCTCCCCTCCACTGTACAGATCTGTACACAGAGGGGAGAGAGGAACCGGCGTCATCTTGACGCCGGTTTGTTTACAAGTGATCGCTCCGTCATTTGACGGAGCAATCACATTGTAAACGGCCGACGGGTGCACCAAGATGGCCGCCGCTCCGGAGCTAGGCCGGAGCCGCGGCCATCTTGGTACACCAAGATGGCCGCCGCTCCGGAGCTAGGCCGAAGCCGCGGCCTTTCCTAAGGCCGAGGCCGCGGACGGCTCCGCGGATCGCGGCGAGTAATTGCAGTAACGCCGCCCCAGTAATGGGAACGGCGTTACCGCGAGGGGAAGAGTAATCAGTTAGATTACTCGTTACCCTTTAAAGTAACGGCGTTACGTAACGCTGTTTACTTTAATCGCGTTACTTACAACACTGCTAAACAACATGGAAGATATTCAGCTCTACCAGGCCGAAAGAAGAAGGAAGTGTCTCTGAATTACAAACATCAAGTTTAACAATATATACGTATGAATATGCATAAGGTCTAGGCGTGTTATAGGTGTGACCGTATAGTTTAGTCCAATCAGCATTATATCTTATTAACAGCAAGGGAACAGTAGGTGGTAACATACTAAACTAAACATCATGTGATTAATAAAAAGTGAAAGAAAACATGGGCGCTGCCATAACGGTACTGGATCAGACCAGCTAGATAAGACAGTCCAGTTCTTGGAGCAAAAAGGGAGTAAACTATTGCTTCTTATATGGCGGTGAAGGTCATCATGGGCTGAAAACTCTGTGTCTAAAAAGAAGCAAGAAAGTGCATTACAAGTTCTTAAAGTGATAGTCTCTATTTATATATATATATATATATATATATATATATATATATATATATATATACAGCCCTCAAAAATTACACCCGTCCAATCCTAGGACGGATGACATGTATCAAAGTTCCCCGGACAAGGGGGGGGACACACAGGCTGCACCATATGGGGACACACACACAGGCTGCACCATATGGGGGGGACACACAGGCTGCACCATATGGAGGGGGACACACAGGCTGCACCATATGGAGGGGGGATACACAGGCTGCACACACGGGGGGACACACGGGCTGCACACACCGGGGGGGACACACAGGCTGCACACACCGGGGGGGACCCACAGGCTGCACACACGGGGGGGGGGGGGGGGACACACAGGCTGCACACACCGGGGGGGGGACACACAGGCTGCACACGGGGGGGACACACAGGCTGCACATGGGGGGGGACACAGGCCGCACGGGGGGGACACAGGCTGCACACGGGGGGGGGGGGGGACACAGGCCGCACGGGGGGGGACACAGGCTGCACACGGGGGGGACACACAGGCTGTACACGGGGGGGACACAGGCTGCACATGGGGGGGGACACAGGCTGCACACGGGGGGGGGGACCAGGCTGTACACGGGGGGGGACACAGGCTGCACACGGGGGGGACACAGGCTGCACACGGGGGGGACACAGGCTGCACACGGGGGGACACAGGCTGCACACGGGGGGGAGACACAGGCTGCACACGGAGGGGGCACAGGCTGTACACGGGGGGGGACACAGGCTGCACACGGGGGGGGGACACAGGCTGCACACGGGGGGGACACAGGCTGCACACGGGGGGGAGACACAGGCTGCACACGGAGGGGGCACAGGCTGCACACGGGGGGGACACAGGCTGCACACAGGGGGGGGGACACAGGCTGCACATGGGGGGGGGACACAGGCTGCACATGGGGGGGGGGCACAGGCTGCACATGGGGGGGGACACAGGCTGCACATGAGGGGGGGACACAGTCTTCACATGGGGGGGGGGACACAGGCTGCATTGGCAGGCATGGATAAAGTTGTTAATATTTTTATAACTTAATTGCATAAAACATTAAAGTGTAATTTGATGAGATAATTTATGAGGGCGGGTTTAGGGGCAGGGTAGGGGTTAGGCGGGGCAACTGGTGCCGAGTAACCCTTGAGGCCTGGCTAGTAGCTAAGGACTTGAAATTTTGAGCCCTGTATATATATATATATATATACTCAACATTATCAGACCCCCCATAGCTCTTCTCAGGACAGTGTCGCCTCCTCACTCCGTATTTAAAGCGGAGCTCCACCTGAAATTTTTTTTTAAAAGTCAGCAGCTACAAATAGTGCAGCTGCTGACTTTTAATAAATGGACACTTACCTGTTCCTGGTTCCAGCGGTGTCGGCAGAAGATGACGAGCGAGCGCTCGTCTCTCGCTGCCCCGCCGCCATCCTCTGTCAGGGATTCAGGAAGTGAAGACGCAACGTCTTCACTGCCCGGTTCCCTA